>JAHLJS010000008.1:4235608-4556703 GCA_038502445.1 Eremochloa ophiuroides
TCATCATTGTAAAGAACTTGTAGATTGGAGCCAGGAAGAAAAGTTATGGCCATCCAATAACGGATCAAGCGCAAAGTAGGATTATGGATTTCATCAGTTTTAGGATCAGAGCAATCATTAGATCTTGTTATAGCTTTCCAAAATTCAGCTTTATCAAATCTTCTTGTTGCATTAACAAGGTTTAGATGACAGTCATTATCAAAACCAAGTGCCAGCCTAAAACTCCCTATGTTAAATTATACTCTTGGTTGAACATGCGAAAGTAGACATTATTATCAGTTGCTTTTAAAGAGCATAGAAATTCAATGGTGAGCTTTTCTATTCCAAGTTGTTGCACTTCCCAAAAACTTCCCCAACTGATTATATTGAAAACAGTATTAAATTCCACGGTCATACCTGTGCTGTCCAAAAGGACAGGGTCGATGATGCCGGTATGTTCATACCCTCGGTGTCGGATGGAGGTGTACCTTTGGTACTCTTCTTAATTTAGCATGAGGCTGCTCTCGGGATCGAACGTCTTCTCGGAAGGCACTCCAAAGCTTTGTCTTGGTGGGGCTTCTCTTCCTTCATCTTCATCATGGCGAGATCGTCGGGAGGAACTCCCTACGACACTCTTGGCCTTCTTGAGTGCGGAGGAGAACTTCATCCTGCAACAATGAGCTAACATAAGAACACACTACAATAACAGAGATTAGCGTTAGCGTTAGCGTTAGCTATCTCACTGTTAGTAGTCCTTGCGGGGTATGGTTACCTCCACAAACAAGATATTGAGAGTAAAGATAAGAGTAAGACAAGCTTCTACTCTATAATATTTTTGGGTTTTTGGTTTGAGTAGCTAACTACAACTAAACTTAAAAAAGAACTTGCTCAAATGGAGAGAAGAAGGGAGATTGTGTGCTCGGGAGAATTCAGCTGGTTTGAGTGTGGAATTGAGCACACAATGCAAGGATATTTATAGGGGGAGAAGGGCTGGTGGCCAGGCCATCATGGCCAGTTCGGCCGACCCCCCCTAGGATAGGTTTTTGTTGGTCTCAGCTTTGAACAAGGAATCTATTTGAATTCAAATACAACTTTGTTGTCACCTCTTTATTGATGGGTCGGCCGAACCACCTATGATAGGTTCAGTGTTGCTTTAATCTTTGAACAGGGAATCTATTTGAATTCAAACACCACTTTCTTGAGAGGAGCCAAGACATGGTTTGGCCGAACCAGGTCTTGTCCCCTTTCAGCTTTAAACAGTGTGTCCAGGAAAGTAGAGACTAGTGGTGGACCAAAAGTTTTGAAATTTTCAGAGATTCCCTTGTCTAATGTTTTGTGAAAGAGAAAAGGTGTATGACAAAAGTGGGTACATGTTTAAAGTGATTCCCATGGACCATGGGAACACTAATGCATGCCTAAGTGTCCACTTTTTAGAATTGGATGGTAGTGGATGTTGGATTCTCCTTGAAGCAAGTGAAAGTGGTCATAACCAAATATGGTCGGCCAAATTCAAAAGGAGATGGTGCTCAAAATTCAGGAAGTGAATCACTACACCAGGCCAACACCACCAGAGGTGGATGGGCCCCATGGTGGGGTCGGCCGACCCCACCTAGGTGGTCCCACCACCTTAGGTGTTAGCACTACTGTTCATTCTCAAGTTTTATTCATCTAAGTATTTTATTTTGTCGAAATAAATTATTGCAAAATTTAAATATGAAATGCAGTGAAGAAAATGCAAAGATTGAAATGCGAGAATTAAATATGAGATAAATACTGATTTACCTTACCAGTAAGGGCTCCATGTTTTAGGTCCGTAGAGCAGGACCTCTCCGTTTCGGGTTCATTCTTCGGGTGCTTCGGTCGGTTCGGGAGATGGGGACCGTGATGATCGCACCTCTTCTTTTGCCATTCCTTCTTGGTTGATGCTTGTGATTCAGCGGAGTTAGCCTTGTTTACCACCTCAGCCTTACTTACCAGTTCGGCCTTTTTGGCCTTTGGCAGTTGATTCTTTCGGCGGGGTGCATGTTGTGGCTTGTTTCTCCACAGGTTCTTCCTTACCTGTTGCATCGATTTATAACCATTGAAAGGACATTTAATTCTCTTACCTGGGAGTTGGAAGTGAACTTGGCCGGATCCCACATAGATGATGGCATTCACGGTGTTGAGGAACGGCCTTCCCAGGATGATGGGAACTTCGTCATCGGCTCCCATATCAAGGATGATGAAGTCGGCGGGGATGTATTCGTCTTGAAATTTGACAAGGATGTCCCTTGCCAATCCCTCGATGAACCGGATTGATTGATCGGCCATCTGTAATTTAATAAAACTGGGATACAAAGGTCCCCCTAGCAAGTTCTCATACATTACTTTGGACATGATGTTCACTCCAGATCCAAGGTCGCAGAAGGCGTTGTTGAAGGTGTGTGTTGGCGTTTCTTAGCATCACTACTAAAGATAGACTATAAGTCCGTCCTTAATAATAATACTAGAAACGTAAGTTGATATTCCCATCCACCATTACTTCAGAAAGGTAACCCTTGGCCCTTAATGGCGCCGGCCTAGGTAATGCAGTCTGGTAATAGCAGTTAGAAGTGTCGGATTGGCCTTTCTAACCGTCATTACTTACGATATGCAAAACTGTGACACGGCGCCGTGGGGTGCACAAGAATTACAATCCTTAAGTAATGGTACTTAGGTACGCCAATCGATAGCTCAGTAAGAAATAAGATTACTATGCAAGCGCACAGAACTATCATTGTAGCATTTCAACCCGTGAGTATTCAAGGGTGTCGTATTTATAATTTCCCGTAGGAGGGCAATATTCATCAAGCGTGGTGTAAACATGATCACTTATTGAGCGCAATGGTAGGCATAGAGTAAACAGGAATAAAACATGATTTCAAAATAGTGGACACACATCTGGAAGAAGATCGAATTGTATTCATACCAAGATGATCCGTTTCTTCCAAGGAGACAAGCTCTCCTTGATAGCTCTTGCCTTGCTCACAAACTACTAGTACTACTCTAAAGATACAAATGAGAGGTGTGAGGTAGATAACTCCAAAATGATGTGTGTGTGAGAAGGGGTGGAGCATCATCTATTTATAGCTAGGATAGGACGATTTGGGCGTCTCCAGATTTGGAAGGAGGTGAAACCGCCTAGAGCACCGCCTCCGAAGACTGGGCCCGGGAGGACCCACTGGGGGACCGGCCGCCCCCGGGACCGGCCGCCCCCCTGGTGGGGCCATCTGGCCACTGCCTTCGGGTGGTCGGTTTCGCCTTGGGCCTGGACCTCTCCCGTGGTTACGATCAGGCCTAGGTATGCATCGAAGGTGGGCTTCTTTATTATTCTTGTTTGCGCGTTTGTTGAATACGTCTTTGGCTTTTGTGCTTTCTCCATGATGTTGTGCATTTCCACTTGTTACAACATAAATCCTGCAAAACTTGAATACTAGGGGTACAAGTGGAACTTGTTAGTAGTAAAGGCATATGTGCTAGAATATGATTGTCTTTCTTCTTTTTAGTCTAAGTTGGCGGCATAGAAATGATCCATAAGGACCGCCAACAAGACCCCCATGCTTAACCTTTGCTCGTCCCAAGCAAATAGCTAAGTATGGTTGTTGATCAGGAGTTGCTACGATGCTGATATAATTCATAAGTGCCATGCCTACAACAAAGCATTCATTCGTAATTTAAATAGGTTGGCATTCTATCCACTCTTTACCTTGATTTCTCATGGGGCTTGTAGCTTCTCCACTTCTTGGGCGGTTGCAAGACAGAACGGTTATAACAGATTCACCAATCGTTCATTCTTTGATAGACCTTCTATCTGGTGGTTTTATGAATTTTTGCAAAATAAAATAAGTTCCTCAAATGATTCTCTTAATCGATCAATGTGTATGATTACCTCACCAAAGGCATTGTAGTGCTTCCTTTAAATCCTACCACTAAGGCTGAGAGGGGAGTTTTTAGGTAGGTATGTGGGCATACTTACATCACCTGTATTGCTGAGTCAAAGACCGGACCATAAGGAGATACAAGTCATACACTTTGATTGAGATGTGCAAGTGTGTGGAATATAAGTATGGTGGAAACCTATCTCTAATTAATTTTTTTTAGCAGTCCATGCATCGTGGCTCTCTTTTATTGGATGGAACAAAGTCTTTTGGAGAGATATGGGCTATAGAAAGATCATCCTCCTCTTTTTTTTTTGAACGGGTATTTGGATTTTTTTCCCGTTTGTTTTCTCATGCCCCTTGGCTTTCTTTTTTTTCTTTTCTTCTTATTTTTTTTACATAGCCCATATCTTTTTATTGACGTATGGAAACTTATGGATGGAGAGATGTCATGATGGCGAATGCAAGGAGTGAAAATTTTGTATGAAGAATGCACGACTCTCATAGTGAGGGTCGGACATTTTTATTTGGTAAAAACAGAGGGTGCAACTCTCAGGGTAAGAGTTGGCGATTTTAGTGGGTGTACGTGAATCTTAATCATGGGTGCATGACTATAATCTCACTAGGTCTCAGCTTTTTGACTCGACTCAAAGTTCCGCAAGCAGCATATGACTAAGGTTTTGCAAAAGTAGAGCATGTCATATGGCCTTGGTAGGTATTTCATAATCATTGGGGAACTTTTGATTTTTGAATTTTTGAAAAGAAAACTCCGGATGCCAAGTTTCTCTTAGAACAAAGTCATAGCAAAGTCTATTTGTACCATCTCATATCTTACAACAACTTAGAAAAGGATCTTACAATTGCAACCCACAAGATTTCAAGTTCTCAGAACGAGACATTTTTAGCCAACAAACTTAAATCTTGAGGAATACTAAGTTATAACTTAGGCACAAGCGAATTATAGACAGAGCAACTATTCATCATTTCAACAGAAGAGAAACTAACATATATTAGCACATATGGGAGTGGAATATTTTATTTTATTTATTATTTTTTTATAAGGAAATAAAATTGTAGAATTTAAAAAAATACGAGAAATAAAGTGCAAGAAATTTAAAGATACATGTTACATCTGTGGGGTCTCCTCTCCCAAGCTAGTTCAAGGCCTAGGTCCCGGGAACTGTCCCATAGACCGAAGGTAGGCCATCTGTGCCTCGTGCCGCCGCCGGTTTGCATCTTCGAGGTCCACGAAGTGCTGCTGGTACTGCTCATGCCATTGAGTGGCAGTCTGGATGTGAGCGTTGAGCGTACCTTGGATCTGCCTGTTTTGCAGCTCTAGTCCTCCCATGCGTGTGTTGAGAATCTCTAGTGTGACCGGCTGTGGGTGAAGTGGAGGTGGCATGCCTTCAGAATCTGAGGCACATGCTCGTGCTGCCTTGATCCTCCTGCCTCGTGTGAGTGCTGCCACCCTCACCCTCCAGCCCTGTGAGGGTGAGGAATGTGTCCCATTCCTTATCCATACCCAGGGGTGAACCCAGGTGTAGACATGACAGGGACCATCCCATCCCTGGTGTCATGGTGGGCATGGCTGGTGGTGTAGGCTGTACGGATGGTGCAGACTCCTCCTCCTGTACTCCTCTCCTTCGTGATCTCCTACGGGAAACAGAACTCTTGCGTGCTTCTTCCTTCTCAACAAGGTCGAAGGTGAGAGATGGGGATTTATATAAAGCGAGATCCGGGTTAGATAACGGTATCTCGTTTATATATCCCGAAAAATAAAATACCAAATTCTGTCCCGATTCGTCACGTTTTAGAGTGTGGGCTTGCACGAAATAGAACTCATTGAGCATAATACGAGGAGTGGAGAAATAAACAATAGTATTAGCACCATGGGGATCAATACTAGTGGCAAGACGAGTGACGAGTGAAGTGCACGTGATAGGTGTAGAAGTTTTAAAAGAATTCAACCAGTGCTTAACAATATCATAGACAGGAGCGACTTTAATCTTTTTAAGCACGGCATAAAGCAACTTCAACTCAATATCATAAGCATGATGCGTGTCCTCTCTAGGAAAGAAAGAATTAGTAATCCACTTAAGCATAAACCTCAAAGTAGGATGATGGATGTTGTTGATATTAGGTTGGAATTTTCTAGTCATATTTTGTCCGGTTATCAAGTGCCAAAAAGTATGACGATGATAACCCGAGAGAGAAAAACCTAAGTCAACAGAGCATCACTCATGGAAGCCTAAGTGGTTAGCAAAATCCTTCCAATAAAGACTATGCTCCTTCCCAAAGCAGCAGAAAGTAATAGCATAATCGACAATTTGTAGAGTGCCCAAGACTTGGATGGTCAAAAGACGAGATCCAAGTTCGTGCACAGGGGCAACTCGGCTCCAACCAACATTTTCGAAAATGGTATTAAATTCGACGTCCATACCTGTCTGCTGGAGGAAGTGTGGGTCGAAGGCCGGTGTATGCAGGAACTCGCGTTCCTTGAGGAGGTTGTATGCTTGCATCTCCCGCTCGCTCTCCAAGTCGAAGAAGGGGGAGTCGGCCTGGTCGATGGCGTGGCCTCTTGGCGCCTCCTCTTCTTCATGCAGCGGGCTCTCCTCTCTTGTGGGAGGAGGGCCTTGGCTAGACTCCCCACGAGAGCGACGGCCTTTCCGGAACATGCTGGAAATCTGACCTCCGATCCCACTCATGGTGAGTGAGCTTAGCACAAGTGCTTGCTTTGTGGTGGAAAATGCAAGGGGTTCTTGCAGAATTTTCTTGCACTTGAACTTTGTGGAAAGTAGTTGGAGAGTGGTGGAGCAAGAGAGTGATGGAGGGAGTGAAAGAAGATGAGTGTGAGAGGAGTGAGGAGCTCCACCCGAGATCCTGGTATTTATAGACTTGATTGCAGGCGGATGAGCACTCCTTGCAACGGCTAGTAGCCGTTGGCAAAAAGCCGCGCTATCAGGCCTTTGCGCAGGGGGTGGCCGCCCCTAGGACTGGCCGGTCCCCTGATTGGGCCGGTTCAGTCCCGCTTTTTGGCAGCGCCCTCCAACGGCTACCCCCAAGAGGTAGCCGGTTACGAATGACTCCCATTCGAAACTTTGCTCCAGATTTTGATTTTCCACAAATTTATTTGAAACTTTTTAGTTTTCAAAAATTATTTTAAAAATAAGATTTGGACATAACAAAAGCTAAATTTTCAGAAAATGATTTTTATAAAATTTTTGGAGAAAAGTTTATTTTGGACTAAAAATAGAGTTTTATAAAACTAGAAAGAGGGAAACTCTTTTTTTGAATGCAAAGAAATAATTTTATATCTATTTATTATGTATATATTTATTTATTATATATATATATATATATTTAGAAGGATAAGATACAATACCTGCGTGGTAGACCTCCCCAAGCTTGAAAGATGGTGTGGGCCCCTTCAGATATTTCTTTCTTTCTTTATATTTATTTATTTTTAGATAACTGCCGATGACCTTCGGCAAGGACTCAACGTTTATAGTCCGTTGGCAAGATTCTTCTTCCTTTATTGCTCTGCAGTTGCATGAACAAGCTCGGGAGAAGCCTCGGGTTGCCCCGGGATTTTTCTCGTATTGTTGATAGGGATAAAGCAGCTATTTGAGCTATTTGGGTTTCTATCATTTTGTTGAAACTTGCTTGATTTTGAATAGAAGATGACAGAGTTTCAAGCTTTGCATTTATATTTTCAAGCATTTTATCGTTGAAAGACAGCTTTTTGGTCAGATTCTCATTGATTTTAGCTTGTCCTAACACGAGGTCTTTTAAGGAAGGTTGGTTTGAATTGTAATTTGAATTAAAATTATTACCTTGCGGGCGGTGTTGGTTGTTCCACCCGTTATTACCTTGCTGAGGTTGGCGAAACCCATTATTGACGTATGAAGCTTCTTCTTGGGTTTTGGGGCAGTTGTTCCCCGAGTGGCCAACGTTCCCACAGACTTCACACGCCATGTGTGAGTCCATGGCCTGGACGGTACTCATGATAGGGTTGGTGGCACGATCGTCCAGCTTCTGCATAAGCAAGTCTATTTTTACGGCAAGCAAGTCCGTTTCCTTCACGGTATGCGTGCCTTTTTGTGTTTTTCTTCCTTCTCCCCAACTCTGGTTGGCCACCATCTTCTCAATAAGTGCAGTTGCATCCGTTATGGTGAGGGAGAGGAATGCACCTCCAGCTGTGGCATCTATGTGCCCTTTTGACATGGCCGTGAGGCCTTCATAGAAGTTTTGGAGCACGAGCCAATCTTCCATTCCATGATGAGGACAGGCTCGGATGTAATCCTGAAACCTTTCCCAAGCTTCGGGGATGGACTCTAGCGAAGATTGCTGGAAGTTTCAAATCTTCCCCCTTAGAGCGCTGGTCTTGCTCATGGGGAAGAACTTGGCGAGGAACGCTGTGGAATATTTGTCCCACGTGTTAACAGCTTCCTTGTTTTGGTAGAACCATTGCTTCGCTTTCCCCGTGAGGGAGAAAGGAAACAAGCGGAGTCTGATGCTGTCCTGTGCGACATTCTTGATGAAAATGGTGTCGCATAGCTCAAGGAAGTGTTGCAAGTGAGCATTTGCGTCCTCACTTGGCAAGCCACATAACTGACTCGCCTGCACCATCGAGATAAGGCCCGTACGGATCTCAAATTTCCATTTCCAACATTGACAGCGGGCCCAACGGGCACGTTGGCAACAACGGGAGTGGAGTAGTCACGGAGTGTCTTGGCCATAGCGGTAGTGGCGGATGGTGCGAGAGCGACCGGTTCGTCTGCCGGTGGGGTAGGAGAGGAAGAAGTGGTACGAGACCTTTTCTTCCTTAGAAGTGCTTCCGGATTACTGGTGAAATTGTTCGGCAGAGCAAAACCGCTCATACACTATCTTGTTTTCTTTCCAATAAAAAGAGGAAGAAAACAGCGAAGTTAGCCTGTTTAAACTACGTCTACCAATGCTTTATTATGCAATCGATGTTTATGCCAGCTTAGATGTTTTTGCCCTCCCCGGCAACGGCGTCAGAAATGCTATTTGGCGTTTGTTAGCATCACTACTAAAGATAGACTATAAGTCCGTCCTTAATAATAATACTAGAAACGTAAGTTGACATTCCCATCCACCATTACTTCAGAAAGGTAACCCTTGGCCCTTAATGGCGCCGGCCTAGGTAATGCAGTCTGGTAATAGCAGTTAGAAGTGCCGGATTGGCCTTCCTAACCGTCATTACTTACGATATGCAAAACTGTGACACGGCGCCGTGGGGTGCACAAGAATTACAATTCTTAAGTAATGGTACTTAGGTACGCCAATCGATAGCTCAGTAAGAAATAAGATTACTCTGCAAGCGCACAGAACTATCATTGTAACATTTCAACCCGTGAGTATTCAAGGGTGTCGTATTTATAATTTCCCGTAAGAGGGCAATATTCATCAAGCATGGTGTAAACATGATCACTTATTGAGTGCAATGGTAGGCATAGAGTAAACATGAATAAAACATGATTTTAAAATAGTGGACACACATCTAGGTCAACCTCAAGGATAAAAAGGTAAAATAAAGAATAAAAGAATATAACTAACTGAGCAGGCATTGGTCATATATAATTATGCAAAGAACTGATAACAACACATCTAATTAGTAAGTCTAGTATCAGGACTAAGTCTGGGGTGATAGAGAGATCCCCGCAGCTGGTCTGCCAGCCGATAGAGACTTTACGAACTCCTACTTCAATATCCGAACGTGGGGGAGTGCTAGGGATGGACAGGGCTGTCACCACCTGCCCACCTACCCATCTGCCCGTGGGATACCGACATATTCGCCGATTTGCGCATACCTGAGCACCATGCTCACGTACTTGGAAACAACTCTGTGGGGATATAAACCCCCGGTACCACAAGTCAAGACATGGGCCGCACCATCAAAGCTGGCCCGGCCCAGAAGATAAAGACGTGCGGCACAAGGTAGTGCACCGTACGGTTATTGTACCAACTTGATTAGTTTACTTGTAACCTTGTCCCATTAGACTATATAAGGAGGGGCAGGGATAGATCCCACAAGGCAGGCCAACTCAACTCATAATAATACAAGGCAGCAACACACAGGACGTAGGGTATTACGCCTCGCGGCGGCCTGAACCTGTATAAATCTCGTGTCTCGCGCTTACTGTGCAACGCTTGTTCGTCTCAGGCGCACCCTCACCGTCTCATCGACTACCTTGGGCATACCCCTCGGTAGACTATTGCCGGTATTCCGTCGACAGTTGGCGCGCCAGGTAGGGGGTGTGCTTCCTGATCCCATGGCGGGCAAGATGGATATTTTTTTTCTTCGTCGTCGCCGACCACGGCAACAGCGTCCGGCGGCGGTGAGTCCGATCTGAATTTTCGTTGTCGTTGACCACATCCGGCGGCGGCGAACCGGACAGATTTTTCACCATCAACCTCGACGGCGGTGTCCTTTATCAACGATGTTATCAACATCACTAATTCACCACCGACGTACATCACCTGTGGAGCACGGGCATGGTAGACCAATCCACGGCAACGTCACGATCGAATCGCTGACTTCAACGACTAATCAACGAGACCGGCCGTCGGTTTAATCTACAAATCCATACAGGCCACCAAGGTTTGTATGTACTCGGGTACGATGGAAAGATGTGACACAACAGATGAAAATCATCGCGCTTCTCACCGTCAACGCTCTGCGGCGACTTTGTCAACAGCAAAATTGGAATCGACCGAGCCACGACGAGTTGTCTAACGAGCCACGTCGAGCCATCAGAATTTTCGTCGTCGTCGACAACGGTAACGGCGTCCGGCGGCGGCGAACCAGATGAAAATTTTGTTCAACACGACGTTCCCGGCGAAATCGATAGGGCTTTATCTTTGATTTCCGCGTGGGAATTTTCTTCGTCAATGCTGTCCGTGGCAACCTGGCTTCCGGCGGCGGCGTCCTTCGGTGGTCAGATCCGCTCGCATCTACTGCTTCTTGATGGTGTAACGCAGCGGCCGGCAACAAAGCTCCGTGTTCGGTGGGATCCGATCTAATCCATCAGCTTCACGCCGGCAACCCGTCATCCTACATCAACGATGTGGATCGTGTCGCTGACTTGACGTCGCTCTAACTCAGCCATCGCCGGTGATAAACAACGACGGACTTTTCCAACGGCGCGGACATCTCTTTCCCTGTTCACCAGGACACTTGCATGCGGATGTATGCATGGCTATGATCGATCTGCACCACCATGCAAAGATAAAATAAGGTTTCAAGAAGCAAGCAACCAAAGCCTACGTACATCTACAACACCATACAAGATCACAGATCGTATCTGAAGACTGATCGCGAGGCTCAGTCTGTCCGAGCCGCCGACCAAACTGCTCATCGAGCCTCCGAGCTGTCAAAAGTTAAGTCAATTTTTTAATATATTTTATTTATATCGTCTTCGGATTTCTCCACGAATCTATATGATATCTGCTGGCAGGAAATTAATCACGCTTCTCGTCGTCAAACACTCTGCGGCGGTCTCGACAACAGCAGGCCTTGAGCCATCCGGGCCATCAAGCGAGCCTCGACAACATAGATGGTTTTTTCTTTTCGTCGCCGTCGACCACATCCAGCGGCGGCAGACCAGACGGAAATTTTCTTCATCGGCATATCCCTGACAACATCGTCACGAACGGCGGCATCTACGCACACCCGCGCTCGTCAGCAATCCGTGCAAGATCCGATCTACAACTGTTACCAGACGGTGGCATGTTGATGAAGGGCCTGCGTTGGTGATTCAAGCATGCGCGCGTCGCCTAGGTGCTCGTCTCCATCTGCCATCGTTTCTGATACGGCGCCAGTACGCATGCAGATTCAAGCATACCCGGTTCGCCGACCCGCCGCAGCAGCATCGAGGCTTCAGTTAATTATGGATCGAAGCTAAGTCAATTTTTTAATATATCAGCTAGCATGTGCTCGTATTTTTGGATGGTCTTCGTGCATCTACATGATTATTTTTTGCAGTATTCCACGACGTTATTTGAAAGCCCACGACGGTTTTTTGACTTTACATCGAACTGATCTACTGAGACACCTAGAAGCCAGCACGCGACGTGAAGGAAGAAAAAAGGCACACGATCTACGCCTCGGCCTCTGTTTCCAGCACACATCAACGCAGAGCTGAGCTCACGTCCTCAACTCGCCAATAATCCGATACAAGTCAACTCGATGCATATATACGTCTTCGATCTAAAGGCATGCAAGCGACGTACAAGCAAGTCACCCTCCGGGAGCAGCGTTTGCTGTCATCCTAGCGCCGATCCAGCAACGGCAACCATGCATGATCTGATCTCCAAAAGCCACGTACAAGCAATCAAGGAAGGTGCAAGATCGGCCAACAATAAGGAAGAAAATCAATCGCGCTTCCCGTTGTCAAAACTTTATGGTGGCCTCGACAACAGCAAGCCCGGCGCCGAACTCTCCGGATATCATCACCAAGATTATCTCCAAGATTATTCGTCACCGACGCGTAAGCCCCGCACCTGCTCGGGCAGCACAACTTCGCCAATGCGTAAACCCCGTAACTGCTCGGGCAGCACGTCTTCGCCAATGCGTAAGCCCTACACCTGCTCGGGCAGCACGTCTTCGCCAATGCGTAAGCCCCGCACCTGCTCGGGCAGCACGTCTTCGCCAATGCGTAAGCCCCGCACCTGCTCGGGCAGCACGACTTCGCCAATGCGTAACCCCCGCACCCGCCGGGTAGCATCTGGCTCGACGACGCGTAAGCCCCGCATCTGCTCGGGCAGCACGACTTCGCCAATGCGTAACCCCCGCACCCGTCGGGCAGCATCTGGCTCGACGCCGCGTAAGCCCTACACATGATAGGCCGCCAACTACGCCTCTTCACCGACTGCCCCGATATATCGGGTAGCCTTCGCCCACGATAAGCGTAACCCCCGCCTGGCGCGGGTAGCTTCGCCACCACGTAAGCCCCGGGGACGCCTGGGCCGTTAGGTCTTCGCTAACACGTAAGCCCCGAGGACGCTTGGGCAGGTTAGCAGCGTCTCCAAAAGCCCCGGCAAAAGCACGGGCACCACGCAGGGCGTGGAGGACTCCTCGCCGACTTCTCAATAAGCCCCGACCTCGCTCGGGCACCTCGCTGCTCTCCATGACTCGCCAACCTCCAGAAGGTCTCTAAGTCGTCGTCACTCTCCAAGACACGCCTCCGCCATATTCTCCAGTTGAGCTTTACGCTCAGAGACTTCGTCGAGACATCGGACTTCATAGCGTTCTCCAGTCAAGCTCTACACCCAAGCTCTTCATCCCCATATTGCCGAGCACTCCATTGGCGCAGCGCCGACCACCTGATCAACACAGCGCTGATCACTTAGTACACCATACTAAGCTCCATGCAAAGGCTAATACACACTTCGGCGGCACATGTATTTCCCTGGTGGATGAGATCAATTATGGCGGACAAGCACCGATAGTTTGGATTCTGCGCCCGTACCCCGATATGACCTCGCCTCTGGGTCCTGCCTTCCACGCATTCATTCAAGATCATGACGTCGGCACGTCATCAATTCCCAATAGCCAGCATCGCCAAATTCGGTTATGTCCGCAACAACATGACGAATCGGCTTCGTCTATCGTGGATCCTCGCCGACGCCAACGACAAATCGCGAGGACTGAGGACGACCAAACAAGAAGGAAAGACCTGGACTCGACGCATCAACATGTATTAGATATACAATCTGATTTTAGCAACCTTGGAAGATCACGATCATACAAGGAATTAAAAAAAACGGCGCGCATACGTGCTAAGAAGCAGCGGATGCTAGCACCCGTGCATGTACAAGGTGGATTCCACCCGTGCATGTACAAGGTGGATTCTAACGTACGAGGCAGAAGCAAGCTATGAAAGTACGATGGTGCACGTCAGCCACGCTGTCAAGAGACACGCTAACGACACTACCGGGCATCAAATAAGCTAAGTGATATTTTTAATATATATATTTTTTTGCATATTCTTCGATCTACATATATCTTTGGAAATTGTCTCCATGGTTCTTCGCCGCTGACTTCCCCGTAAGCCTCGACAAACCTCGGGCAGAAGATTTTTCTCCGCAAGAATTCATCGCTGCCCGTCACGGAGGCATGTAATCTACGACACCATCAACGCATCGCTGATCATCAGGCAACGAGAACATGCGAGAGAAAAGTGATTGACATATATGCATGGACATATATCATGATGTACGCCACGGCCTCCAGTCGCACTACGGAATCAAGACCTGATCAATCCCGTGATCCACAGGACCATACAAAGTTGATGACGAGTGATCAAAGCAGTATGTACCAACGAAACGAACATCAGATCTATACAAATCAGGAGCACACCACGTCCAAATCCACATGCGGATCGGCGCACAAGACACGCAAGGCTACACAAGCTAGCAAGGTCATGTACGTGTGTTGCACAAGGCAATGATACACTCTCAAGCTGGCTGGTCCAGTGACATCGAGCCTATATTGGGAACGAAGCTGAGTCTAATATTAACATCACATCTACTCATGGACTGCGGCACATTCATTCTTCAGCTCCGCCATGTGAAAAAAAAGCCTAAAAAATCCGTTGTGCTTCTCGCTGTCAACACTTTACGGCGGCCTCAACGACAGCAAGACTGGAGCCACGCAAATCACGTCAACAACAGCGGCAACCTTCACCAAGCTGAGATTGGATGCAGCAGCCTACGACGCCACCAACACTCGTCGGCTCGTCGACCACCTCGCGGGTTTGGATCAAAAAGAAGATACGGAATTTTCTTCATCGGTCATCTGATCGTGGCAATCATCAAACAACCACACTAGCATGACGACGGCTTCCCTCATCACGAGATTACATACAAGCTGACAACGTGCTGAGAGATGTGCAAGCTGACCACGTATGAGGCAATGTATGTGAAGCAAGCTGATGCCAACAAGCAAGCAAATGAAGATACACGTACATCGACGTCGTCAAGCAAATGAAACCCTGACCATGGTCGGGCATCTCGCCAACAGTTCTTCAGAAGCCTCGACAACGCTCGGGCACTCAGAAGATTTTCTTCGCCGATGAGATACTAAGAACTCGTCGCCGAGCTCTCGCCGCTCCTCCTCGTCGTCCTCGCATTGCTCGGACTACGCTTCCGACCAGGTTGGGGACTCGTCGTCGCTTCACAGCGTTCTCACGCTGCTCGGACATCGTCTCCGACCAGGCTGGGGACTCGTCGCTGCTCCTCGCCGTCCTCGCGCTGCTCGGACATCATCTCCGACCACGTTGGGACTCATCGTCGTTCCTCGCCGTCCTTACACTGCTCGGACTACGCCGGGGATTTTATCGTCTTCGTCAAGCATTTCTGAGCACTAAAGCTGCTCGGGGAATTCGTTGTCGTCGTCAAGCATTTCCGAGCACTAAAAGCTGGTCGGGGACTTCGTCGTCGTCGTCAAGCGTTTCCGAGCACTAAAACTGCTCGGGGGCTTCGTCGCCGTCGTCAAGCGTTTCCGAGCACTAAAGCTGTTCGGGGACTTCGTCGCCGTCGTCAAGAGTTTCTGAGCACTAAAGCTGGTCGGGGACTTCGTCGCCGTCGTCAAGCATTTCCGAGCACTAAAGCTGCTCGGGGACTTCGTCATCGTCATCAAGCGTTTCCGAGCACTAAAGCTGCTCGGGGACTTCGTCGCCGTCGTCAAGCATTTCCGAGCACTAAAGCTGCTCGGGGACTTCGCCATCTTCGTCAAGCGTTTCTGAGTAATAGATCTGCTCGGGGACTTTGCCGCCTCGTCAAGCGTTTTCGAGCACCAACCTGCTCGGGGATTTCGTCGTCTTCGTCAAGCGTTTTCGAGCAGCAAGCTGCTCGGGGACTTCGTCGTCTCGCCAAGCGTTTCCGAGCAGTACAGCTGCTCGGGGATTTCGACGCCTCGTCAAGCGTTTTCGAGCAGTACAGCTGCTCGGGGACTTCGTCGCCAAGCTATCAAGTCACTCCATGCTGTTCGGATCAGGGTGCTGATCTTGGGCAGCACATCGGGGGTCTTGATATGCGCCTCGCCTGCTCAGAAGATTTTTTCCTGGTCACTTGTTGTGCTCAGGGATTTCGTCGACACTTCACAAGATCAACAAGGATAAAGATTTTGACCCTGACACCACGTGATTGCGTCATCTACTATCAGGCTCGGGGACTAAGTGGATACACTTCACCTAACGGTGAAGGTATTGATTCTGACGAACCAAAAGTGGATACACTTCACCAAAGAGAAGCTCTTTTCAAATTTTTTTTGAGCTCCTTACATCCGTCTGGTCAAGCAACTCCGAAGATCTGCACCTCCCGACGAGTGCAAGGCGCTCGGGGACTAGCTGTGGGGATATAAACCCCCGGTACCACAAGTCAAGACATGGGCCGCACCATCAAAGCTGGCCCGGCCCAGAAGATAAAGACGTGCGGCGCAAGGCAGTGCACCGTACGGTTATTGTACCAACTTGATTAGTTTACTTGTAACCTTGTCCCTTTAGACTATATAAGGAGGGGCAGGGATAGATCCCACAAGGCAGGCCAACTCAACTCAATAATACAAACAGCAACACACAGGACGTATGGTATTACGCCTCGCGACGGCCTGAACCTGTATAAATCTCGTGTCTCGCGCTTACTGCGCAACGCTTGTTCATCTCAGGCGCACCCTCACCGTCTCATCTACTACCTTGGGCATACCCCTCGGTAGACTATTGCCGGTATTCCGTCGACAAACTCCTAACCTCCGCGGACCCCAACCCTTCGGATTGACAGGCTAGGTTAAGAGCAACCAAGAAGGCACGACGAACCATCACCTCATTCCTAGTTCTTCCTCTATTCATACTAATTCGATGAACAATGAAGAACGACGATGAACAAGTCAAGAACATGTCATATAAACTAAATTCTAGTCTATATATTATGCTCCTAACAAGATCATAACTTTGCTCTAGTTCATATGCATGATCATATAAATATGATAAGAACTTGCTCATGGAAGAAGACCGAATTGTATTCATACCAAGATGATCCTTTTCTTCCAAGGAGACAAGCTCTCCTTGATAGCTCTTGCCTTGCTCACAAACTACTAGTACTACTTTAAAGATACAAATGAGAGGTGTGAGGTAGATGACTCCAAAATGATGTGTGTGTGAGAAGGGGTGGAGCATCATCTATTTATAGCTAGGATAGGACGGTTTGGGCGTCTCCAGGTTTGGAAGGAGGTGAAACCGCCCTTGGGAAATCGCCTAGAGCACCGCCTCCGAAGACTGGGCCCGGGAGGACCCACTGGGGGACCGGCCGCCCCCCCTGGTAGGGCCATCTGGCCACCGCCTTCGGGTGGTCGGTTTTGTCCTGGGCCTGGACCTCTCCTGTGGTTACGATCAGGCCCAGGTATGCATCGAAGGTGGGCTTCTTTATTATTCTTATTTGCGCATTTGTTGAATACGTCTTTGGCTTTTGTGCTTTCTCCATGATGTTGTGCATTTCCACTTGTTACAACATAAATCCTGCAAAACTTGAATACTAGGGGTACAAGTGGAACTTGTTAGTAGTAAAGGCATATGTGCTAGAATATGATTGTCTTTCTTCTTTTTAGTCTAAGTTGGCGACATAGAAATGATCCATAAGGACCACCAACAGTGTGTGGCCTGATTTCGCAGGTGATGGTAGGATGACCAGGGTCACTCTTCTTGGCCATGAATGGCGGGTCAAGAAGGCAACCCGGGTTTTGCCTAACCGGAGGCTTACCAAACCTCGTAGAAATTAGCTTGACACCCTCAATTGGTTCCTCAGGTTTCCCTGGGATCTTACCTTGTTCGAAGGATGCGACAGCTGCTGCTATTTGAGCTAATTGGGTTTCTAGCATTTTATTAAAGCTCAATTGATTTTTCATAGCAGTAGTAAAGCTATCTATTTTCTCACTAAGATTTTCAAGAGTCTTATCATTAGCCATTATTTTCTTATTTATACTATCATTGATTTTAGATTGGCCTAAGACAAGATCTTTAAGAGAAGGTTGGTTACCATAAGAATAATTAAAATTATTGCTGTAACCATTACCTTGATTTCCTTGGTAGAAGGGGCGCGAGTTCCATCCTCCTTGTTGCTGGGGTCGATACCTATTGTTGTTGTTGTTGTTGTTGTTGTTGTTGTTGTTGATGAAGCTCACTTCCTCTTTCGTCTCGGGACAGTTGTTGCCCGAGTGATCTTCTCCTCCACATACCTCGCACCATGGATCAGCTTCGATTGCTCATGCGGTGGTAGTGGTTCGAATGGCCTCTTGTTCTTTTTTGGAACCTTCCTCAATACTTTTCATCAAGAGGTCCATTTTTGCTGAGAGCATGTCCACCTCATGAACGGTGTGCATACCCCTTTTTTTGGGCTAGAGACACTCCTCATTCCATCCTTGGTTGATAACCATCTTTTCAATGAGGTCTTTGGCGTCTTTGACACTGTGTTGCAGGAGTGCTCCTCCAGCGGCAGCATCAAGGTGACTACGGGCTAATCCAGTCAGCCCATAGTAGAAACCTTGGATTAGGAGCCATTCTTCAATCCCATGATCAGGACAAGCTCGAATGTACTCCTAGAGGCATTCCCATGCTTCGGGAATCGTCTCGTCAGCTTGCTGTTGGAAGCTTGAGATCTTTCCACGAAGAGCGTTGGTTTTGTCCGTTGGGAAGAATTTCTTGAGAAATGCATTGGCGCACTTCTCCCAGGTGGTAGCTTCATTCTTGTTGGCATAAAGCCATTGCTTCGCCTTCCCAAGCAGTGAGAATGGGAACAGGCGAAGATAGATGGCGTCAGCCGAGACATTCTTGACAGTGAAGGTACCACACACCTCCAGGAAGTGCTGGAGATGGGCATTGGCATTTTCTTGCGGCTTCCCACAGAATGGATTGGCTTGCACCATATTGATAAGCACTGGCTTAAGCTCAAAGGTTGCATCTCCCAAGTTAAGCTGCGGACCGGTGGCAATGTTGTCAGCCAACGATGCAGAGAATTCAGAGATGGTATTTTGGGCCATAGCTTTCTCGGTTGATAGTGCAGAGCCTCCTTCCTCAAACGGATTCAGGTTTGAGATGAACCTTTGAGGTGGAACTTGATGGTGTCTAGTTCTCCTCAACAATTGCTCAGGATCTTCAATGAAATTTGACGGCAATTGGAAACCGTTCATGCACTGTCTAGCTTCACGATAACGAGAAACACAGACAGGGGTAAACCCCTAACGCTAATCGATAACTAAATTGATAGTAGACTCCGGATTCAATTTTTTATTAATATTCCTAGACTGATGCTTCCCCGGCAACGGCGCCAGAAATGCTTGTTGACACTTCTTAGTGCAACCACCAGAGACAGGGTGTTAGGCTATCTCCGATAACGGTGCCAGAAGTGCCTAGGGTATTTCTTATGTCTATTGGATAATTCCGCAAGCGCATAGAATATACCGCTGTAGCACTTCACCCGGGAATATTCCATGGTATCGTTATTTATTTTTATCCCAACGGAAAGCAGTTGCTAGGAATAATTAATAAAAGAGGGAGATCCTTAAGTCTATAACAACTTAGTATCAACTAGTGATCGGGGGGTAAATCGATATGTAGAGGAAAGGGTAATGACACCAGGACACGACAAGGTTTTGGGATAACTAAAGATAACTAGTAGACTATAACTAGGTGGGAGGACAACGAGTGAGTTTAAGACTCCTATGACACTTACTTTACTCTTGTGAACTATCCTATCAAATAGATGAATTATACTAAGACAGCTACCTTACTTCCGGTGTGTAGGGGATAGGCGAGACAATAGGGGATATAACCTCTATCCGAAGCGGCTATTCTCTTATCGGAGCCTACCTTTTAAGAACATGCCTAAAACACGTGGAGGGATACTAAGACTAGACAGGGCTATCACTACTTGCTAGCACCCACAAACAATCCGTGCGACAAGCAGCATTCAAAGGCAAGATCTAGTCTAAGCACCACGCTTACACTAAGCCTTTGTAACAACCCTAAAAATCCACACAATCTAAAAATCCCAACCAATTAAAATTTTTCATTTATTTATTGTGAAAACCCATTTTTCTTGTGCAAGCATATAGGTTTCATTATGAAATTGGTAAATAAAGGAGTGTAGTTTGCATTTTAATTCCAATCACATAGAATAATAACTTATGCATCACATTTGGGATTTATTGCAATTTATGTTTGTATTTACTCAATAAATTAAAATGGGCAATATATGTATATATACACTAAACTGAAAACAGAAAAGGAGAAAGAGTGTTCGGCCAGCAAGCCAGCCCGAGCCCGCCCGACCTTCCTCTCCTCATCTCACCGCGCGCGGCCCACGTCGCGGCTCGGCAGCGCACGCGCGCGACCGGCACACACGCGCTCGCGCTCGCGCTCGCTGCCAACCCGGTCCCGCCTGTCAGCCACTCTCGCCCCCACTGTTCTTCTTCCTCACGAAGGCGACGCGCCTGCCGGGGGTGTCGCGCGAATGGCGTGACCCCGGTCCCACAGCCGACAGCATGGCAGAGCCCTGGACCCCGCTGTTCCCCTCCTGTCCCCTCCTTTCTTGGCCGCCAAGCGAACCCGCGCCATCCGGAGCCCTAGATCCACTCGAGCCACGGCCCTTCGATCGGCCGAGCGCAATCGAGACCGTTCGCCATTGGAGACTGGCCAAGCTCGCCTATAAATTGGAGCACCCCGAAGCCCTACCCTCATTTCCCCTCGCCGCCACCGCAGCACAGACCGGCACACCGCACCAAACCGAGAGAGAGAGCGTAGGAGAAGGGCGGAGCAGAGGAGGAGAAGCTGCCGGAGCGCCGCCGCCGCGGAGCACGCCGGAGCCGGACACGGAGGAGAAGCCGAGCTGCGGACGAGGAGCGGCACGGCACTGCGATCGCTCTGCACGGCTCCGACTCGCCACTGCACCGCCATCCTAGCTTCACCGACACCACGGTGAGCCACCGCACGCCATGTCCGAACCTTGCCCTGCTTTTGCCATGGCGTTCCACCCTCGGTACGCGCAGGCACGAGCCTATACCGGCTCGGGAAGATCACCTGCACCATGCACTCACTCGACCAGCCAAAACCCCCGGATTACAAGCTTGCTAGACCGAGAACGCAGCACGACGCGTTCTCGGCGGAGCGCGCTCACCACCGACGCGTTCCGACGCCGAATCACCCGTTCCGAGCAATCCGACTAGCACCCGTACAGGTTAGAACGTCGTGGAGCACCGCCACGACCCCCTTGAGCTAGCTACGCGGATCTAAGCGCTAGAGGAAGCCTGAATCGCCTTGGCCGCGTGCGCCGCGACCTTACCGGAGCGCCGCCGCGAGCCGTAGCCAAAAGAAGGTCATGCCATGGCTAAGTTCGCCACCAGAGTGTTGTATGCCTCTCTGGCCTCACCAATTTGACAAGACCGCATTCGATTGAACCAATACTTGGTCGTAGCCGCGATGCCGCTTTCCGCCGTCGTCGGCGACACGCCGCCGCCACAATCGAGCACCTTGGAAAGCTCGGTAGCCAAAATTGGTAGTTGGTATACCATCGCCTTGGACCCTGGACGCGTATACATCTCCTAGAAGACCTCCTTAGCCCCGCCGGAACCTCACCGTCGCGACGACATCGCCGCCGACAGGTTCCGCCTCGCCTAAGATCCGTTCCGAGTACCCCCGGTCGCCTCGCGCTGCGGAGAAAGGCCGCCGAGGTTCGCCAAGTCTGCCTCGGCACCGCCGCTAGAAAGCCGAGCCCTGCCTTGCCGAAATATGGCCATCGCCGCCCTGTCATCGTCCGCCGCACCGGAGAGACACCGCCGCCTTGAACAGACGCCCTGGAACCCTGCTAGCACCGAATCTCCGATTCGCCCGAGCCTCCCCAGGAGAGCTCGGGAGAGCAGCCCCTTCGGCGCCCAAATGTCCGATTCGCCCGAGCCTCCGCAGGAGACCTCGGGAGAACGGCACCCTCGGGCACCCAAATTTCCGATTCGCCCGAGCCTCCGCAGGAGACCTCGGGAGAACGGCACCCTCGGGCACCCAAATTTCCGATTCGCCCGAGCCTCCGCGGGAGACCTCGGGAGAACGGCACCCTCGGGCGCACCAAATCTCCGATTCGCCCGAGCCTCCCCGGGAGAGCTCGGGAGAGCGGCACCCTCGGCGCCCCGAATCTCCGATTCGCCCGAGCCCCGCCGAGCTACCCCCGACCACCGCCGAGCTCCGCCGAGATACCCCCAACCACAGCCGAGCTACCCCCGACCACCGCCGAGCTCCGCCGAGATACCCCCGACCACCGCCGAGCTCCGCCGAGATACCCCCAACCACAGCCGAGCTACCACCGACCACCGCCGAGCCACGCCGAGCTACGCCAACTCCGGCAACTCTCTGGGAACCAGCATCGAACACCTGGACGACCATCGGGTCTGTGTTCTGTTGAGGCGCCACATGCCGCACTACTGGACCCGCGCGCCACATCCCGAGCTGCCCCTGATTAACCAACCAGTTTTCCCATTTTCAGAAAATAGGATAATCTTCGGAAATTCATAACTTATTCATACGATGACCAAAAATTGCGCATCATATATCAAAATTCTCAGGAAAATGAGATCTACAATCTAAGACTATGTTTGTGTGCATTTGACTCTTTGTTTTATTGGATTTTTCTGAAATACTCTATAGGAGTCGCTGACGCGACTATTTCGTGTTCGATTTTAGAGCCGGAGGAGGATCTGACTAAGGAAGACGACCACGAGTACTTCCAAGAGCTAGGAGACGACTACGAAGGTGCCACGTCCCACCAAATCCTTAGATCCTATTACGCATTGCAAATGACATTGTTGCTATCGCTTTATGATTATGTATGGATTGGTTGCATGGTAGTATATTTGAATTCCCTGCCTTGATAAGACTTTACCCTGCTATCCGCTGTTAGGTTAGCTGCTGCTTATTTTACTGTTACTCTTCCACTACTTACTACTTGCTATATGCTATGTGGTGGAATTGGGACGGTGTATAACTGATTATAACTACTGGGAGAGAGTGCTGCGTGCGTCTTGGGTGCGTGGTAAGGGTTGATGTCGACCAAGTGGGATGTGAGACGAGCCCATGGGGCAAGTCGTGCCGGGGGTGCAACCTGGGCATCCCCAAGTGAGATACCTGTGGCGGGTAAAGTTGTTGAGGAGGTTCCGGGTGGGATAGCCTTGGTGGTTTGAAGCCCGTGGACGGAGGTGCTGTGATGGCACGGGGAGAGTATCCCCTAAGTGGAGATGCCTGCTTGGTCAAACCTAGGATGGACTAGTTTCAGGTTCATGGGAATCCTTTTCTACTCACTCGCTTCTGATGGGCGGGAGACGGCTGGACTACTTGGTAGGACGGTGCCACTACTGCTAGGTTGAAAGGTGATAAGGGTGGGCGGAGACGGTCGATGGGTTCCCGTTCCGTCCTAGATGCACAGTACCACTGGATGGGCCCGGTACTGTGTCTCCCAGTCTCAGCATAACGGTGTAGGATCCGGAATATCCCAGGGCTGAGTGGTAGGGTGGCATCGACCTAGGCAAGCAAGCACCCGGAATTCTGCCTAGGTGTTTGCGCAACACCTATGATGGCTAATCTTGTGAGTAGTGAAACCTCTGCAGAGTGTATGGTTGATCGATCGATACATATGCCAACCTGTTGGCTATGGACCTTTCCTGTGAAGCTTCTACTAGTGTAGTGAGTGTTCTCTTCTCCCCCTGGATGACATTTTTCCGGCAGTGTACCCGTTGTGGTAGTGTGCCGCTGAGATAGGCCCGAGAGGGAGTTGGGCCTGTCGAATGAGAGCGAGGTGTGGGTATGTGAGGTGTGGTGATGGGAAAAGGGATGATGGTGTTAACTGGTGATAAAACTTGACTAATTAAAACATTGAATACAGTTGCATAGGAAAACCTCAGCCTATAGGTCTGCTTGTATAGCCTTGCATCCACTTTCCACAAAGCAAATGCTGCATAGGTGGGCTCCGTGGCCAGTACAAATCGTACTGATAAATTTGCTGTCAGGTGACGAGAATGAGTACGACTTCGAGGGAGATGATGACGAGGAATAGGGTCACGTGCTACACTCAAGTTGGCCGTGAAGGATGAATCGCTTCCGCATCTTCTAAAGCTTCTCTGATTGTTGATTCCGCCAGTGTGGCGATGTAATAAATATTTATGTAAGACTTAATTACCGTTGTATGGATCCTGGTGGCAACTGAGATATGGGTAATTTCATGGATTGTTCCAAGCAATCTGTTGAATTACAATTCGAGCCTGTGGATTTCCCTTCGTGGAAATCGAGGTCGTTTCAGTTGGTATCGGTGCCATACTTGACTGTAGGACGAGACCCATAGAAAATGGACGTTAGAATAGGAAACCAGACTCTCTTTCGGTTATATTACCGACCTTGCATTCACTTTTTATGCAATGGCTTATCTAATACAAGGACCTGCTAATCCGTTTCTTGAAAAATTTGCAGATGACCAGCCTTGGACCACCACTTCGTCCACTGCACGACGGCACTATTGAGATCCCGATCAAATGGCCATTGACCTTATGCACCAGTAGCTTATGGGACCCTGCGTAGCCTTTAGACTAGTGATACCATGAGTTGTCCTGTCATTGGCTATCTGCGCTTAGCACGATCTTCTTAGCAGTTAGGAACATTCTTTATATAATAATAACCATGTGATGAGTGACATTTGGATCTTATGCTTCTTATGGTTCTCTATGCTTCTTTGGTTGAGTGTAGGATAGCCTGAAAAATGTTTTAATTCATTTAAATCGTTGAAAACATCTAACTCCTACTTAAACCACTACAAGATTATTACTGCACTGAGCACGTACCTAATAGCTTCAGATGTCAATGAGACGTTCCGCGCGCCTGGAGAACCGCCAGCCCTCCCCCGCGCCTGCGCCAGGACGTGGGCGTGGTCGCAACCGTGGACGCCCAGCTGGCAGACGTGCTGGAGTTAACCTGGAAGAAGAGCTGCGCCGGGCAGAGAATGCACCGCCGGTGAACGATCCGCCACCACAAGGCGAGAACGTGCCTCCGCCACCGCCGCCGCCACCGACGTTGGCGGAAGTGATGGCTCAGCAGACCCAGCTGCTGAATGCCATAGCTGCTGGGATGAACAGGCACCACGGGCCACCCCAGAATGACTTCCAAAGGAAACTGGAGGGTTTCCTGAAGCTGAGGCCACCTACCTTCGACGGGACCGACAGCGATCCTCTCGCTGCCGACGATTGGCTTAAGGAGATGGAGAAGAAGCTGGACCTGACCACTTGCTCCGACGAGGAGTGTGTTGGGATTGCTAGCCACCAGCTGACCGGTGCTGCACGGGCATGGTGGGACAACTACACCAGCGCTCACGAGGACCCAGCCCGCATTGACTGGGATGAGTTCACCGAGGCTTTCCGTGACCACCACATTCCTGAGGGAGTCATGGAGGCCAAGGAGAACGAGTTTCGCAACATCTCCCAGGGAGCTGACCGGATCCACGAGTACACCACCCGCTTCAACTGCTTGCTCCGCTACGCACCTGCGTCTTGCGTGAGTTCCGAGAAGGAAAAGATGTACTACTACAGGAAGGGACTTCAGACCAAGATCAGGTTGGCTCTGTCAGGGAACAAGAGCTACACTCTGCGTGAGCTGATTGACCGCTGTATTGAGATCGAGAAGGATCGCATGGAAGCACGACTGGAATTCGAGGCCCAGAACAAGGGAAAGAAGCGCCGCTCTGAGGGACCCGCTCGCACTGCTCCACCCCAGAGACAGCGAACGGGTGCACCTCCGTCTTTTCGGACTCGCCAGGGACCCTCTTCGGGAACGAGCCGTGGTGGTACCAACAGCAGCAACTATCACCGCCCCGCTCAGACCTACCCTGCGCCGACTCGAGCTGTGCAGAACACACCCGCCCCCGCTACCAACACGCCAAGGACAAGCAATTGGAAGGCTCCTGCGACAGCTACGGCAGGCAGTGCGCCCTTCACTTGCTTCGGATGCGGAAAGCCTGGACACCGTGTGGCTGTGTGCCCCGACCTCAACCGCGCACCAGCAGCTGCACAGGGCACACCGAACCGGGGATCTGCTACCCGAGGAAGACTGAACCACATGACCGCTGAGGAAGCTGAAGCTGCACCTGATGCTGTGTACGGTACGTTCCTAGTTCAGGGTAACATGGCTACAGTTCTGTTCGATTCGGGAGCTACATGTTCATACATTTCATCTACATATGCACGTAAGCATAACCTACCTGTAACCCCGAGAGCAAACCCCATCCTAACTAGCTCGCCCTTAGGAACCTTCAGAAGCATTCACATATGTAGGGGAGTGATAATCACAATCGAGGGACTTGACTTTCGAGCTGACCTAACCCTACTACCCTCCAATAGCTTAGATGTCATCTTAGGCATGGACTGGCTAACCAAACACCGGGGAGTGATATCTTGTTCACCTAGATATGTTCAGGTAACCCACCCTTGGGGAACAGCTGTCCGATGTGTACCCCAAACCGAGAGAGTCCAAGCCCTCCTATGTGCCCTGGAGACTAAAGCAGATAAGACAGAGCTGACATTCAGAGATGTGCCAGTAGTCTGTGAATTCAATGACGTATTTCCAGAGGAGTTGCCAGGAATGCCACCAGATAGAGATGTGGAGTTTGTTATAGAGCTGATGCCAGGGACTGCACCGATTGCCAAAAGACCCTACAGAATGTCGGCTGAAGAGTTGAAGGAACTCAAGAAGCAGCTGGGAGAATTACTGGAGAAGGGTTTCATTAGGCCAAGTGCTTCGCCCTGGGGATCTCCCGTTTTGTTTGTCAAGAAGAAGGATGGCACGATGAGGATGTGCATCGACTACCGGAATCTGAATGCGGTTACAGTCAAGAATAAGTACCCATTGCCCCGCATCGATGATCTGTTAGATCAATTGAGTAAGGCCAAGTACTTCTCAAAGATCGATCTCCGATCAGGGTATCATCAGATGAAGATCAGGGAAGAAGATATCCCGAAGACTGCATTTGTCACTAGATATGGACAGTATGAGTGCACAGTAGTCTCATTTGGACTCACTAATGCTCCAGCATACTTCATGAACATGATGAACAAGATCTTCATGAATGAGCTAGACAAGTTTGTAGTGGTATTCATTGATGATATATTGGTTTATTCAGCCACAAAAGAGGAACATGAACATCATCTGAGGACCGTATTGGAGAGGTTGTCTCGCAACCAGCTATACGCCAAATTCTCCAAGTGCGAATTCTGGCTTGAGGAAGTTGCTTTCCTTGGACACGTACTGTCAGGAGAAGGAGTCGCAGTAGACCCAGCCAAAATTGAAGCTGTGAAAGAGTGGGAACAACCCTGTAATGTGTCAGAAATCAGAAGCTTTTTGGGACTTGCAGGATACTATCGCAGATTTATTGAGAATTTCTCCAAGATTGCAAGACCTATGACCAACTTGCTGAAGAAAGAGAACAAGTTTATATGGACTCCTGAATGTGAGAAGAGTTTTCAGACCTTGAAGGAGAAGCTCACTACTACACCTGTACTAGCCCTGCCCGATATTCACAAGGATTTTGTTGTATATTGTGATGCCTCTCGGCAAGGTTTGGGCTGTGTACTAATGCAAGAAGGAAGAGTGATAGCTTATGCCTTAAGACAGTTGAAGGAGCATGAGCAGCGATACCCGACTCATGACCTAGAACTTGCAGCCGTGGTACATGCACTCAAAATTTGGAGACACTATCTGATAAGCAACAAGTGTGACATCTACACTGACCACAAGAGCCTGAAGTACTTCTTCACTCAGGAAGATCTGAATATGAGGCAGCGCAGATGGCTAGAACTCATCAAGGATTATGATCTTGAGATCCATTATCACCCAGGAAAGGCCAATGTTGTCGCTGATGCACTTAGCCGCAAAAGCTACTGCCATACCCTCATCACCAACTCTATGCCACCTGAGCTCAGGAGAGAGTTCGACGCATTTCAGCTCGAGGTAGTCTCCTATGGCATGCTAAATGAGCTTCGCGTCGAGTACAATCTCACCTCACGAATCCGTGAAGCACAAAAGAACTGTCCTGAGATAGACTATATCCGTGGTTTGATGAAGTTGGGAAGAGGCCCTGAATACCGAGAAGATGAGCAGGGAACTGTATGGTACAAGGATAGAATCTGTGTACCGACGGATTCAGCGATACGAGAAGAGATTCTGTCAGAAGGGCATGACTCCAAATATTGCATTCACCCAGGGTCAGCCAAGATGTACCATGATCTAAGGAAACACTTATGGTGGGAGAATATGAAGGCAGACATTGCAGGGCATGTAGCCCGATGTGACACTTGCAGCAGAATCAAGGCCGAACATCAACGACCAGCCGGCCTACTACAACCCCTCGCAATTCCAGAATGGAAATGGGAATGCATTTCGATGGATTTTATCGTTGGGTTACCCCGCACCGAGAAGAAACACGACTCGATTTGGGTGATAGTCGACCGTTTGACCAAGGTCGCTCACTTCATTCCCATCAGCATTGGCTACGATGCCGAACGGCTGGCGGATTTATACATAACCCACATTCTGAGACTACACGGGGCACCCACAAGCATAATATCTGATCGAGGCTCACAATTCACGTCTCGATTCTGGCAAGCCTTGCACAAATCCATCGGAACCAAGCTGGACTATAGCACGGCTTATCACCCACAAACTGACGGTCAAACAGAAAGAGTGAACCAAATTCTCGAAGATATGCTCCGAGCTTGTGTGATAAAATACAAGACCAGTTGGGAAAGCTGCTTACCCCACGCTGAATTCTCGTACAACAACAGCTATCAAACAAGCCTCAAGATGTCACCGTTTGAGGCATTGTATGGGAGACCCTGCAGGACCCCGCTAATGTGGTCAGAACCCGGAGAGAGAGCCTTCTTTGGCCCTGCTAAGATTGTAGAAGCAGAGGAAGGCGTAGCACAGGTCAGAGAAAATTTGAGAATTGCACAGAGTAGGCAAAAGAGCTATGCAGATAGGAGACGTAGAGAGCTTGAGTTCAAGGTTGGGGATTATGTCTACCTCAAGGTATCTCCACTTCGTGGCACTGTCAGATTCCACGTGAAGGGGAAATTGGCACCAAGATATGTTGGGCCATACAAGATCTGTAAAAGGGTTGGAAAGCTTGCTTACAAGCTGGAACTACCGGAGGAATTATCTGGAGTACACCCCGTGTTCCATGTCTCGCAATTAAGGAAGTGTTTGAAGCTTCCCGAGGAGCAAGTTCCTACAGATGCATTAGACCTGCAAGACACACTTGAATACAAGGAACATCCGATCAAGATCTTGGCACGGGATACCAAAGAGACGCGAAACAAGACTATTCCGATGTGCAAGGTACAGTGGAGCAATCACACTGAAAGGGAAGCTACGTGGGAGAAAGAATCGGACTTGCGGATTATGTTTCCTTACCTCTTCGATGGGTACGTTAACTCTGAATCTCGAGGTCGAGATCCTAATGAGGGGGGAGGACTGTAACAACCCTAAAAATCCACACAATCTAAAAATCTCAACCAATTAAAATTTTTCATTTATTTATTGTGAAAACCCATTTTTCTTGTGCAAGCATATAGGTTTCATTATGAAATTGGTAAATAAAGGAGTGTAGTTTGCATTTTAATTCCAATCACATAGAATAATAACTTATGCATCACATTTGGGATTTATTGCAATTTATGTTTGTATTTACTCAATAAATTAAAATGGGCAATATATGTATATATACACTAAACTGAAAACAGAAAAGGAGAAAGAGTGTTCGGCCAGCAAGCCAGCCCGAGCCCGCCCGACCTTCCTCTCCTCATCTCACCGCGCGCGGCCCACGTCGCGGCTCGGCAGCGCACGCGCGCGACCGGCACACACGCGCTCGCGCTCGCGCTCGCTGCCAACCCGGTCCCGCCTGTCAGCCACTCTCGCCCCCACTGTTCTTCTTCCTCACGAAGGCGACGCGCCTGCCGGGGGTGTCGCGCGAATGGCGTGACCCCGGTCCCACAGCCGACAGCATGGCAGAGCCCTGGACCCCGCTGTTCCCCTCCTGTCCCCTCCTTTCTTGGCCGCCAAGCGAACCCGCGCCATCCGGAGCCCTAGATCCACTCGAGCCACGGCCCTTCGATCGGCCGAGCGCAATCGAGACCGTTCGCCATTGGAGACTGGCCAAGCTCGCCTATAAATTGGAGCACCCCGAAGCCCTACCCTCATTTCCCCTCGCCGCCACCGCAGCACAGACCGGCACACCGCACCAAACCGAGAGAGAGAGCGTAGGAGAAGGGCGGAGCAGAGGAGGAGAAGCTGCCGGAGCGCCGCCGCCGCGGAGCACGCCGGAGCCGGACACGGAGGAGAAGCCGAGCTGCGGACGAGGAGCGGCACGGCACTGCGATCGCTCTGCACGGCTCCGACTCGCCACTGCACCGCCATCCTAGCTTCACCGACACCACGGTGAGCCACCGCACGCCATGTCCGAACCTTGCCCTGCTTTTGCCATGGCGTTCCACCCTCGGTACGCGCAGGCACGAGCCTATACCGGCTCGGGAAGATCACCTGCACCATGCACTCACTCGACCAGCCAAAACCCCCGGATTACAAGCTTGCTAGACCGAGAACGCAGCACGACGCGTTCTCGGCGGAGCGCGCTCACCACCGACGCGTTCCGACGCCGAATCACCCGTTCCGAGCAATCCGACTAGCACCCGTACAGGTTAGAACGTCGTGGAGCACCGCCACGACCCCCTTGAGCTAGCTACGCGGATCTAAGCGCTAGAGGAAGCCTGAATCGCCTTGGCCGCGTGCGCCGCGACCTTACCGGAGCGCCGCCGCGAGCCGTAGCCAAAAGAAGGTCATGCCATGGCTAAGTTCGCCACCAGAGTGTTGTATGCCTCTCTGGCCTCACCAATTTGACAAGACCGCATTCGATTGAACCAATACTTGGTCGTAGCCGCGATGCCGCTTTCCGCCGTCGTCGGCGACACGCCGCCGCCACAATCGAGCACCTTGGAAAGCTCGGTAGCCAAAATTGGTAGTTGGTATACCATCGCCTTGGACCCTGGACGCGTATACATCTCCTAGAAGACCTCCTTAGCCCCGCCGGAACCTCACCGTCGCGACGACATCGCCGCCGACAGGTTCCGCCTCGCCTAAGATCCGTTCCGAGTACCCCCGGTCGCCTCGCGCTGCGGAGAAAGGCCGCCGAGGTTCGCCAAGTCTGCCTCGGCACCGCCGCTAGAAAGCCGAGCCCTGCCTTGCCGAAATATGGCCATCGCCGCCCTGTCATCGTCCGCCGCACCGGAGAGACACCGCCGCCTTGAACAGACGCCCTGGAACCCTGCTAGCACCGAATCTCCGATTCGCCCGAGCCTCCCCAGGAGAGCTCGGGAGAGCAGCCCCTTCGGCGCCCAAATGTCCGATTCGCCCGAGCCTCCGCAGGAGACCTCGGGAGAACGGCACCCTCGGGCACCCAAATTTCCGATTCGCCCGAGCCTCCGCAGGAGACCTCGGGAGAACGGCACCCTCGGGCACCCAAATTTCCGATTCGCCCGAGCCTCCGCGGGAGACCTCGGGAGAACGGCACCCTCGGGCGCACCAAATCTCCGATTCGCCCGAGCCTCCCCGGGAGAGCTCGGGAGAGCGGCACCCTCGGCGCCCCGAATCTCCGATTCGCCCGAGCCCCGCCGAGCTACCCTCGACCACCGCCGAGCTCCGCCGAGATACCCCCAACCACAGCCGAGCTACCCCCGACCACCGCCGAGCTCCGCCGAGATACCCCCGACCACCGCCGAGCTCCGCCGAGATACCCCCAACCACAGCCGAGCTACCACCGACCACCGCCGAGCCACGCCGAGCTACACCAACTCCGGCAACTCTCTGGGAACCAGCATCGAACACCTGGACGACCATCGGGTCTGTGTTCTATTGAGGCGCCACATGCCGCACTACTGGACCCGCGCGCCACATCCCGAGCTGCCCCTGATTAACCAACCAGTTTTCCCATTTTCAGAAAATAGGATAATCTTCGGAAATTCATAACTTATTCATACGATGACCAAAAATTGCGCATCATATATCAAAATTCTCAGGAAAATGAGATCTACAATCTAAGACTATGTTTGTGTGCATTTGAATCTTTGTTTTATTGGATTTTTCTGAAATACTCTATAGGAGTCGCTGACGCGACTATTTCGTGTTCGATTTCAGAGCCGGAGGAGGATCTGACTAAGGAAGACGACCACGAGTACTTCCAAGAGCTAGGAGACGACTACGAAGGTGCCACGTCCCACCAAATCCTTAGATCCTATTACGCATTGCAAATGACATTGTTGCTATCGCTTTATGATTATGTATGGATTGGTTGCATGGTAGTATATTTGAATTCCCTGCCTTGATAAGACTTTACCCTGCTATCCGCTGTTAGGTTAGCTGCTGCTTATTTTACTGTTACTCTTCCACTACTTACTACTTGCTATATGCTATGTGGTGGAATTGGGACGGTGTATAACTGATTATAACTACTGGGAGAGAGTGCTGCGTGCGTCTTGGGTGCGTGGTAAGGGTTGATGTCGACCAAGTGGGATGTGAGACGAGCCCATGGGGCAAGTCGTGCCGGGGGTGCAACCTGGGCATCCCCAAGTGAGATACCTGTGGCGGGTAAAGTTGTTGAGGAGGTTCCGGGTGGGATAGCCTTGGTGGTTTGAAGCCCGTGGACGGAGGTGCTGTGATGGCACGGGGAGAGTATCCCCTAAGTGGAGATGCCTGCTTGGTCAAACCTAGGATGGACTAGTTTCAGGTTCATGGGAATCCTTTTCTACTCACTCGCTTCTGATGGGCGGGAGACGGCTGGACTACTTGGTAGGACGGTGCCACTACTGCTAGGTTGAAAGGTGATAAGGGTGGGCGGAGACGGTCGATGGGTTCCCGTTCCGTCCTAGATGCACAGTACCACTGGATGGGCCCGGTACTGTGTCTCCCAGTCTCAGCATAACGGTGTAGGATCCGGAATATCCCAGGGCTGAGTGGTAGGGTGGCATCGACCTAGGCAAGCAAGCACCCGGAATTCTGCCTAGGTGTTTGCGCAACACCTATGATGGCTAATCTTGTGAGTAGTGAAACCTCTGCAGAGTGTATGGTTGATCGATCGATACATATGCCAACCTGTTGGCTATGGACCTTTCCTGTGAAGCTTCTACTAGTGTAGTGAGTGTTCTCTTCTCCCCCTGGATGACATTTTTCCGGCAGTGTACCCGTTGTGGTAGTGTGCCGCTGAGATAGGCCCGAGAGGGAGTTGGGCCTGTCGAATGAGAGCGAGGTGTGGGTATGTGAGGTGTGGTGATGGGAAAAGGGATGATGGTGTTAACTGGTGATAAAACTTGACTAATTAAAACATTGAATACAGTTGCATAGGAAAACCTCAGCCTATAGGTCTGCTTGTATAGCCTTGCATCCACTTTCCACAAAGCAAATGCTGCATAGGTGGGCTCCGTGGCCAGTACAAATCGTACTGATAAATTTGCTGTCAGGTGACGAGAATGAGTACGACTTCGAGGGAGATGATGACGAGGAATAGGGTCACGTGCTACACTCAAGTTGGCCGTGAAGGATGAATCGCTTCCGCATCTTCTAAAGCTTCTCTGATTGTTGATTCCGCCAGTGTGGCGATGTAATAAATATTTATGTAAGACTTAATTACCGTTGTATGGATCCTGGTGGCAACTGAGATATGGGTAATTTCATGGATTGTTCCAAGCAATCTGTTGAATTACAATTCGAGCCTGTGGATTTCCCTTCGTGGAAATCGAGGTCGTTTCAGCCTTACTACTCCAGTTGCGTGCCAACAACTAAAGCATCCTATGACAGGCGATGAACTACACACGTGAGCTGGTTACAGGATCACTATTCAATATAACTCAACTATAAAATAAGACAAAACATAACAATACTATAAAGAATAGTAATGCACTAAGTAGAGACTTAGTAAAGTAAAGTAAAGATAATATATTGATAAAGGTAAAGTCTTACAGAAGGAAAGGTACAAGAGCTATACCAGAATCTCCAGCAGACGACTCCGGAGACTCCGAGCGTAGCTCGACTTGACTCTAACTCCCACACTAGACTAATACTACTACTAAAGAGTAGAACTCTTGTGACTTATGACTCTTGTGTATCTTATGTGTCTTGAAGAGGGTGATGGCAGCCTCTATTTATAAGGGAGAATTGAGGGGTGCCACGTCAGCGATCCGCGTGCTCCTTGCCTCTCCACCCTTGGATAAACCGCCATTGAACCGCCATAAGATGGACGGCCGTGGTGATTTCAGCACATGGGAAACATGCTGGAAGGCGATGGAGGCCAACCGACCTGGCTGGGCACCAGGGGAGTTCGGCCGACCCCCCTATGGCAGGTGGGCCCAGCCAGGGTCTTCTAGAAGGAGTCCCCACCTGTCATGGAGTGCAGCAGTGGCCTGGTCCCACCTTGGGTGGTTTGGCCGAACCACCTTTGGTGAGTTGGGCCCACCACTATGGTCCCCATCTGTCACTGATTGTCCCCGTATGTTGGTTCCAGCTTGGTTGCATGTTTGTCATGTTGAATCCTTGTGCTTTATTTCTTCACCGTTGAATAGAAACACATGTTGATCTGATGGATGAAATGAGCTAGGTGGAGGGTCACACTGATCATGCCATGTCCCTAGAGCCAGGTGGGCCCCATGTAGGGTTCGACCGACCCATACATGGGCCCACCCTAGGCTCTCCTCTCTTCTAAGTGGTGTTGTGTACCATTTCTTGATGTTTCTTGGCCTGTTCGATCTTTCCTGCATTCACAAGCTTAAGAGTACAAGTAGAACTCGTTATTGATAAAATATGTTCATGTTATGTTTATTCTCCCTTGAATCCGAGGCCTGTTGACGGTGTTTGAATGTGGATTTTTATGGTATATCCACCGTCAACACCTATGCAAGCCACCTAACACACATATGCTACTGACAAGAATAAGCACTCAACATGCAAGAAACCAACTCCTCCGAGACCTAAGGAGATGGCACCTAAACAAGTAGTAAGCGCAAATGCATAAAGATCGAGAAAGATTATACCGAGGGGCTTGATGAAGTGAAGTCCGCTTGCTGTGCAGAGCCAATCACCAAGGAAATAACCAAAGACCACAAAGAAAACCAATCATCCACTCGAAGGTGGAGAAGAGAATGAACACCAGATTTTTTATCGAGGTTCACATGATCGCCGTCACGCTACTCCTCATTGTGGCACCGGTCTTCCTTGGTGGATTGCGAGCTAGGCTTCACAAGCCAATCCCTCACTGGGAGCCGCTCACCAACACAAGAGAAGTGGTTATTAACCACGAGCAATCCACTAGAGTCGGTTTTGCCACTCCGCCGGGGAATAACCGCAAGAACCCCTCACAATCGAAGCCTTGGTGTGGACTTGAACAATCTCCAATCAATCTCACACCAATCAACCTCCAAGCCACTAGAGACATGACAATGCCCCAAGAGAATAAGAACTCCACCTTGGATTTCTCTCAAGTGCTCTAGAATGCAATTCACTAAGCAATGATGCACTTAAGGATCACTCAACTCACAAAGATGATCAAAGATGAACAAGTGAGTGAGTGGGAGGCTAGAGAGTGCTCACAAGAGTATGGCAATGATTCAAGTGTGTAAGAGAGACACCAAGTGACCAGGGAAGGAGTATAAATACCCCTAAGTGCACTCCTAGCTGTTACCCCACAAGAAACAGCCGTTAACCCACTTTTCGGGGTGTTGGACGCAACCGTCGGACGCACACCGTCGGACCATTGCCACGGTCCGACGCACGGATCAGTGCCACGTGTCACTCAGGATTCAACCTCAGCCGCTAATCGCCAACGGCTACTTCTCGCGCCACTTTCTTAACCGTCGGACGCTATTGCCGTCGGACTAAAACTCTTCTGCGTCTGACGCTTCCAAAGAGGGTGCAGAGAGGAAAATAAGCATCGGACTCTGTCCGACGCCCAGTGTCAGACCAAGCAGCACCGTCTGACGCCCTGCTTTGAGCACGCCACGCACTTCGCCACGCCGTGAACTTGCCGCGACGAGCCATCGGACTGTCAGCCGATAGTCCGACGCTCGCCCTGCTTCAACTGTCGGACTGTCTCACTCTCACAGAGGACAGCCGAGCAGCTGACTGTCGGACGCTCACTCATCAGTGCGTCGGACTAACGAAAACCACCGTCTGATGCTTACTGTTTTTACGCAGAGAGCTCCCGAAATGCTCGGACGGCGTCCGACGCTCACCGTCGGACCAAACCAAACCGTCTGACGCATTCAAACAGTTAGGTACAGTGCTAGGGACCGTCGGACTCTGCCAAGCAATAGTTCGATGCCCTGTAGCTCTAGCGTCCGATGCTCTAAACTCAGCGTTTTTCAAGTCTTTTTCACACTCCTTACTTCTATATGCTAACACTCAAGGTTCTCAACACTTGTGCACAGTGTGTTAGCATTTTCAAAATATTTTTCAAGGGTTTCTAAGTTGATCTCTAGATTGATTTAGTCAATGCGCATGAAATGCAACATAGAGCACTTGAAGGTAATCCAAACACTTAGTTCTCCCCTTAATAGTCGGCTATCTATCCTAAATGTGATCACACCCACTAGGTGTCTTGACCACCAAAAGAAAAGCCTATTAGGGTTATACCTTTGCCTTCAAGTCTTTGTTTCTCACTTGATCAACTTCATTTGATCCATCATTCTTGGTCCATGGTTGAGCCATCTTGATCATCACCATCTTCTATGCTCATCACTCCATGGATGGGACCACCTACACTTAGCCATCACTTAGCAAGTGGGTTAGTCCTTAGGGTGTCATCAATTATCAAAACCAAACTAGGGCTTTCAAGGGGGTATACAGGCTTTGGTTGAGAGAGAAAAATGTTCCCAGGTCTCGGTGAGTGTGAGTGTCTATGAATGAGCTATTGTTCGGTGTCTGGTATTAGGGTTGGGCCTCCCCTTTTATAGCTCAAGGGGAGGCCATTACATATCTTAGCATCGAAGGAAATGAAAACTAGTTCTACCTCTATCATGAAAGGGAAGGAGATTTGAAAGTCCTGGGAGGATCCTTCTTCTTGAAACATTATCTCTCTTCTCCTGGCAACTGCGATCCTGTCTTGGCCTCCAAGCCGCGCCATGTGCGGCGATAGAGGGTACACTCTTGTGCTGTCTCATCATAATCTCCTCGATCTCCTACAACGAGGCTTTTTCATACATCGGCAATGCCCCGTCGTCTGGAGAAGTCCGGATCAATTTCGATGAATTCCCATATCCTCCTTCGGATTGACAAGTGGCGAGGGCTGATAAGCATGCTTCCTTCCTTGTGCTCGTACACCGTGTGGCAGTGGTCAGTAAGCAAATCACTCTTTAGTCAGGCGAGGCAGAGATAGATCGGGTACCCCGTACATCGGGCTACCTTGGACGAAAGCCATGTTATTCCCGCCCTTAGGTCGGGCGAGACGTAAGAAGACCACCCGAGGTTGCCCCACATTGGTTTGGCTGATTGTTGGCCCGGGACCGGGTTCCTGGCTCTTTTTTCGTGGGCCTTTTTCCCTGGGCCTTTATTCGTGATATCCTTGCAGAAGAACGTGCATCGAGTTTTACCTTTTTATGTTATGCTGACTTGGTCATGAAGTTAGGATACCCATAATTCAGGTCACAGTAGCCCCCGAGACTTGGTGCAGGTGTTATCTGTGTCGAGGCTGTTTTCTCTGAGCTCTTTACAGGATGGATGCGTGTGAGCACATCCGCCGGATGTAGCCCCTGAGGCTATGGTGAAATTTTGGAATTCCGGTATAGTCCGATTCGAGGAGAGTAGTTGCTTAATTTTTTTTTATTTTAGAGATTCTGGTGCACTACGAGGCGTGTTATTAGTCGTCCCTTTCGTTTTATTGCCCCATGCCTGTTTGGGATGTCGACCGGCAGTGTGGGGCCTCTTGTTTCAACTTTCTTTGCCACGAGGTGTCGCCGAGCCCCCGTGCAAATTGCCAGCGTGCATTCATGCTGAATTAATCCCGTTCTTTGTTCTGGTCGCGATGTTGATTCGGCGGTTTATTTCTCTTCGATCTACCTCGGGAACTAAAGGCATAAGGGTTGAGTAAACCTTGATTTTTCCTCGATGGACGAAATAAGGTGCTCGTCGAGTTAATATCGGGTAGTCTGAGTGGAACCCCAGCTCCCCGTTTGTGGGGATTCCTTGGCGTAGACCCACTGGGAGTTGTTCCGATCTTTCACCAGTCGACTCGTCTAGTTCCCTATACCGTTCGTTGGAATTCGGGGGGGAGGGGGCGAGGCCATCCTAGGGGGATCAACCATGAATACTATTATCTGGTGAAACTCAAACGCGTGTCGAGATGCCTCTGGCTGCTTGCCGCCGAGATACTGACCATTGGGGTCCATCCGTCAATGCCCCTCACTCTGATTTCGATTCGGCGCAAAGCGACCGTCGAACCTATTTGTTGTTGGGCTAGTCTTCTAACTTTGGGCCTTGACGGGCCATCCGAGAGTCCTTCGTCCTTGTATCTTGGTCGCATCATGGGCCGACTCCAGGGCCTCTTAGGGTAAAGCGGCGTGATGAGACGCTTGGAATAGCACTTACCTGGCGGCGGCGGCGTGGTTGAGGATGTGCGTCTAGCATTTATCGCGAGAGGGGAACGGTTTGTGTTCTTTTACTGCCTCATTTGTCTACGCCTTCATCCTCCTTCGTCTCGAGCGCCTACGGCAGTCCTGTGATTAGTCCAAGGAGTTTTTAGATCTAAATCGCTGAGAAATAACCAGATCCTACCTGCTAAGGCACAATGGCCGCTGCCTGGAGTCGCTCCTCGGTCACGATGGCGCAGATGGAGGAGTTGGTGGTGGACGGCGCCCTTCCGGTGCTCACGGAGACGAAGGAATGGGTGTTGCCCGACGCCGACACCCCAAGCCCACGCGCAGGGTACGCCGTGTCCTTCACCCATTTTAATTCCCGCGGTCTTGGCGTCCCCATGCACTGGTTTTTGTGGGCTTGCTCGAGCATCTTCGCATGGCGGCTTTTGTCGCGCCGTGCGAGGGATATCACGGCATCGAACCTCACTTCGAGTTGTGGAGGTATTTCTTCGGTGTCGACCACTGGAAAAATTAGCTTGCACAAGCATTAAGTTCAAACGGGACCGGGCGCCGGAATACATCCCTTTGCTGTTCGCGACCTCGAATAAGGGATGGCATTCTGCCTGGTTCTATCTGAAGGTCGATGGAGTGAATTGTCTTCCCCCTTTCTCCGGCGTGACGCCGACGGATGCCTGCTTCAACTGGTCTTATGGTCCCTCGGGTGTAGAGCCTCAGCAAATAGTCAAGGCCAAGGCGGCGATCGCTACACTCCGGGACGTCGGGCTCCATACCGGTGACGTCATCGCCGGTTTTTAGCCAGGGGAGTTTCACCGTTGCGACAGCTCCCTATGATGTTGTTCCAGATGATCGAGGGGGCGCCGTTAGAGGGAAAGGTGACGGCGCGGGAGTTGTGGTCCCCTAATGCCGTTATCACCCGGGTCCGCGATGCGACCGGGGAGTTGGGCGCTACCTTCCTGAGGCCGGGGATTCCGGTGATGCGACCCACTGAAAGCGTCCAACAATATGTAAGCAACGCCTTCTCCGCCTCATATGCTTCTCATCTTACTTGATAGCGGTCTTGACGCATTTTCCTTGCAGATTGGGAACTTAATTGTCCACACTTCTCGGCCTTCGCCCGTCATGGCAGAGGAAAGGCGGGTGGCGGCCGAGAGGGCGGAGACATCGCGGGCTACTGTACAGAGGAGGGCGGATCAGGCGGCAAGGAACGACGATCGTGATGAGCGACAAGAGAGGGGAGAGCCCTTGTCTCCTTATGAGCAAAAAATTGACTCGGAGGATGAGAGGGATGATATTGATATGGACGCCCTCACGGGGCTCAAGGATCCGCCGATCATTCCTACTCCACCGGCAAGGGCCAAGGGAGCTTCTTCTTCTGTGGGGGCGGCGTCCGAAGGGACAGCTCTGATCGGCGAGCCGGCGACCGACTCCCTGCTTCCTACTGGGCCGTCCAACACTCCCATTGTTGGGGTTTGGTCCTTGCCTCGATGTTTCCAGGCGAAGTGTTGCCTGTGGTGGGGGTTGAGGCGCCATAGAACAACCCTCTGACCGCGTCTGCCGTGGTGGTGCCGCCTACGATGGGTGTGGAGATCATATCACAGTTGGTCGCGACGACAGGGAGTGTGGGTGGCTCTGTGTCCTCAACACCTCACTCGTCGCCGGTGTGCGCTCCAAGCCCCTGTTGATGGTAGTTAAGTATCAATTCTAAATGTCAACAAGAGATAAAAAGACATAAAATTACACCACCATAGACTTATCTAACAAATTTCCACGAGTTTTGGTGAATGTCTATTTCTGCAGGGGGTTATTAGAAAAGATCCAAAGGAGGCCCACATGTTGGATTTACATAGAGAGAAAAAGACCCTACGTAAGAAAAAGAAGAATATGGAAGACATGAGAAGGCACCCCATGGAAGGTGGGGCCCACCTGGCAGTATGCCAGGGCGGGCGCCCTTGCCCCTAGGGTGGCCACCCTCCCCCAGAGCCAATCAGGCTCAAGTTCGTGGATTGTGCCTCCACCGCCTTTGAGGTTCAATATATAAGTCGTCCATTATGGTCGGTTTGATCCGACAGCTGACGTTCATTTGGAAGGGCTATATAAGCAAGCCCCTGGCCCAGGAGAAAAGCCAATTCATTATTAGAGGGAGCCGCCAGCAGAAGCAGAGATCAGAGATCATCTCTCCACCAGAGAATTAGAATAGCTACTCCAATTCTTCAATTTCTATATAGGTTTAGACTAGCTAGGTTTAAGACGAGTTGAGCATCGCGCTCGGGATTTCGGATCATCGTCACCAAGTTTGGTACTATCTTGTATTTTTCATTATGACTTTATTCTAAATATTATTATGTTTCTATTTATTATGTTCTTAGTTTGCTCTAGTAGTATATTTGATATAGTTATGATTGATAATGAGTTTATGCATAAGTTTGCAAAGCGCTTAGCTCTTTTCTCGAGGGGGTTAAGTGGTAGATTACATGTAAGCATGGTGCTTAGATGGTGTTTACCTGCAAATATATCCTATTGGCTAGGTAGAGTGGTAGTTCGCGAATGACACTCTCGTTGAATCTTATATAATCCACCCCTCCCTAATAGGACTGGTATAACTGTATTACGTCGGTGTTTTGGTGAAAACGAAAAGAAGACAAGAAATAAAAATAATTATAATGCAAGGAGACGCATTGCACACATTTGAAAACCATGTATTTCATTAATTCTTTCTTGAATATACAAAATACATGATCAACAAAAAAATATTGTCTTCTTTCGTCTTCAGCGTCATGCTTAAGGAGAGGTTCGACTTGTAGAGATTGCCTAGTTTAATGATTCCTGGGGCCTATTGGGCGTGACCGGTTAATTACATCCGCAAGGCGAGCTTGCGAGAAACCTCCGATTAAGCTGTGCTTCCATGGTCGTCAAATATTTGGTCATCGTTAGCCATATGCGATATATGGCATAGTATAATAGTATGGGTGGCTCTAATGTCGCCAAAGCTTGGTCGGGACATCGCCATCACCACATCGGAGTAAACGGAGTAGTGATAATGAAGAGGAAGACTTTCGCCTTGTCGGTGCCCAGTCATGTAAGACGGACTTCATTAACACGAACATATGAGTTGCTTTTGCCTCATCGGTGCCCAGCAACAATATATCTGATCCCATTAATAGAGACATGATGGTGGAATAGTGACCTTGCTTCACCGGCACTTGGCTGTTATTTCATTATTTCGTCGGCACTTGGCCGTTATGCTTGAATAATACTTGCTCATGCGATTGAATCGACAGCCTTTCGGCGTCAATATTTTTCTCATAGCGACGAGCGGGGCACTCCCGTCTCATGCTTCTTCTTGATTTATAATCACCAGTAACTCGACGACGTCCTCGCGCAGCGAGGGTTCTGATGTCCTCGCGTGGCGAGGGTTCTGATGTCGTTAATTTGGATCTTTTTAATCACCAGTAACTTGATTACGTTCTCGCGCGGCGAGGGTTCTGATGTCATCAAGTTGCTAAATAGCTCATAGTAGCATATTGAAGGAGTAGATTGCTCTTGCATGGCTCATATAAATCTTCAACAACTCGACAACAGCCTTGCGCGGCAAGGGATCTGATGCTGTCAAGCTGCCGGCCTTCTTATCAGGATATAGTAGATCAAGAACCGATGTTCGACACATTGCCACATTGTATTGCTCATATATAATAGATAAACTAAAGCATCTAAATTGGTGGCTCACCAGAGAACGTGATGGCTGAACTGGACAGTGGGATGGGAATCTAGAACTGTAGTGCACGGGAGCAGAGCGTCGGCGTGCGTGTGGCAACTTCTCGGCGAGACGAACAGCAGGCGTTGGCGTGTTGTGTGATCTTACCACAGGAACGTCGGCGTCCGTGCGTGTATGTATATATATATATGAGCCAGAACCCTTAGCCAAGGGCTGTTTATATAGGTGTGGGCATGGCATAATTATGGAAACAAACCACGTTAGATTGATAAGCAAGTTTGCTCCAATTCGGATCTCATCTCAGATACATGCATAGCATTTCCATCTTTGACTTTTGCTAGCTTCTATTTTTTATTATTATCTTTTCCATATATGCAACGCATGAGCACGTACGTACGTACATAGCTAACAAAACCATTCTGACTTGATCTGGTACAGTACGTATATACAGCTTCCATGTTCATTTATTATTCTTACTTCATGTCACAGAACCGACCAAATTATACGAGCACAAGTATAAAAACGATCACCGAAGCAATCAAATTAATACACTTGAGCCCATATAATTCCGGTAGTCAATCAAAAACCCGAAGGATTTAAAACCAACTTGCAACAAACCAAGATCGTACATGATTCAGCACAATACAGCACAACACAGCATCTGTTACAACATTTCACAAGTAGTAGCCGAAGCTTACATTTATCAGAGTATAAATTCAGTTATTACAAACCAAGTTTGAAAGTAGCGAAAGCAACATAGTTTTAAAACCAAGTTTAGTATCTTGATTATTACATAGCCAGTTCAGTGTCACATCTCACAAAAGCATTTAGGAAAGCTAGTAAAGAAGACCAAGCCCACTGGTCTAGTCGTCATCCCGAGCAGGGAGAAGACAATACTTGCAGCAACCGCTATAGAAAGTATCACCTGCAACAAGAGGGAATAAACCCTGAGTACGAGGATGTACTCAGCTATACTTACCCGTCTAGAATATAAAATAAATGACTCCAAGGATTATGCAAAGCTGAGATATAAGTGGAGCACGCTGACAACAGTTTGCATACTTAAGCAAAGACAACAAGCATTCAGGCAATAACAGGAAATCTGAACCTACAGCAGCAGTCCAGAAAACAGGGAATATCTCAAGATATATAAACCCTATTTACATGAAAGAGGACAATTTGGAAAGCTTATGAAATTTTCTACATTTCATCTTTAGACATCAACAGCTGACTCACAAGTTAAATTGGTCAAATTTACAGAAACACAGAATCTGTCCAGAAAAAGACAGAGAAGCAACATTTGCTGAGAGCCAACTTCAAACATCTGTAACTCAAAAACTAACCCACCAAAAGACACCAAAATTTAACAGCAGCTAGATATACAAGTTATCTACAACTTTTGTATTGACCACAACCGTGGCAAACCATGTTATCCTAGGGATACCTACCAAATACCATTGGCTGTCCAGAAAAGGCAATTAGAGGCAAATAAATATTTAAGCGCGAGCCAAACACATAACTGAGCAAAACCAAAGGTACCAACAGGTCACATATATTCCATCACTACCAAAAAGTATAGTGGCATGCATCAAAGTTATTTAATTAACCCATTTTCCATTTTCCTTAGTTATAGGCTATCAAACGACTATAATTCAAAAGTGCTCAGAAAATTCCCAAACTTGGGCAGGAGCTAAAGCATGCTTCCAGAAGACTACCATAAAAATTTCATGCCAATTCATCAAGTATAGATGGCCCTACTTATCAAAGTACAATACAAGGCAACAGGAAACCCTATTGAAAAGTGTCAGATAACAGATTTCATATTTTTCTTATGATCATCACATCATAACAAGGTTAGTCACCAAAATTCAGCTTAAATGGATGTATATATTAATTACTAAAAATGCCACAAGAAAACAAGGGCTACACAAGGAAAAATCATAACTCAGTCATACCATGGCAAAAATGCATGCAAATTTAACCATAATCTAATCATAGCATGAACAGAAACATCCTAAATTTTCATGGCATTTGGAGCTCTACACAATTAGATATGAATTTCTCCTAAAAGCATAGGCAACAAAGAAATAAATACAAACCAATTTTTCTACTGTAGAACATGGCACATTTCATATTTTTATAAAAAACTAGATTTCATAAGGAACACAATGCAAGTTGAACCAACTCATTTGGACAGGTACTGAAGGAGATATGATTTTTCAAAGATCAGCATTGCAAAGGGGTTTTGAATTGATTTAAACCCTAATGCTGACGTCAGCATGACGCAAGCGCGGGGCCGGTCAACGGCGAGGGGAAAAAGGGGAGACGGCGCTGACCGCGGCGAACTGGCCGGCGGCGAGCTCCTCAGGTGGAATCGAGGGCACCATTGTGCACAGCTCGATGAGGCGCGTCTATTGGGGTAGATAAAGCAGCGGTCTTGGTTTTTGGAGCACCTCGTCGGGGTTCTTTCTTGATCATTCCGGGTTCTTTTCTGAACTTGACTGAGAAAAGTAGCTCTCAGGAGCGTGTCTTTCCCGATCTCATGGTACAAGTGTAGGCATGTAGCCCCTTGCTTCATGGCCGAGTTGTCGATCGTCGCCGCAGAGTAGTTGGCGTAGCATCCGAGTAAATGGAAGGAGATTTGATGGCTTTCGTGTTGCCTGATGTAGTCGAACACCTTGAAGTAGTCGGTCAGCTCTGACGAGTAGTTGGACGCCGGACAGATCGAGTACGCGGGCAACGAGGCAGAGTGGTCGGACGCTGTGGTGAGTACTCGGACATTGTTGAAGTTGATGTCGCGGAGTTGTGTGGTTGTTGTGGTCATCAATAAGTTTCCTTCTTCACGTATAAGTGGGTTGATTCTGACTTGCTTTCTGTACGTGTCCCTCTTTTTGCTTGCTTGCCTTGGCTTGTTTGTATGTACGTATATCTCGTTGACAGGGTGCTGGATGCATGTGCATGCGTTTTGGGGATGGCGTTGATCTCGGACAACCTTTATGTAGCTGAGTAGGTCGAACACCAGAGCCGAGTAGTCGGGATGATGTGTGAATTGATATTTTCTTCTGTGCAGTACGAGCCTTGGTCTTTGTCCTGTATGGTCATTGTAGATCGGATCGTGGCCTTGTTTGCATGTTCTGGCTGACTGGTGTAGGAATTGACTTCTTGTCCGATTAGAGTCCGTACGTGTACATCCGTCGGGTTCAAAAACTCACCACAATCTTGACCCGTCTTTATTTTGTCGGTGCTGTCGTTAGTTAGGATCCCTGAGACGTCTTGACGGGCAAGTGCATACAGGTACGAGTATAGGCATGCCACGGTAATCTTTGTGAGACTTCCATAATTAGCTTGTTTGACATCTTCTTGCTTGTATATTTGTATATACGCTACTAGCTTCCTCGTTATTTTATTATCGGCATGTTGATCGCTCGGATATGCCTTTGATTGCTGACTTGGAGTTGCGGCCGTATGCTATGGGCCCGGACGTCGGCTTCAGCTTCACGAATTCGAGTCTTATATTGACTTTGCTGCAGAATCGGGTTGCCCCGTGTAGTATGTATGGCCAGTTCGTGCCTTGATATGTCTTCTTGACGGAGCTGATCTCAACGGTTGATTGCTTGCTAGCTAGAAAAGGCTTGTATGTCTTCATCCATATACGCATATATATGCCAGATTGTAGGCTTCTTCATATGTCTTGATCCCATGGCTTGCTTGTTCATGGATGTGTGTGTGTATATATATATATATATATAAAATATACCATAACTGAGTGACAGTGGCGGAGTAAGGATTCAAAACTTGGGTATTCCTACTTCACCGTAAAAAAAATAATAAAAAATCAGCAACGGATAGTGTTTGTCAAAAAAAAAGTTTTGCTAGATCTGGACGCTTGAAAGGCTAGAAATCAGCAGCAGCTGAGCTTTGGAGTAGAGCCAATCTTGAATTCCTGGCACCATCGTCGTGCCTGCACCCAGCAACAACCAGTCTGTCCCTGGTCGGGGAGCCACAGCGGTCGTTGAGGTCATTGCTGCCTGCCTGCCCGTGGCGCCGCGGGGCATGAGCCATCGCTGATTTCAAGTTATCTCGGAGGGAGACTGTACAGGAATGCAGCTGTGTGGCAAATGACGAAGGCACACATGCATGCACTCGGTGGAAAAAGATAGGCAAAGAGGCCTATTAGGCCTTGTTGGCACAAAATGTGGTTCTTGCGTCTCAACACACCAGCGAAGCCGGATATGATCTCAAGAGCGTCGGAGCTTCCAAGATCCAGCTAGCTTCAAACCCGGTCAGAGAGTGCCGATAACCCTCAGGCGTGCCAGTCAATTTGACCTGCAATTGACAAGGAAAAGATAATAATCTTTAATCACAGGGCGGAACTAACCGGTGTGTCCAGGTAGTTCCAACTATGTGGCTCTGAGAGCCGATTTAATCGGAAATCGACTAAAGAGTCGATTCCGGCATACATGCATGTTTTGTTATAGAAACAGATACTGAACTGATACATAATCGATTGATATGCGTGATCAAACAGAACAATCTACATTAAACAAATCTATGTAGATAGTTGTAACAGATTAATACATAATCGATTGCTATAAACAGGTCAAATCATTCAGTTTAGGTTGTCTGAACATCAAACAGGCAGAAATCGGCTATTTAGCTGATTTGGTAGAATGCGATCGGTTACTTGGTTTTCTCGAAAAAACACAACCGTATCGGCTAATTAGCCGATTCGGGGTCCGTGAAGCAGAAAACTTGGCGGTGATTAGTTTCAAGTATAAATCTAGTACTAATACGAAGCTGGTCTAGAAGGCCTGCGGTTTTGCACCAGTTTAGATATATTCCCGAAAATAATCACAAGCAAATCTAGAAGGAATACAGAACTAGTTTAGAAGGCCGGCGGCTCTGTGTTCATTCAGATCGGCTCTTGTCGAGCATCCACAGCACGTACGAGTAAGATTACGATAATACTGACCGAATCAAGCGATATCATAACAAAACATGAACGAGACATAAATGACATTTTTCATGTGGATTTGAGGCCAATACTATGTAATCTTGATCCGGCAGAAAAATGTTATATTAATAAATAAACAATAAATGGCAAATAACATCTTGATAACTTAATGAATCTAACTAAGATGTCAAATTAGTTAGAGCTGATAACTAATCCATGCACATAATCAAGCTTAACCTAAACCTTCGTCCACCTGATGACGTTAAACATAGATTAAACAAAAAAACAAACATGAATCGATAACTAACCCTTATTTGATCTAAACCCACGTCCACCGGATGACGCTAAACTTATATCAAATAAGAATCAACCCCGATCTACGATGCTTCCATGTCCACCGGATGACATTAAAGAGACAAAGCTTAGCGAGACATGACGGTACTTACAAGCAAGCCTGCGTCCATCGGATGACACTCAGCCCGATTTAAGAACTCGCTGAGATCTACGTTACTCCTACTCCTAAGTTTTGGCCGGAGCCGAAAGATGTGTTGTATTGATATGTGTCCTATTACAATAGCCGAGGCTTACATTTATACCCAGCGCTTTGATAGAGTACTATTCGAATTACAACTCAAAATAAATACGGAAACTAACAAACTTTCCTAAATTAAAGGTAACTTGGAACGCAATCTTTCCTTTCTTTATCGGACTCCGAACGTGATCATTTCCTGGCACCGGAGATCTGTGCTGACGTCATCAATCGGCTATTTCCTTCAACCGCATTGTCTACGTTTCAGCCCAACAATCGATTCCAGGACCCGATCGACTATCTGTCTGGGCCTCTGCCCCGAAATCGGCTATCTGCTCTCGGCGTCGACTATCTACACCCAGTCCAGATTTTGGTGTAAACACATGCCCCCTAATTTTGGGATGAACTAGTTTTATTCCAAAATTAGCACCGAGTCTTGATTCAGTCCACCTGCTAGCCAAAATCGTAGCTTCCCACTCACCACTTCAAAAACTCTGCAAACCGAAGCCCTAGCCAAGAAATCCTCTGTTGCCTCTCCTACCTCGATCTGCCGCCTTCACAGAATCCGCAAGCAATGGCGACTCCTTCTGAGATTCCCGAGGTATGAATCTTGCCAATCCTGTCTTCCATTCATGAATCTTGGTTCTATTGGTCACATATATCATCCGCCTTCAGACTCTGAAGAATGAGATTTTGATGCCGCTGTCGGATGCGCCGACCGCCTTCTTCCTCGGCCCAATGGGCGATTCTGACCCTACGGAACTCATCAGCATGGAGACCAACCAAATCCCCTTCCAGGCTTCTTGAGTGAATGTATCTTCATGGACAAAGAATTCCTTCCGGAACTGGCCCAACATACCCACATGGTGGAGGAACGGGTTCCGTCGCGTTTCTGAGAAGAAACGAGCAGACTGGGAGCTGCGCAGCTTGAGCCAATGCCTTGATTTATCTCTCTGCGAAATGAAGAAGAATGAACCACTTTTCATCGCCGCTAGCTATTTGTGGTCAAACTCCCTGAATGCCTTCATATTCGGAGACGGGCCGATGACCATCACCCTTGGTGATATCCACATGCTCACCTGCCTCCAAATTACTGGAACTTAGCAGTACTGAAATTTACTGTCCACGGGCGAGAAGAGGTTCGCCAAACTGACTGAGTACAAAGGCTGGATAGACTATATTGATACCCACCAGATGACAACCTCCAGCGTCAACGAAAGGGAATATATAGCTTTCTTGATCCTGTAATTGGAGAGGTTCATCTTCTGTAGCTCTTATCTTGGACCAGCCTATCCTTTCAAATTTCTTGCAGAGCAACTAGCCCAAGGTCAATCAATCCCTCTGGGAAAACTTCTGCTGGGCTCTGCTTACAGACTAATGAGCCGAGTAACCGGCTATCTTCTCAAGGGCGAAGAGGTTCAGTGTACAACAGGGCCCTGGTGGCTGATCCAATTATGGCTAAATCTTCATTTGCACAAGATGGTCAGACCAAACTTGAAAAACCTCGGCTATCCTTCTATGGAATATGCAGAAGATCAACATAAGGTCACCCGAGGTTGCCATAGTTTTGGTGAGGCTGCTTCAGCCATAAACATTAATGCCAGCCGAGGCCAGCTGCTTGAAAAACTTTACAGAGGCCTGGGACCAGAAATCCTGAACTGGTTCCCCTACATAGAAGACGAGGAATTCACAATGCCTTACAGCTTCAAATTCAGCACAGGGTGTTCCGATGCAGGAGCAACTGAAATTCTAAATGTAATGATAAAACCCTGTATATTACCAGCTGACTTCAAGCATCTCCGAAGCTCTAGCAAAACTGAACCAAGCTGGCTTTCATATGAATTTTACCAACCCAACGTAGCAGCTAGACAACTGGGCTTTGGACAACTGCCCCCCAAGCTTCCATTCCTGCATCTCCTGAAACCTAGAGATGAGCTCACTTCCAACTTAGAGGCTGACAGGGTTTTAAACCTGGGGACAGATCTGCCACATTATACCATGGAGCAATGGAACCAAATAACAATGACTCATGAGAGCTTTGATCAATGGTGGCAACAATGGCATGCTCATCTATTCTGTCAGAAAATTCATGACAAATGCCAAGCCTTGGACCCAAGTTTTAATTCTGCAACAGCAGTAAGCACTGGTAGCCGATTTCATTATAACCGGCTGTTATATATTCTAACTCCTTGTCAACGCAGGACCCAGAGGTTGAACCGCCATCGCAGATCGACTACTATCCTCAATGCCCAATTGCCAGGCTGGGCTCCCAGGCTCCATCAGTGAAACAAATAATGCAAGCCCCTGTCAGCATGATAGCTGCTCCAGCTTCAAAAAGAAAAGCTTCATCGAGCCTCCAGAAGAAGACCACCAAGAAGAGATCCAAAAGGAAGCCTGCCCAGGTACTTGGATGTCTTCAAATATTCCCTGCATTATTTATTCAACTTAACTGACTGAATCGGCTACATAATAGGTGAGGATTCAGCCGATTCAGGCACTTTCTGAAAGTATCCAGGCCGAAATCCTCCCAGAAACTACAGGCCACCAAGATATTGCGGGAGGCTTCCTGGGAATGGATGAAAACATTGCTGTCCAGCAAGAAGGAGCAGGAACTCAGGTATCAGTCAACCCTGTAAACATACAATCCCACCTCACTGAATATTTCTAATTCTTTCTAAAAAAAATACAGCCGAACAGTCCTCCTTCGTGGAACGAACTTGAAGAAGAGAAAACACCATCCCCTGAACATACAGGTAAGGCTCTTCGGCTGTTAACACTTATCGTGCTTGCTTCATTTCTTACTCACTTTCTTTTTCAGAGCTTCAACTGACTACAGAAACGCAAGCTGAGGCCATTCCCACTGTCAGAAAAGAGATCGCTGTAACAGATCAGCCGGATACTTCATCGGCTCCACTTCCTTCAAGCTTTATTCAGGTGAAGTATTCAGCCCTTGACTGATTAGATTATTCATGCTACCACCTCCTAACATCTAAATGCAGTTGCTACAGCCTTCAACTCCCAGCTACTCCTTCGACCTGGAGGAATGTTGTGATGAAGGTGAACTAAGCTCCAAATCCATGACGCTACCAGAGCCAGATTTTAAAGATCGGCTAAATGAGCTCTTACCTCAGCTGGAAGTAGACCTTTTTGATCTATCCCGGCAACCTGAAATAATAGATCAGGCAATTGAGCTGATTCAACAGCATACACGTCCGGCAACTCTCAGCCTCCTGAAGCAGTATGTCAAGCTCAAAAGTGCTACTCCTAGAATCAACACTGCCCATACAAACTTGGCCGAGCTTGAACAGTTGAAGAATAACAAGTTGATCAACAAACAAGAGGTCCACGAGTTGGCAGGTCAAGTTAAATTGCTGAAGAACAACATCACCTCGGCTGAATCAGAGTTGGGTACTTTAAAAACCAGGCGTGAGCAGCTGATGAAGGAACTTGAGAAAATAAACTTGGCCATTACTCAGCATGAAATTTCTGTATCGACAAATACTGTTGACATGACGGAGAAGAGAAAACAAGTCAGCGCCATGGTTATCGAAGGCAGACAAATCAACCAGTGCTTGAACATCCTCAATTCAACAGCTGATGAAGACCAAGAATCTGTGCAGACCGGCCATGCTCTTCATGTGGAATGTATCTCTTCCATTCGGTCCTTGTTGGGCTTGTAACTGATACTTAATTCTCCTTATGAATCATGTAAAGCATATTGGCTAGACTGAAATCGGCCTTCTTCTTGTTCTGTCTTTGAATCGGCTATTCAGCCTGATCCTTAGTATTTGTTGCAGTTCGCAGAAATCGGCTATTTAGTCGATCCAAGTAACTTATCTACTTAGCCGATCCCAAGCAAACGGCCTGATCAACCGATTCCAGGCAACCGATCAAAATAGCCGATCAAAATGTCCCACCTCCCACGCGCGGTGTCGGTTCCGGATTCAAGAAACGTGGGCAAACTCCAGTATAAAATCTGCCGCGTCGTATCATCTCCCGAGGAGAAAACGCCTTGGTGCCTCTGTCTTTATAAATAGATGCCTGGCCTGAGCGAGCCACCGCAGACACCATAGCCTTTGCTCACTCGGCCTTTCCTCTTCGCCTCTTCTCCTCAACCAGACCAAAGCAACACCTCAACACTAACCCATGGCTGGCGATGGAAACCGTGGCAAGCGGCCGGCTTCGAATTCCGCCTAAGGCGACAACTTCAACCGGAGCCTGCAGGCTGTGGGTGAACGGAGGCATCAGCTGCGAGCCTGGTTAGGGTAAGGCTACTGTTCTCTTCTAGATACATCTATCTGACCTGATCTGACCGCCGACAACTTATGCAGCGATCCGGAACCCGCTGGCGCCAGAGGCTCGGGAACCGCCGCCGGGCCATCTCAGGCCGCCCCTGCGGCCGCTGGAACCACCCCCGGCGCGGGTGCTACAGTGGGCCCATCTCACGGCCAACATCGCTGGGTGACCCCCCGGCAGCTGGCTATCTACAGCAGGTAAACCAATCCGCATTCATGTCGTTGATCTTTTTTGACCCTGATACATCTGCTTCTCTGCTATTTTCAGTCAGGCTCGCCTGATTCCTTTTCCTCCGGGTGCGCCGATTGGCTCTGACTCCCGGGTTCATCGGACTGCGCCTCCTCAGGACCTGCCTCAAGCTCCGGCCCCGAGCGCTGGATCCGATTCGGGGTCTTCTGCAGACTCTGACGGGTCCTACACCGCCGCCGACGGTCGCCGCTTCCATCACCAAATGGTGGAATACCGTAACCTCTATTCAGAGGCTACGAAGAAGAATGGCCGGCTGCAGGCCCAGCTCACCGAATCGGACGCCGCAGTGGCAGGTAATGCCTTGAAGTCCTTACGTTGACGCGATGATGATCATCTTCATGCTGACCCTTCTTTCTTTTTGCAGCCCTGACCGCGCAGCTTGAAGAGTTGCGTGTGGCCGCCGAGACCGCCGCCAATGCCCGTGGCAACACGCAGGCGGAGCGGCTCCTGGATGTTCATCACCGCATCTTCCAGGTGGCCATGGCCAGCGTTCGTCACGGCACCACCGGGGCTCTCACAGCCGCGCGACTCCACTCTGGCATCGCCCTAAAGGCCGTTGAGCCCAGGTTCCTGGAGGGCCAAGACATGGAGGAGGCCAGCGCCCAACTAGCGAACTTCTCCTCACATGCTGACGGGGTCGTGGCCATCACCGACGCCCAAGACATCATAGATAGAGCCACCCATAATTAGAATGTAATAGGGCTCCTGTAAACACGATCAGAAATAAAAACTTTGTTTATAATCAACAATCTGATTTCTATGTGTCCGAATACATATACATTTGGATTTTTTCTTTTATTTTTGGTCTAAAAGCGATGTAATCACATCGGCTGTTACACTCCATCGGGGTGTTTCATTTTTTGCGCTAAAGGCGACCCGTTAGAATGAAATCGGCTATTACAGATTCTCACTTTTATTCTGAAGGCGATCTTCCACATAGAATCAGCTGTATGAACCAGATCTTGCACAGATCGGCTATCATCCCCCAACTAGTATACTAGGATAATATTTCTTCAGGTATTTTTCATTGATCGCCCTGGCAAATCTCCTTCCTTCCATATCCTTGAGTATATAGGCATTGCCAGGCATACATTCAACAATTCGATACGGGCCTTCCCAATTTGGCGACCATTTGCCGAATCGGCTATCTTTGGTTTCGATGGGTAGGATAGTCTTCCATACCAGCTCCGATTCGGCAAAACTCTTTCCTCTTACTTTAGTGTTGTAATACTTAGCCACCGTATCTTATTGGCTTCGATGCACTCCAAGGCCTTGAGCCGATGACAATGTAGATCTTCCTGACTGTCCATCATGATATCCTTGTACTCACCGGCCGTAAGCTCATTCTGTAACTTGACACGCCGTGTTTCGGACTGAATTTTCTAAGGAAGAACAACAGCGTGCCCATAGATCAACTCATAGGGTGTGGCCTTAGTTGATCCATGCTGAGCCATCCGGTATGTCCACAGAGCTTCACTAAGCGTCAAGTACCATCTCCTGGGAGTCTGCTCAATCTTCTTCTTAATGATCTTGATTAAAATTTGATTTGATGCTTCAGCCTGACCATTGGCTTGAGCATAATAAGGTGACAAATTATAAACTTTAATGCTCATGTCGTCATCAAAGGTCAAAAACTCATCTGAATTGAACATCGTCCCTGGATCTGTCGTGATAGTCTGTGGTATACCAAATCTGTAAATGATATGTTCCTTCATAAATTCGACTACATCTCCAGATGTGGCGTTCTTCAAAGGAACAACTTCTACCCACTTAGTAAAGTAGTCTGTTGCAACCAAAATCCATTTGTGACCTTTACTGGACGGTGGATAGATTTGGCCGATCAGATCGATTCCCCTACCTTTGAACGGCCATGGCTTGATGACAGGATTCATAGCTGAGGCAGGAGACTTCTGCACATTCCCTAATCTCTGGCACTCTTGGCAACCCTTTAATACCTGAAACAATCTTTGAGCATCGTTGGCCAATAATAACCAGTCCTTCTGATAATCCATTTCATTTTAAGAGCCGATTGGTGAGCACCACAGACTCCTTCATGAACCTCACTCATCAGCTTCATCGATTCTTCGGCCTCGAGGCATCTCAGCAGTACCCCCTCGACAGTCTTATAATACAACTGACTGTCTAGCAGCACGTACTTGATAGTTTTGTACCTCAGCTTTCTACTAACTTTCTGTGAAGGATTTGCAAGGTACCTTGCTATCTCGCCCCGCCAGTCATCAGCTGATTGCTCGGTATTGAGGATTTCCTGCATTGATCTATAACCCGAAGCGCTCTGCGCTAGCCGATTAGCTTCCTGATTCTGTGCTCTGGGAATATGATATAATGGCACTGCTAAGAACCCTCTGATCAAAGCCTGGCACTGATCATAATAGCCTCGGAGTACGTCATCTTTACACTCAAATAGGCCGAGCAATCGGTTGATGACTAGTTGTGAACCTCCAAAAACCTCAATTACGTCGGCCTTTGCTTCATGCAGAAGCTGAAATCCCTTCCAAATTGTCTCATACTCAGCCTGATTGTTTGTCACCGTTGGCCCGATCTGGAAAGCGTATTCAAACCGTTTACCTCGAGGTGATATTAGTATTACCCCAGTACCTCCGCCTTGCTTGCAAGATGATCCATCAAAGAACATAGTCCACGGCGCCACATCAACTATACTGACGGCGCCCCCATGATGCTGGGTGATGAAATCGGCTACTGCCTGACCTTTGACTGCCTTAGCCGATTCGAACCTCAAGTCGAACTCGGAGAGAGCCAAGATCCATTTCCCAATCCGCCTGTTTAGGATAGGCATTGACAACATATGCTTGATCACATCAGCCTTAGAAACCACCACACATTCGGCTGATAGCAAATAGTGCCTCAGCTTGGTGCACGAGTAGAATAAGCATAAGCACAGCTTCTCTGTTGGTGTGTATCTTGTCTCAAGATCCAAAAGCCTTCTGCTCAGATAGAAAACTGCCCTCTCTTTTCCTTTAAATTCTTGAAAAAGGGCCGATCCAATTGTATGGTCTTCGGCCGTCACGTACAGCTTGAATGGCTTACCTACCTGTGGCGGTACCAGAACAGGTGGAGACTTCATATATTCCTTGATTTCATCGAAAGCTTTTTGCTGTACGTCACCCCATTTGAACTCCTGAGTGTCTTTCAGCTTCAATAGTGGTGAGAACGGCAGCACCTTCTCGGACAGATTGGCAATGAATCTTCTAATGAAATTGATCTTGCCAAGTAAAGACTGTAATTCCATCTTGTTAGTCGGCGGCACAAGCTGATCGATGGCCTTCCTTCTTTTGCTGCCAACCTCGATTCCCTTGCTGTGTACCATGAAACCCAGAAACTCGCCAGCCGATACCCCGAAAGCACATTTATTAGGATTCATCTTCAAGCCATGCTTCCGAGTGCACTCCAGTGTAGCCTTCAAATCGGCTAAGTGTTCCTTGCAGCTTCTGGACTTCACAACTACATCATCGATGTAAATTTCTATAATCTTGCCGATCAACTTATGAAAAATATAATTCATAGCCCTCTGGTAAGTTGCACCGGTATTTTTTAAACCAAACGTCATTACAACCCATTCGAACAAACCGATAGCACCAGGACATCTGAAAGCAGTCTTAGAAATATCTTCATCAGCCATAAAAATTTGATTGTAGCCAGTATTACCATCCATGAAGCTGATGACCTGGTGCCCTGTAGCTGAATCGACTAACATATCGGCTATCGGCATTGGGTAGCCATCCATCAGGGTAGCTCTGTTCAAATCCCTGAAATCGATGCAGACCCGCAACTTACCATTCTTCTTGTACACAGGGACAATATTCGATACCTACTCGGCGTATCGGCAAGCTCGAATGAACTTGGCTTCCAGCAACCTTTCAATCTCAGCCTTGATGTCAGGTAATGAATCCTGCTTGAATCGTCGTGGCGGCTGCTTGAAAGGCCAAAACCCGGGCTTGATAGGAAATCTGTGCTCGACAATCGATTTTTTCAAGCTGGGCATCTCGTAGTACTCCCAGGCTAAACAGTCTTTGTATTCTTTCAATAAGTCAATCAACTCTCGCCTGAACTCAGGGTCAAGATTGGCGGCAATATATGTCGGCCTTGGTCTATCACTAGATCCGATGTCAACTTCTTCAAGTCTATCGGCCGACGTGAAACCTTGGCCAAGCTTGCCCTCGGTGCCATCGATTGGGTTATCCATTAATAAAAAGACTCAGAGCCGATTGCCCTGACTGGCTGTTGACTCTCATCGCTGACCTTGATGGAGCCTTCCTCTCAAGTCTTGCTAGAAAAACAGTCATGATCCCCAACTTCCCAGTAGGTAGCATCCGCTGCGGCAATACTCACCGAGTCGTCGGCCGGGACCACATCGACCTCGTCACCATGCCACTGCATCACACATTGGTGCATGGTCGATGGCACGCAGCAATTAGCATGAATCCAATCACGCCCAAGTAGCAGACTGTAAGAAACCTTGCTGTCAATCACGAAGAAGGTGGTGAGCAGCGTCTTCTTCCCGACTTTTAGCTCGACATTGATTGCCCCCCGGGTATTTGAAGAGTTGCCCCAGAAATCTTTGAGCATTATGTCAGTCTCAATTAAATCATTAGGGCCCTTGCCCAGCTTGCAGAATGTGGTATAGGGCATGAGATTGACAGTGGCACCACCATCGACTAGCATCTTGGTCATGGGCATCCCACCGACATATCCTTTGAGATATAGGGCCTTCAGGTGCCGGTGCTTGGGCGGCTTGTCAAAGGCAGCCTGCTGCATGAAAACTAGCTTGGCAGTGGCCTGCTCAGACTCCGACTCATCAGAATCAGAGAGAACCTCAATCTTCTTGGCTCGAGACGCCCTGAATTCAGCCGGAAGCACAAACACCATCTGCGCATCGGCTGTTGCCTTCCCTTTGTCCTGAGGAAGCTTCTCCCGCCAGATTTGCTTCGTGCGGCCTTCTGCTTTAAGCTCCCTATTCCTGAGGCATTGCACGCGGTGCCTCTGGCTCTTGGTCAAGTCCCCAGGGCACCATTGATTCTCCTGCCAGACCGGCTCTTGGTGATCAACTGCCGCTTCGCTGAGCCGATCGCGCAGGTCTCTTTTTCGCGCTGATCCTGCATATCATGTGGGTGTCCAAGCCTCTCATGCACAGACCGGCGGTTGGTCTAAGAGTGTCTGTACTCTTGGTATTGATCGCTGCACTCTGGGCAATTGCGCAGAGTCGGCAATCTCAGACCTTCATTCCAACAATGCCTGAAGAATGGGCAATGCCAATGACTTTGCAGATAGTTGTAACAGATTAAAACATAATCGATTGCTGTAAACAGGTCAAATCATTCAGTTCAGATTGTCTAAACGTCAAAAAGGCAGAAATCGACTATTTAGCCGATTTGGCAGAATGCGATCGGTTAATTGGTTTTCTCAAAAAAGCACAAGTTACGCTTTCACGAGAAACACGGCTATTAGTACTAGATTTATACTTGGAACTAATCACCGCCAAGTTTTCTGCTTCACAGACCCTGGATTGGCTAATTAGCCGGTGCAGTTATGCTTTCACGAGAAAAACCAGTTAACCGATCGTGTTCTGCCAAATAGGCTAAATAGCCGATTTCTGTCTGTGTGATATTCAGACAATCTGAATTGAATGACTTGACCTGTTTACAATAATTGATTATGCCTTGATCTATTATAACTATCTGCATAGACTTGTTTAATGTAGATTGTCATGTCTGGTTACACATATTAATCGATTATGTATCAGTTCAATAATTGTTTCCTATGGCAAAACATGCGTATATACAGGAATCGACTCTTTAGTCAATTTTCGATTATTTCGGCTCACAGAGCCACATAGTTGGAACTACCTGGACCCACCGGTTAGTTCTGCCTTGTGATTACTGATCATTGTTTTTTCCTTATCAATTGCAGGTCAAATTGACTGGCACACTTAAGGGTTATCGGCACTCTCTGACAGGGTTTGAAGCTAGCTGGATCTTGGAAGCTCTGACGCCGGCTTCGCTGGTGTGTTGAGCGAGAGGATCCACATTTTGTGCCAACAGAGCCTTTTAGGAAATCCTTTTTTATTATTATTATTATTATTTAGAAGATCATTCTTTTGAAATTCTAAGGTATTGGTGACCTTTGAAAAATTTAGAAATTACGACGTTTCATAATCCTTTTTCAAGGGACTTTTGGTCAAAAGTGTTTTAAAATGGTGGTATGCCGAGTCGGAACAATTTTTGCAGAAAACGTTGTACGATTGCCAAAAACCTTTCAGGATGATTGCATTGAAACCTTATTTGGAAATTGGGAAGCATTTTTGTGAGGCTTTAGAATTGGAACAGTTTGAAAATAATTTTAAAATCAATACGAGTTTTGAAAACAAAACCCTTTTGAATTTCTTACTTTCAGAAATAATTTTTAAAACTTGGTTCGAATGGTTCAGTTTTCAAATCAAAGCATCACTTCCTTACGTTTACTTTAAACCAAACCGGCATGGCTTTTGCAATCAAATTAGTTTTCGAAACCCGTCTTTAACTTGAGTTGCCAGGAATCATCACCAGATCTTTCAGCAAGCACAAAAGAGGCTAGAAGAATCATTTTTAAATTTGCTTTCTTCAAACATTTTAATTTGTAAAGTCTTTTGAAGTTTTCAAAAGTAAAGTTGTAGTTGTTCCATTGTTAACGCTCTGGCTAGGATCTGTAGGGACACTTCAAATCTCGACTGACCAAGGAGAACAGTGCGAGACTAAAATACTTTAGTGGTCCTAAGTAACCTACTCCCTGCAGTGATTGCCACATCCCTGTAGGGGTTCCGAACATGGTCAGGCAGTTGTCAATTCCAGTAGCAGGGTCTTGTGAATCCATCGGTTTAGAAGAAAGGTAGGAATTTTATTTTTAACAAAATACCTTTTGAAGTAAATTTTAGTTTTTGAAAATACAGATATACTTCATATCGGGGGAATTATTAATAGTTGTAATGTCATGATGCATGAGCGTTCCGACGCAAATCAGAATACTCTGACATATACGTATTATTCCAAGTAAATTAATTACCAGAGTGACATGCACTCAATGTTTTACAACATAGGGCATACTTAAAGTGCTAGTCCACTACAAAGTCTAAAATTTTACTATAAACCTATAGAGATAATCGAGGAAAGATGCTATAGGATGAATGAGGAAAGTTCAGAACAACTCGGACCAAACTACCCCATTGATTTTATTCATTTGAAATCATTTTGAAGTTTTTGTAAAGTAATACTGCAAGTACTTTACAATGAAATGCTCTGATACCACTTGTGACAGAACCGCCTTAATCATAGGGCCCACGTGTACTGTCATCGTCCCCAAGGACCCACGACCAGTCCGCACGAGTTCCCCTTGACCTAGGTGACCTACCGGGTTTCCTCGGAAACCCTAATTTACCCGAGGATCTCATTGTAAAGACCCTGCAAGTATTACAATAGTTTACACAAATAATTTGAATCAGAGTACAAGCTGCAGAAGTATTACATAAACATAGATTACAAATATAAATTACATTATCCCAATCTAGAGTTTCGTAGTAGAGTAGCATCATACAACTAGACACCCTGCCCAAGGGTTATACACATCTTCATCCATGCACGATCCGTCAACAGGCACGATCCCACGTAGAACTGTACACTCAACTCACCTGCAATAGGGGTTAACAAACCCTGAGTACTAGGGTACCCCGCAAGACTTACCCGACTAAGAAAAAGGAATGAGACTCAGGAATGCAGGCTGAGGGGAATCAAGGTAAGGCTTTAGCAGGAGTCAAAGCATTTTGCGGAAAAGCAATACTAATCCTATTTTCAGTATTTTAGTCAACATTATTATAATCAATATCAATAATTCTCAATTCTTTCACATGTATCCTTCATTTTCAACTTCTTATTCATTCTCAAAAACATCCTAGTTCCGAACCACTTTTCGGGGTAAGTTAGTGGATCAAGTCTCCATTAACCGAGGAGCAACGATGATTCGAATCGATTAATACCCAGCTGGGGATCCCTATCCACATGCATATGTAGCACCTAAGCTTGCATATGCCAACTGTTGACATCTACTAACGTCGCCAAATATAACTATATAACTTTTAATGCGAGAGGCGAGATTAGAAGATGAATGGTAATTAATTAACTTGTCCTTAGCAACTAGCCACTTTTCTATTACCAATATTCTTATGCAAGAACTAGGTTGTCATCCCTAATTAATAATGCTAAGAATAAATAAAGGTTTTATATATTAATCTATGTGACTAGGCACAAATAAATATAAATATAAAATAAGATCAGTTCTGCAAGCGGACAGATAATTATACTATTGTAGCATTTTACCTAGGGAGTTCTATCAGGTTGTCGATTTATATTTATACCACTGGGAAGGACTAGGTTAAACTTTAATCTATTATATTGATAGTGATGGTATACAACGGATAAGTGACATTACCGATGTCATTTACTCTACTCATAACAGGTAGAGGTCACAAGATAAATAAAGATAAAGGTGATAAGTATGAACAAGCATCATCACTAAAAGATAATCATCAGAGCACTCTCTAGTCATAGTAATAGCTAGCCAATGGATAAACTAAGGAATTAATATCTAAAATAATTCTATAACTACATCAATGAATAACTCTAATTAGTGCAATTACATCTAGCAATCATTGTTAGACTAATTCTATATCATAATCACATGCAAAGGGCATCATCTAGGAAGAATGTGAAATAGAGTCATCATCCAACTTTGCGACCGTGCCTGCTGGTCTACATACAGGGGGTGGACTACAGAGGACTCAACGCAGCTGTCACCTACGCGATCTACCACACGACCCGGCACATCAGGGTGCACTCACAGATAAACAAAATACCTAGACACCACATCTACATATTGTTCATCATCTATCCATCGTCCGCATGAATAAACGTTGTACGAGCAATTACATAAATTCAATAAGATCAAACAAACTATACTAGACATATAATTAAAGTAGACAAAGACTATTGTAATCAAGAACATATGAACTATTCAGAACAATATTTCCCTAATCATAATGAAGAATACAATAATAGAGAAAGAACTAGAATTATACAGAACTCCGTGCTCCAGACAGACGTCGGGGCTCCTGATCCGCCGAAGAACTAGAACTCCTCTACTTCTAATCTAACTAGGCTAGAACTATGAACTAGGAAGCTCTTGATGAACTAGGAGGCTCTTGATGGCTTGAGGACTTGATGCCTTAAATGAATGATAGGTTGATGCCTCCAGGGGGTCTGCCCCTCTATTTATAGCCCGGTGGGATGCACGTAAGCCGTAGGATCAAACCGACTTGAAACAAGGGCCCAGATGACTCCACAAAGGCGACAGAAGAAGACTCCAGAAGGTGGGCCAAAACCCTAGAGCCGGCTGGCCCCACCTGGTGGGGTTCTGGCCCCAGTCGCTTCGGGTGTGTTCTAGACTCTTCCAGGGTCTTCGTGATGATGTTTCCTTGGCGGTTAACTTTCATGGTAATTATGCTCTTTAACCCTTCTTTTTTGCTTTTCTGGAATAGCCCCTGGAAAATACAGGACATGCAAAACTCATGGAAACTGTTAGTTAAAACCCTAGACTAGTGTGTATTCATATATCCTTTGGTGTCTAAAGTTCTAATAAAAGTTGACGTTATCCACCGTCAACAACACCCCCAAGCTTACATGTTTGCCAGTCCCTTGGCAAATAAATTAAACCTAATTACTAATGTAATTGGATCAGGAGTTGCTACAATGCCTTCATACTTCCCAAATACACATGCTTCAAACATAGATTCTCCTCCGGATTAGATAAAGCTGCTCTAACTTTCAAACTCACCCATTTTACCTTTAACTATGGAGCTTCCCAGCTTTCGCACAAGTCTTGAGCAATCAAAAGATAGAACAATCAAGTCAAGCACTATGTCTCAAATTCTTCACAGTACCAATATTTCGGAGTTTTTGCAAGTTTTTGAAATAAAACTCAGAGCTTAATTGTATGACACCCTCAAGTCTCTTAATATATGTGGTATTTATGGATCTCACAGAGGCATTAATGATGTTATGCCTTCCTACAACTAAGGATTATAGTGGAGCTTATAGGAGTGGCAATAATAAGGATGAGCATACTTGCAATTTATATATTGTAAAGTCAAACAATGAATCCACAGAGAATCGAGGCATACAATCAAACCAAGATGTGCATGTGTATAGAATATGGTGGATAGGTTTATATGCGGTATTTAGTGGCTATTCTTAATTCTACTTTTGCTCTTTGAAATGATTCACTCTCCTTTGTAATTTGGAGGAACACATGGTCTATCTTTATTCTTTCTCTCTTTTCTTCTCTTTTTTTTCATTCGGGAGGCGGGCATCTAAGTACCCATTGTTTTAATTGCTGGGACACTTGTCCATCTTTTACTCCCTTTTTCTTTTCATACTTTAGCATAGCCACATGTATCCTTTGAATATAAATAACTGGAGAGATAATAATAAGAACTTAGAGCAATTATATCAAGGCTGTCCTACGGGGTATACTTTTGGGTGTTTACTCATAGTGTAGGAGAAAATATTTTCATGATGAACATTGATGAAAGTGGAAATGGTTGCGATTACTCCCAGGGTAGGAATAGTGCATATGTGGTTGGTGTGTGTATGTGATCTTGGTTTTAAAAGTGTGACAAGACTCTCATATGTTATACAAAAAAGGTTGACTAAATTCAATGTAAAGCAAGCAGCATAAATGTGCAAAAGGTTTTCCTATCTAGATGTATCATATATGGCTTTGGTAGGAATTCATACTTTGTCATACAAAAGCTTGTCATGTAAATTTTAAATTCTCAAAATAAATCTCCAGAATTTAGTAATGCTAGAAATAAGATAAATAGTAGCTCAACTCTTAAGTTAAAACAACAATATCTAAAACTCAGGAGAATTTAAGTTTGACAACTAGACATTTGAAAAGTATTGTGACAGAGCAACTATTCATCATCTCCAAGACAAAATTTTAATGTTCATCATTTGGTTTTCAAATTTTATCTTACTAGCTAAACATACTCTAATATATAGATAGATATTTATTTGGTTTTTAAATTTTATCTTACTAGCTAACTCACGCGAAAAAGTGATATAGTAATAATAATAAGATAGAAAACTTATACTTAGCTGGATTTTAATTGAAGGGTGCTCTCCCCAAGCTTGACGTTTGACAGGGTCTTTGATGTTGCAAATTGAGTGATCCTTCTGGGAGCAGGTGTATCAACAGCGTAGAGGTGTCGGGTTGAATAGCTCTTTGATCTTGTATTTTCCCATGAAACTCAATTGCCAATAAAAATACCAAATCTTATGGAGAGGGGTTAGGTTTAATACCACTCCATGGTAAGTGATTGATTTTATATTTCCAGCAGAAGCTTCCAAACTGAGTGGACCTTCATGTGCCCACATATTTTTGGTTTTTTTTTCTAAAAGGTGTGGACCTTCATGTGCCCACGTATTTTTGGTATTTTTAGATTTTCCTATGATACTATGGTGAACCTTCATGTGTTCACATATTTTTGGTATTTTGTGCTTGTATAAAGTAGACTCAATAAGTGCATAGGTATAATTACCTAATAACTAGGGGATGCTCGTCCCCCAAGCTTGATGTTTATAATACTTGGTGCTTGAATATTTCTCAGAGCTAGTAGTAGTCTTGGTGGGTGCCACTAATAGAATCTCTCCTTAGTAATAATATTATTCCTGCATAGTTATACTCCAATAAGAAAAACCAAAACTCGAGGCTCGAGTTATCAACGGGTTAGCGGTCAGCCAATGAGCACTTTGATTATTTTTTGAGTTGATTTTAATAAATTTTAGCAGGATTCTAACATGATTCTCTTTTTAGGATTTTCTAATTTTCTTATGCAAAATTCAAATGTGTATGCATATTATATTTTTATGCCACCATGGAGAATATTATTCTCATGGGGCTTAGAATTTTCTGATTTTATAAATATGAATGCTCTTTCTTTTTATTTTCATGCCACCACAGTAAATACTTCTACGGGTTTTACCATAAGTGCATTTACATGGGGCTTTAATATTTATGATGCAGAAAATAAAGCAGTAAATATTTTTGTTGGTTTATTTTTAATATGCAAAAAAATGATTGTACTAATAAGTATGCTAAGCAAAATTACTAATGAATGCTAAATTAAATAGATAACTACCATTCTAACCTTATGGCTAGGGTACGGAATTTAAAGTCTACCGACAGGACTTAGATAGAGGAGAGTACTTACTCAGTAGGTTTATCGTACGAGGTTACCTCAGTCAATTCCCCATTTTGCGGTGGTGTAGCAGGTGCTTCTTCCTTCTCCTTCCATCTCTTTTCTGTCTCTTTTGCTTCTCTCTTTTCTAGCTCCAGCTCTTCTTTGTATGCTTCTCTTGATTCTTCGTCTCTCCTCATCTATTTTTCTACTTCTGTCTGGATCTTTTCTTTCTATGCTTTAGCAATCTGGTTCATTCTCTCAGCTTCCGCTTCCCACTCACTCTAGCGTGATGCTTGTACGACTTCTTCTTGCTCCTTGTAGCAGTCTTCATACTTCACAACCTTGCCAGGGAATTCCTCCCATCCACAGTGAGGCTGGGCAGCCTGACGGCGGCCTTGGCGTCTTCTCCTGTTGCGTTGCTCCTTGTTCTGCTCATGGTTAAGAAGTGTTCTAAATTGACAGCGTACCTTCCCAGTGGGTAGGTTGAAGTGGATCTGTCCGGACCCGACGTAGATGATGGCATTGGCAGTGTAGAGGAATGGTCTTCCCAAAAGGATAGGTGATTCATCGTCTCCTTGCATGTCAAGGACTAGAAAATCTGCGGGTACATATTTATCCTGAATTCTTACCATAATGTCCTTAACCACGCCTTCAGGGAATCTCAGTGATTGGTCCGCCATCTGTAACTGAATATATGTTGGGTATAAGGGTAAATCGGTAAATAAATCATCATATACCTGTTTGGACATTACATTGACGCTTGATCCAGTGTCGTAGATGGTGTCGGGAAAAGTGGTGTCTCTGATTGTACATTCGATGATTGGTACACCTGGGTCACCTTTCTTTGTTGGAAATGGTTTTGGGAGCATATGATCATTTTGTGTTTTGAGAGCAGTGATTAGTTGAGCGGTTTCTTCAGGTACATGCTGGGCTTGTTCTTCCTCCATCTCCTATTGTTCTTCTTCTTGGGTGCTGGTTGTTGTTGTTGCTCTTCTTGTTGATCGAATTGCTTCGGGACTGCAGGAGTCTTGAGGATGCGGTTCTTGAATGAAAATCTCTCCTTCTTGTCTTTGATGGAGAGGACAATCTTGGCGTGTTCCGCATAGATGATGGCTTTGGTTGTGCAAAGAATGGTCATCCCAAAATAATGGGTGCCTTCTCATCTCCTCCCGTGTCCATGATCATAGAGTCAACTGGGATATATGATTGCCCCACTCTGATGATAGCTTCTTCTAGTACTCCCTCGGGGTAGCAAATGGACTGATCTGGAAGCTGTAAATGCATATCTATGTACAACAAAGGATCACCTAAAATTCTCTCATAGATTACCTTGGGCATTATGTTGACACTTGCGCCGAAATCGCAGATAGCCTCTGGAAAGTTATGACATCCTATAGAGATAGGAATCACAGGTCTTCCAGGGTCTCCCATCTTCTCAGGTAGTGAGTGATCTATCCACTGTATATCTGCAGGCTCAATATGGTATTGGGTTGCATTGTGAATATCAATAAGGTTAGCGGTTTCTAAATCCTCCAGCTGACCCAGAATTTTTCCTTTCTCAAATGGAGGGACAGCAGCAGCTGAGCTAATTGTGATTCTAACATTTTATTAAAGCTATGCTGATTCTTTATAGCAGAAGCAAAGGTATCCATTCTGGTATTTATATTCTCTAAAGCTTTATCATTTGAGGCTACCTTTCTAGACATTTGATCTAACAATTTAGATTGACCAGCAACTAAATCTCTTAAAGATGAAAGATTATAATTATTGTAATTATTACCTTAGTTGTTACCTTGGTAATTATCTTGTCGAGGTTGCTGATTCCATCCTTGGTTTGGCTGATTCCATCCTTGATTTTGCTGAGGACGATAGTAGGTATTATTGTTGATGAAGTTCACATCCTCTTGCAACGTAGGGCAGTTGATAGCTGAATGCCAGTAATCTCCGCATTCTTCACAGGTCATGCAAGAATCATTGATATGCATGACTTTCTTCTTCTCTATGTCGAGCTTCTTCATGACGAGGTCTAGCTTGGTAGTGACCATGTCAGTTTCCTTGAGATGATGGATGCCTCCTACTCTCTTGCGAGGTTGAGTACGTTCTTCATTCCAGCTTGAATTTGAGGCCATCTTCTCAACAAGTGCTTGAGCTTCTGGAAGCTTAAGTGACAGGAAAGCTCCTCCAGCTGCAGCATCTACGAACTCATGGGGACTTGAGATAAGCTCGTGGTAAAAGGTCTGCAATAGTAGCCAATCCTCTATCTCATGATGAGGATAGTATTCAATGTAATCTTGGAATCTCTCCCATGCTTCGGTGAATGATTCATCGTGTTGCTGTTGAAAGCTTGAAATTTTCCCACGCAGAACATTCGTCTTGCCTGTAGGAAAGAACTTTGCCAGGAAAGCAGTTGAGCATCGATCCCATGTAGTGTTCTTGTCTTTGTTGGCGTAGAACCACTGCATGGCTTTCCCCAAAAGTGAAAATGGGAAAAGACGGAGTAAAATAGCATCTCTTGGTACTCCTCTAATCATGAAGGTACTGCAGATCTTGGTCATGAGCATCCCATCGACATATCCTTTGAGATATAGGGCCTTCAGGTGCCGGTGCTTGGGCGGCTTGTCAAAGGCAGCCTGCTGCGTGAAAACTAGCTTGGCAGTGGCCTGCTCAGACTCCGACTCATCAGAATCAGAGAGAACCTCAATCTTCTTGGCTCGAGACGCCCTGAATTCAGCCGGAAGCACAAACACCATCTGCGCATCGGCTGTTGCCTTCCCTTTGTCCTGAGGAAGCTTCTCCCGCCAGATTTGCTTCGTGCGGCCTTCTGCTTTGAGCTCCCAGTTCCTGAGGCATTGCACGCGGTGCCTCTGGCTCTTGGTCAAGTCCCCAGGGCACCATTGATTCTCCTGCCAGACCGGCTCTTGGTGATCAACTACCGCTTCACTGAACCGATCGCGCAGGTGTCACACCCCGATATTAAAAACAACACCAGGATGTATAAAAGCTCACATGTGTGCCAAGGATCAAGTCCACACATGCTAGACAAATTTAATAGTACCATTGCAGAGTTTAATACTTAGCGAACAATATTTAAATCATAGTACTTTATTACAACATCTCAGCGGAAAAGATAATTCTCGTGGCAGCTTCAACGCAGGGACGTTGACTGGTTGACAACAAGTCTAGAACTCGTTGCGGTAGTCATAACTCCAATCTTCATCTGTTGTGTGGTAATAGCAAGGGTGAGCACATTTCGTACTCAGCAAGTAAAACACAGGGTTCATGAGGCTCAAATAGCTTTATGTGGTTATGTTGCGATAGCTTTTTAAATCAAAGTAATAGTAATACAATAAATAGCATCAATGGGGTTGCATAAATTCCAAGGTGCATGATCAATGTAAGATGAACAGTAAGCATAAACAAGTAAATAATGACACTATTTTCTGTCCATGAGGATTCCAGACCACCCATAACCGCGGGTACGGCTAGTATACCAGTTTTACACTCTGCAGAGGTTGCACACTTTCACTATGAGCCGTGATTCCCATTTGCTCGGGTTAATTACTCCCAAAAACACTACCAAGGTGAGTGAGCAGGGTATCACTATGAAGTCTTTCAAAAGTCATGTCTAACAAGTTAGGGCCGCTATGGATTCTGTGCCTGTTCTTATAATAAGTCCTCTGCCTGATGGCACATAACCGCAGCCTATACACATCATTGCAGACAGGGGCCAAACTATAAGCCATCCCGGATTTATCCCACCCCACTTGCGCCTTTCGGTAACCACTAACAAGCTAGACAAGAGCAATTTACTGAACTAAAACCAGAGCCCATTAGCACTCATAGTTGCGCGGTTTTCCCGGAGGGTCACTTACGGATAATGTCATCTATTAAAGTTCATTACTTCCCATTAATCAACACATGATCATGATAATAATAGCATTGCCAAATCATTTATGTGCATAAATCGTAGGTATCAAGGTACAGGGACAATTCTAGGGGAATCATCTATGTTTATCAAGGGATTGCATGCATATGATATTTAGTAAAACTTTCATAAATAGGTAACAAGGATAATCCCATGAATTACTTGCATTATCAGATCTCCAGTTATAACCAAAATACCTCAGGTAACTCCAGAAAACAGCAAGGGTAACGAGAATATAAACCAACCCAACAATATATAAAAAGACCTCAACTTAATTTTTACTTGTTCAAGAAGTACCGTAGACAAGTCTACAGCACTCCAACACTCATAACAAAGATCCAAATCACACAAGTGCATAATAATAAATCATGTTCTCACACCAATCTTACGAGCACACCAAGACTCACTAGACGCAGCTAACGATTTATTACATGAATCCCAAGGGTAACCTAGAACTTATTAACGTGAAGCGTGAAGTCTTCTTTCTTCGTGTAGCGGGGGGACTTCTTGAGCATAGCCCGCAGACAATCATTCTCTTTCTGGAGACGCCGTGACGCTGAGTGTGCTCCCTTCAGCTCTCCCTGGAGCCCCACCACTTGCTCCGTCAAGGCATTGACGTGCAGAGCGGTGGTGTTCAACGTCGGATGCAGGGGATCAGCCTGGGTCACCACAGCTCGTCCAGCCCAGGGCTCAAAGCGGGGCAGGTGGCGAAAGCGATCCTCCTCCATGAGCTCATAGCGAAGACCATGGTAGAATGCGTACGCCACTTGCGCAGCATCCTCCATGCTGGCGTGAGCTGAAGTCCTCCTAGCAGGCGAAAAGAAGACCTGATGAGGAGCCGGCTTCGGCTGTCCAGGCTCCCAGTAGATGACTGCCAACAGGGTCTTGTAGTAGGTCGCCTCCTCAGGGTGGGTGTACCTCGAGCAGAGGTACTCGATGACCGGGTGCTTGTCACTGTAGTACGTAGTCAACACTTCTTGCAGCAGGGAGTGTTGATACGCGTTCGGCGCCGGGTCCTTGATGGTGGTAACACGGAACCACTCCATCACTGGCTTAGGTGCAGGGGGAGTCGGTGCAGGTGCAGGCGTCGGTGTAGGAGCTGGCGTCGTCGGAGTGACTGGCACGATATCCTCCTCCACGTCGTCATCGAACATGAGGACCTCAGTGGGGTCCTCCTCATCGTCGGAGAGGACCACGACCTCGGGCTTCACCGGCGGTGCGCTGGGAGAGAACTGGGCGACGTAGGAGGCGACGCCACGAGGAGAAACAGCCTCAGCAGCAGAGCGGCGAGCGGCGGAACGAGTGAGAACCATCTACAAAATCAGAAAAGAGAAGCTAGAGTCAAACTTTTTGCAATAGAATAAGGAAGTATAGCATAAAACAAAATTGTAATAAAATAGTCAAGGCTGAAATTTAAGTGCAAAAATAAACCTATGTGATTTTTACTATCTAGGCTTGCGTCCTACAGTCAACAAAGCTCTGATACCAATTTGTCACACCCCGATATTAAAAACAACACCAGGATGTATAAAAGCTCACATGTGTGCCAAGGATCAAGTCCACACATGCTAGACAAATTTAATAGTACCATTGCAGAGTTTAATACTTAGCGAACAATATTTAAATCATAGTACTTTATTACAACATCTCAGCGGAAAAGATAATTCTCGTGGCAGCTTCAACGCAGGGACGTTGACTGGTTGACAACAAGTCTAGAACTCGTTGCGGTAGTCATAACTCCAATCTTCATCTGTTGTGTGGTAATAGCAAGGGTGAGCACATTTCGTACTCAGCAAGTAAAACACAGGGTTCATGAGGCTCAAATAGCTTTATGTGGTTATGTTGCGATAGCTTTTTAAATCAAAGTAATAGTAATACAATAAATAGCATCAATGGGGTTGCATAAATTCCAAGGTGCATGATCAATGTAAGATGAACAGTAAGCATAAACAAGTAAATAATGACACTATTTTCTGTCCATGAGGATTCCAGACCACCCATAACCGCGGGTACGGCTAGTATACCAGTTTTACACTCTGCAGAGGTTGCACACTTTCACTATGAGCCGTGATTCCCATTTGCTCGGGTTAATTACTCCCAAAAACACTACCAAGGTGAGTGAGCAGGGTATCACTATGAAGTCTTTCAAAAGTCATGTCTAACAAGTTAGGGCCGCTATGGATTCTGTGCCTGTTCTTATAATAAGTCCTCTGCCTGATGGCACATAACCGCAGCCTATACACATCATTGCAGACAGGGGCCAAACTATAAGCCATCCCGGATTTATCCCACCCCACTTGCGCCTTTCGGTAACCACTAACAAGCTAGACAAGAGCAATTTACTGAACTAAAACCAGAGCCCATTAGCACTCATAGTTGCGCGGTTTTCCCGGAGGGTCACTTACGGATAATGTCATCTATTAAAGTTCATTACTTCCCATTAATCAACACATGATCATGATAATAATAGCATTGCCAAATCATTTATGTGCATAAATCGTAGGTATCAAGGTACAGGGACAATTCTAGGGGAATCATCTATGTTTATCAAGGGATTGCATGCATATGATATTTAGTAAAACTTTCATAAATAGGTAACAAGGATAATCCCATGAATTACTTGCATTATCAGATCTCCAGTTATAACCAAAATACCTCAGGTAACTCCAGAAAACAGCAAGGGTAACGAGAATATAAACCAACCCAACAATATATAAAAAGACCTCAACTTAATTTTTACTTGTTCAAGAAGTACCGTAGACAAGTCTACAGCACTCCAACACTCATAACAAAGATCCAAATCACACAAGTGCATAATAATAAATCATGTTCTCACACCAATCTTACGAGCACACCAAGACTCACTAGACGCAGCTAACGATTTATTACATGAATCCCAAGGGTAACCTAGAACTTATTAACGTGAAGCGTGAAGTCTTCTTTCTTCGTGTAGCGGGGGGACTTCTTGAGCATAGCCCGCAGACAATCATTCTCTTTCTGGAGACGCCGTGACGCTGAGTGTGCTCCCTTCAGCTCTCCCTGGAGCCCCACCACTTGCTCCGTCAAGGCATTGACGTGCAGAGCGGTGGTGTTCAACGTCGGATGCAGGGGATCAGCCTGGGTCACCACAGCTCGTCCAGCCCAGGGCTCAAAGCGGGGCAGGTGGCGAAAGCGATCCTCCTCCATGAGCTCATAGCGAAGACCATGGTAGAATGCGTACGCCACTTGCGCAGCATCCTCCATGCTGGCGTGAGCTGAAGTCCTCCTAGCAGGCGAAAAGAAGACCTGATGAGGAGCCGGCTTCGGCTGTCCAGGCTCCCAGTAGATGACTGCCAACAGGGTCTTGTAGTAGGTCGCCTCCTCAGGGTGGGTGTACCTCGAGCAGAGGTACTCGATGACCGGGTGCTTGTCACTGTAGTACGTAGTCAACACTTCTTGCAGCAGGGAGTGTTGATACGCGTTCGGCGCCGGGTCCTTGATGGTGGTAACACGGAACCACTCCATCACTGGCTTAGGTGCAGGGGGAGTCGGTGCAGGTGCAGGCGTCGGTGTAGGAGCTGGCGTCGTCGGAGTGACTGGCACGATCTCCTCCTCCACGTCGTCATCGAACATGAGGACCTCAGTGGGGTCCTCCTCATCGTCGGAGAGGACCACGACCTCGGGCTTCACCGGCGGTGCGCTGGGAGAGAACTGGGCGACGTAGGAGGCGACGCCACGAGGAGAAACAGCCTCAGCAGCAGAGCGGCGAGCGGCGGAACGAGTGAGAACCATCTACAAAATCAGAAAAGAGAAGCTAGAGTCAAACTTTTTGCAATAGAATAAGGAAGTATAGCATAAAACAAAATTGTAATAAAATAGTCAAGGCTGAAATTTAAGTGCAAAAATAAACCTATGTGATTTTTACTATCTAGGCTTGCGTCCTACAGTCAACAAAGCTCTGATACCAATTTGTCACACCCCGATATTAAAAACAACACCAGGATGTATAAAAGCTCACATGTGTGCCAAGGATCAAGTCCACACATGCTAGACAAATTTAATAGTACCATTGCAGAGTTTAATACTTAGCGAACAATATTTAAATCATAGTACTTTATTACAACATCTCAGCGGAAAAGATAATTCTCGTGGCAGCTTCAACGCAGGGACGTTGACTGGTTGACAACAAGTCTAGAACTCGTTGCGGTAGTCATAACTCCAATCTTCATCTGTTGTGTGGTAATAGCAAGGGTGAGCACATTTCGTACTCAGCAAGTAAAACACAGGGTTCATGAGGCTCAAATAGCTTTATGTGGTTATGTTGCGATAGCTTTTTAAATCAAAGTAATAGTAATACAATAAATAGCATCAATGGGGTTGCATAAATTCCAAGGTGCATGATCAATGTAAGATGAACAGTAAGCATAAACAAGTAAATAATGACACTATTTTCTGTCCATGAGGATTCCAGACCACCCATAACCGCGGGTACGGCTAGTATACCAGTTTTACACTCTGCAGAGGTTGCACACTTTCACTATGAGCCGTGATTCCCATTTGCTCGGGTTAATTACTCCCAAAAACACTACCAAGGTGAGTGAGCAGGGTATCACTATGAAGTCTTTCAAAAGTCATGTCTAACAAGTTAGGGCCGCTATGGATTCTGTGCCTGTTCTTATAATAAGTCCTCTGCCTGATGGCACATAACCGCAGCCTATACACATCATTGCAGACAGGGGCCAAACTATAAGCCATCCCGGATTTATCCCACCCCACTTGCGCCTTTCGGTAACCACTAACAAGCTAGACAAGAGCAATTTACTGAACTAAAACCAGAGCCCATTAGCACTCATAGTTGCGCGGTTTTCCCGGAGGGTCACTTACGGATAATGTCATCTATTAAAGTTCATTACTTCCCATTAATCAACACATGATCATGATAATAATAGCATTGCCAAATCATTTATGTGCATAAATCGTAGGTATCAAGGTACAGGGACAATTCTAGGGGAATCATCTATGTTTATCAAGGGATTGCATGCATATGATATTTAGTAAAACTTTCATAAATAGGTAACAAGGATAATCCCATGAATTACTTGCATTATCAGATCTCCAGTTATAACCAAAATACCTCAGGTAACTCCAGAAAACAGCAAGGGTAACGAGAATATAAACCAACCCAACAATATATAAAAAGACCTCAACTTAATTTTTACTTGTTCAAGAAGTACCGTAGACAAGTCTACAGCACTCCAACACTCATAACAAAGATCCAAATCACACAAGTGCATAATAATAAATCATGTTCTCACACCAATCTTACGAGCACACCAAGACTCACTAGACGCAGCTAACGATTTATTACATGAATCCCAAGGGTAACCTAGAACTTATTAACGTGAAGCGTGAAGTCTTCTTTCTTCGTGTAGCGGGGGGACTTCTTGAGCATAGCCCGCAGACAATCATTCTCTTTCTGGAGACGCCGTGACGCTGAGTGTGCTCCCTTCAGCTCTCCCTGGAGCCCCACCACTTGCTCCGTCAAGGCATTGACGTGCAGAGCGGTGGTGTTCAACGTCGGATGCAGGGGATCAGCCTGGGTCACCACAGCTCGTCCAGCCCAGGGCTCAAAGCGGGGCAGGTGGCGAAAGCGATCCTCCTCCATGAGCTCATAGCGAAGACCATGGTAGAATGCGTACGCCACTTGCGCAGCATCCTCCATGCTGGCGTGAGCTGAAGTCCTCCTAGCAGGCGAAAAGAAGACCTGATGAGGAGCCGGCTTCGGCTGTCCAGGCTCCCAGTAGATGACTGCCAACAGGGTCTTGTAGTAGGTCGCCTCCTCAGGGTGGGTGTACCTCGAGCAGAGGTACTCGATGACCGGGTGCTTGTCACTGTAGTACGTAGTCAACACTTCTTGCAGCAGGGAGTGTTGATACGCGTTCGGCGCCGGGTCCTTGATGGTGGTAACACGGAACCACTCCATCACTGGCTTAGGTGCAGGGGGAGTCGGTGCAGGTGCAGGCGTCGGTGTAGGAGCTGGCGTCGTCGGAGTGACTGGCACGATATCCTCCTCCACGTCGTCATCGAACATGAGGACCTCAGTGGGGTCCTCCTCATCGTCGGAGAGGACCACGACCTCGGGCTTCACCGGCGGTGCGCTGGGAGAGAACTGGGCGACGTAGGAGGCGACGCCACGAGGAGAAACAGCCTCAGCAGCAGAGCGGCGAGCGGCGGAACGAGTGAGAACCATCTACAAAATCAGAAAAGAGAAGCTAGAGTCAAACTTTTTGCAATAGAATAAGGAAGTATAGCATAAAACAAAATTGTAATAAAATAGTCAAGGCTGAAATTTAAGTGCAAAAATAAACCTATGTGATTTTTACTATCTAGGCTTGCGTCCTACAGTCAACAAAGCTCTGATACCAATTTGTCACACCCCGATATTAAAAACAACACCAGGATGTATAAAAGCTCACATGTGTGCCAAGGATCAAGTCCACACATGCTAGACAAATTTAATAGTACCATTGCAGAGTTTAATACTTAGCGAACAATATTTAAATCATAGTACTTTATTACAACATCTCAGCGGAAAAGATAATTCTCGTGGCAGCTTCAACGCAGGGACGTTGACTGGTTGACAACAAGTCTAGAACTCGTTGCGGTAGTCATAACTCCAATCTTCATCTGTTGTGTGGTAATAGCAAGGGTGAGCACATTTCGTACTCAGCAAGTAAAACACAGGGTTCATGAGGCTCAAATAGCTTTATGTGGTTATGTTGCGATAGCTTTTTAAATCAAAGTAATAGTAATACAATAAATAGCATCAATGGGGTTGCATAAATTCCAAGGTGCATGATCAATGTAAGATGAACAGTAAGCATAAACAAGTAAATAATGACACTATTTTCTGTCCATGAGGATTCCAGACCACCCATAACCGCGGGTACGGCTAGTATACCAGTTTTACACTCTGCAGAGGTTGCACACTTTCACTATGAGCCGTGATTCCCATTTGCTCGGGTTAATTACTCCCAAAAACACTACCAAGGTGAGTGAGCAGGGTATCACTATGAAGTCTTTCAAAAGTCATGTCTAACAAGTTAGGGCCGCTATGGATTCTGTGCCTGTTCTTATAATAAGTCCTCTGCCTGATGGCACATAACCGCAGCCTATACACATCATTGCAGACAGGGGCCAAACTATAAGCCATCCCGGATTTATCCCACCCCACTTGCGCCTTTCGGTAACCACTAACAAGCTAGACAAGAGCAATTTACTGAACTAAAACCAGAGCCCATTAGCACTCATAGTTGCGCGGTTTTCCCGGAGGGTCACTTACGGATAATGTCATCTATTAAAGTTCATTACTTCCCATTAATCAACACATGATCATGATAATAATAGCATTGCCAAATCATTTATGTGCATAAATCGTAGGTATCAAGGTACAGGGACAATTCTAGGGGAATCATCTATGTTTATCAAGGGATTGCATGCATATGATATTTAGTAAAACTTTCATAAATAGGTAACAAGGATAATCCCATGAATTACTTGCCTTGCTCAGGAAAGTCTTGCTGGTCTTGCTGGTCCTCGAAAAGCGGGTCGTAAGCACCGTCGAATTGCTCACCGTCTATACTCGATTAATCACCAACACACATGCATACAGGAGCATTCATGCATAGCAAACAAGGACATAAATTAGAACAGTACACCAACAGTGAGAAAACCAAATAAAAGATTTATAAAACTATTCTACTCGCTGATACGATCACATCAATATAAAGATCACCGAAAACGGATTTAAAACGCGAAAGATATGATTTTCTGAAGTTTTAATGCATTTTTAAGGGATTAAAATAATACTGAAAAATAAATTACTGTTAACATAGATAAAAATTATATCACTGGAAAGAGGACAAAATTATGAATCCAATGCAATTGGAATCACCTCAATCGGAGTTAAAACACGCATTTTATAAGCGATTAAAGATAGTGGCAAAACTGTAAATATAAATATCTGATTTTTATTAAACCGAAAGGAAAATACGCTTTCTAAATTGGATGGCGTACTCTGCTCAAGACGTAAAGGGCTGCGGGGATTAACATTAAAAGTCCAGGGGGGTTTTCGCCAAAGCGACGGCCAAAACGGTATGGGCGATCAGAGGCCGTCGGATCCAAGATGGACGGCCGAGATTAGAAGGACGGAAGAAGGGGGTGGCGCTCCGGCCGGCTACAGTGGATGCGCGGCGGCGCCATGGCCGGGGCTCGCCGGCGTAAGCCGATCCAGCGCCGGGGTGCGTCGTTCTGCACGGGGAACGGCTCGGGAGAGAGAGAGCTCAGCGGGGAAGACGATTTTGGCCAAGGGGAAGCTCACCGAGGACCGTGCATGCGGCGGCGCGCGAGAGGGCGGTCGGGAAGCTCCGACGAGCTCGCGGATGCGCACAGACAGAGCAAAAAGAGAGGGAAAAGGCACGGGGAGGCCCCTTACGGTGCGGCGAAGCTTCGAGGCAGTCGGAAACGGCGGAAGGAGCCACAGAGATAGTCGGCGACGATCGGCGGCGGGCAACGGCGGGTCGGAAGCTCCTGTTCATGGTGGCAACGTCGGTCAGTGCTCGATTCAAGACTATGAGGGGCTCGGTGCATTCGTAGGAATCATACGAAGCTCCGAGAGGCTTACGGCAGGAGAGACGAGCGACGGACTCACCGAATCGACCTCGGCGGCAGACAAACTCGACGGCGGCGTGCGGCGAGCTTGCTGCGAAAGGCGAGAGCGAGCTAGGGTTCGGGAAAACGGGGCGGAGGGGTGCGGCGAGGCTTAAGAAGTCTCGAGATAGCTCTAATTGAGGAAGGGGGCCAATCCGGGTCGGAATCACCGGTGGTGATGGCGTCGCCTCCGCCGGAAAGGAAAGCAGGGGGAGGAAAGAAGGAAGGTGAGGGAAGGCGCTGACGCGTGGGGCCGGTGAGGCAGCGAGACAGAGAGGGAGCGGGCGCGCGCGGCTGCTTCCAGCTGGGCTGGCATGGCCAGGCCGTGGCCCAAGAGGGAGGGGAGAAGAAAAGAAGGCCGGCCTGCTACAGGCCGAGTTGGGCCAGGGGGAGAGGAGAGAGGCCGAGCAGCCGGTTGGGCCGGGTGGCCGAGCTGGGCCAGATCAGAGGGAGGAGGGGAAGGAGGCCTTCTACTCCTTCTATTTTCTGATTCTATTTTTCCAAAGCAAAATCAAATAGATTTCAAATACAAATCAAATTTAAATGAGAACCAAACATCACAATAAATACAGTGCATCAGCATGAGTGCAACAAACAAGTTTTTGACCTAGGTTTTATTTTAAATTACCCCACAATTTCTATTCCCACTATATTTGCAAGAACAATAAATTGCACAATTAAATAAATTCTCCCTTTTGAAATGTTGCAAAATTTTAGGTGTTACAATTCTACCCCCCTTAAAGAAAATCTCGTCCTCGAGATTGAATGCTTACTCAAACAAATGGGAATACTCTTTTCTCAAGTCCTCTTCTCTTTCCCAAGTTGCTTCTTCCTCTGAGTGCCTATTCCACTGAACCTTGCACATTCTGATCACTCTACTTCGAGTGACCCTTTCAGCTGTCTCCAATATCCTCACAGGGTACTCTTCATAAGTCAAATCATCTTTAACTTGAAGTTCATCCATGGGTATTTGTTCCTCAGGTATACGCAAACACTTCTTGAGTTGAGACACATGGAACACGTCATGAACAGCTGATAGATGCTCAGGCAACTCTAATTGATATGCAACTTCTCCACGTCTCTTTATAATCTTGAAGGGACCAACATACCTTGGTGCTAGCTTTCCCTTCATATTAAACCTTCTCACCTTTCTCATCGGTGATACCTTGAGATACACATAATCACCTACTTCAAAACTCAAGTCTCTTCTTCGCTTATCCGCATAACTCTTTTGTCGAGATTGAGCTATCCTTAAGTTCTCCCTTATCTTACTGACTTGTTCTTCAGCAGCCTTTATAACATCAGGCCCAAACAACTGTGACTCACCCGTTTGATTCCAGTATAAGGGTGTTCTACACTTACGCCCATATAATGCTTCAAATGGTGCCATTCCAAGACTTTTCTGATAGCTATTATTGTAAGAGAACTCTGCATAAGGTAGACTCTTGTCCCAACTAGAACCATGCTGTAAGGCACAAGCTCTCAGCATATCCTCGAGAATCTGATTGGTTCTTTCTGTCTGCCCATCTGTCTGAGGATGATAAGCGGTGCTGAAGTTCAATTTAGTTCCCAAAGCTTCATGTACTTGTTTCCAGAAATGAGAAGTAAACTGAGATCCCCTATCAGACACAATCTTCTTAGGCACTCCATGAAGACATACTATCCTTTCCATGTAAAGCTTTGCCAACTTTGGACCATCATACTTAGTATTCACAGGCAAGAAATGAGCAACTTTCGTCAACCGATCGACAATCACCCATATTGAATCATAACCTGTGGATGTCCGAGGTAGTCCCACTATAAAATCCATACCAACTTCATCCCATTTCCATTCCGGTATCTTCATGGGTTGTAGCAATCCAGCAGGCCTCTGATGTTCGGCCTTGACTCTTGAACAAGTGTCACACAGGGCTACATACTCAGCTACAGCTCGTCTCATTTCTTTCCACCAATACTTCTCCTTGAGATCTTGATACATCTTGGTACTTCCGGGGTGAATAGAGTAGGCAGACTCATGAGCTTCCCGAAGAATTGCATCTCGGATAGCCTTCATTGCTGGCACACATATCCTTTTTCCCAACCACAATGTGCCATTCTCATCAAGCCTGAATCCGGGTGCTTTTCCAACAACCACATTTTCAGCTATCTCTTTGAGTTCTTCATCCTCCATCTGACCTTTGCGTATTTCTTCTTCCAAGGTAGGCGTTATCTCAATCTCCACGATATTGTTAACCAAACACAAGTTCAGACGTTGCAACTCTGCACTTAACTCCTCAGGCATCATTGTTTCCTGAACTTCACTATCATAACTTTTTCTGCTAAGTGCATCGGCCACCACATTGGCCTTCCCAGGATGGTAATGCACTTCTAGATCATAGTCCTTAATCAATTCTAACCATCGACGTTGCCTCAAGTTCAGATCCGACTGGGTAAAGATGTATTTCAAGCTCTTATGATCCGTATATATGTCAGTTTTATGCCCCATCAGGTAATGCCTCCAGATCTTCAAGGCATGAACAACCGCTGCTAACTCAAGATCGTGAGTAGGGTAGTTCAACTCATGCTTTCTCAACTGTCTAGACGCATAGGCAACAACCCTACCTTCTTGCATAAGTACACATCCCAAACCTTGTCTAGATGCATCACAGTAGATAGAAAAACTCTTACTTAGATCAGGCAATATCAGCACTGGGGCAGAAGTCAACCTCTTCTTCAACTCATCAAAATTAGCTTGGCACTGTTCGGACCACATGAACTTGGCATTCTTCTCTAACAATGCAGTCATAGGCTTAGCGAGCTTGGAGAACCCTTCAATGAACCTCCTATAGTAACCAGCCAAACCAAGGAAACTGCGAATTTCCTTAACATCCGTAGGTGGCTTCCAATCCAGCACATCCCTCACTTTGCTAGGATCTACAGCAATTCCACCATTTGAGACAATGTGGCCTAAGAAAGCCACTTCCTTTAGCCAAAACTCACACTTACTCCTTTTTGCATACAACTTATGCTCTCTCAATTTCTGCAAGACCAATCTCAAGTGTTCTTCATGTTCTTCTTCCGTCTTGGAGAACACCAGAATATCATCAATGAATACCACCACAAACTTATCAAGATATTCCATGAACACCTTATTCATCAAATACATGAAGTAGGCAGGTGCATTGGTAAGACCAAAAGACATAACTGTGTATTCATATAGCCCATATCTGGTAGTGAATGCTGTCTTCGGTATATCTTGGTTTCTAATCTTCAATTGGTGATAACCAGACCGTAAATCAATCTTGGAAAACACACATGCACCTCTCAATTGATCAAACAAATCATCAATTCTAGGCAAAGGGTACTTATTTTTGATGGTCACTTCATTTAATGATCGGTAATCAATGCACATCCTTTGAGTACCATCCTTCTTGTCAACAAAGATAACCGGTGCACCCCATGGAGAAGAACTAGGGCGAATAAAACCTTTATCTAATAACTCCTTAAGTTACTTTTTAAGTTCTTCTAACTCATTTACCCCCATTCTATATGGACGCTTAGCTATGGGTGCAGTACCAGGTAATAATTCAATAATGAATTCAATGTCTCGATCAGGTGGCATACCTGGCAAATCCTCGGGGAAGACATCCAAAAATTCCCCCACAACACGATCCTCAGGCTTCCCTTCATCTTCAATCATGTTGATGACAGCAGCTGGTGGTGGCTTCACTACAACATTAACTGAGACTCTGTCTCCCTTAGGTCCATTCATTTCCACAACCTTCTCTTTGCATTTGATGTTGACCGTATGTTCTTTCATCCAGTCCAGACCCAGTATCAAATCAATGCCAGATGCTCTCAGGACAATCGGACTGACTGAAAACTCTACCCCCCTTAAAGACAATACTACTGATGGACAAAAATGAGTAGCAGGCATGACACCACCAGGAGAGTTTACTACCATCTCAGTCTTCATTGCAAGCAGGGGTATACTATGTTTTCTAACAAATATATGGGAGATAAAAGTATGCGATGCTCCAGAATCAAATAATACAGTCGCAGGAGTGGAGTTGAGGTCGAACGTACCCAGCATGATGTTCGGCCCATCCTGAGCAGTGTCGGTGGTCACATGATTCACCTTCCCATAGAGTGGCTTCTTGTTGGGGCAGTGGAAGGACATGTGGCCTTCCTTGCCACAGCTGTAACAGACGGTGGGGGCTCTAGGGGCTCCATTCTTGGCAGGGGGACCATTAGCTTTTCCATTCTGGGAGTTTTGTGTCCCTCCCGACTGACGGAACGGCTGGCGCTGTTGGAAAGGCAAGCGCTGGTTGTTACCACCATGGTACCTTTGCTGGGAATTCTGCTGGTGACCATAGCGTGGACGGTTGTTGCTCCCAGAAGACTGACCAGAGAACTTCCTCTTCTTGTCCTGATCCTGGCGCATGTTGTCCAACACAATAGCACGGTTGACAAGAGCTTGAAAGTTGGGGTAGGTGTTACCAGCCAACTGCAGCCTGAGTTCATAATATAAGCCCTTGAGAAATAACCGCTGCTTGTCAGCATCGTCAGCAACTTCCCTGGGTGCATAGCGTGCCAGCTCAGCGAACTTGTTATGATATTCGCTGACAGACATGGACACCATCCGGAGAGACCGGAACTCTTCAGCCTTCTGATCCATCAAACCTTGAGGAATGTGATGAGCTCTAAACTCTCTGGTGAACTCATCCCAAGTAACATCAGGAGCATTCGCAGGCCATGCATCCTGGTAAGACTCCCACCAGGTTTGGGCTGCACCCTGCAACTGACCTGAAGCATACAGGACCTTCTCCTTGTCACTGCACTGCGCAATGTTAAGCTGCTTTTCCACAGCACGGACCCAATCATCGGCCTCTAGGGGGTCTGTGGCATGTGTGAACACCGGAGGACGTCCCTGAAGGAAGTCCTTGCGCCTGTCCCTGGGTGGCGGTGGTGGTGGTGCTCCACCCTGCTGAACATTCTGCATGAAGCGAGTCATTGCTTCCATGAACTGCCCTTGCATCTGCATGAATTGTTCAGGGCTGATCATGGGGGGTGGTGGAGGTGGTGGGTTGCCTCTGGGGTTCCTCCTTCCGGCCATCTGTCAACCCAACATACGTAACGATTCTCAGACAATACCCAAATAACCAACATGAATAGAGAAACTGAAATTTCAGGACGAGTTCTCAGAAACAGAAGTGCAGTAAATCGATCGTACAGGGAGCTACAGAACTCAAAACGAGACGTTCTATACATTGCTGGAAAACTTATAAAATTTCCTACAACTTTCATTTAGACCACTTTACCAGATTCTGACAGTTACCAGTTCCAATTTCACAATTTACAGGAGCTGTTCAGCACTTCCAGGCATCACAGTTATACCAGATTGCAAGTGTCATGAAATTTTTATGAGATAAACCAGACTTCAGTGCCTTTCCAGCGCCGTATCAATCACCTTCATATCTATTATGGACTAAGAGTTATGACTGTTGCGAGCGGTGGTGTTCAACGTCGGATGCAGGGGATCAGCCTGGGTCACCACAGCTCGTCCAGCCCAGGGCTCAAAGCGGGGCAGGTGGCGAAAGCGATCCTCCTCCATGAGCTCATAGCGAAGACCATGGTAGAATGCGTACGCCACTTGCGCAGCATCCTCCATGCTGGCGTGAGCTGAAGTCCTCCTAGCAGGCGAAAAGAAGACCTGATGAGGAGCCGGCTTCGGCTGTCCAGGCTCCTAGTAGATGACTGCCAACAGGGTCTTGTAGTAGGTCGCCTCCTCAGGGTGGGTGTACCTCGAGCAGAGGTACTCGATGACCGGGTGCTTGTCACTGTAGTACGTAGTCAACACTTCTTGCAGCAGGGAGTGTTGATACGCGTTCGGCGCCGGGTCCTTGATGGTGGTAACACGGAACCACTCCATCACTGGCTCAGGTGCAGGGGGAGTCGGTGCAGGTGCAGGCGTCGGTGTAGGAGCTGGCGTCGTCGGAGTGACTGGCACGATCTCCTCCTCCACGTCGTCATCGAACATGAGGACCTCAGTGGGGTCCTCCTCATCGTCGGAGAGGACCACGACCTCGGGCTTCACCGGCGGTGCGCTGGGAGAGAACTGGGCGACGTAGGAGGCGACGCCACGAGGAGAAACAGCCTCAGCAGCAGAGCGGCGAGCGGCGGAACGAGTGAGAACCATCTACAAAATCAGAAAAGAGAAGCTAGAGTCAAACTTTTTGCAATAGAATAAGGAAGTATAGCATAAAACAAAATTGTAATAAAATAGTCAAGGCTGAAATTTAAGTGCAAAAATAAACCTATGTGATTTTTACTATCTAGGCTTGCGTCCTACAGTCAACAAAGCTTTGATACCAATTTGTCACACCCCGATATTAAAAACAACACCAGGATGTATAAAAGCTCACATGTGTGCCAAGGATCAAGTCCACACATGCTAGACAAATTTAATAGTACCATTGCAGAGTTTAATACTTAGCGAACAATATTTAAATCATAGTACTTTATTACAACATCTCAGCGGAAAAGATAATTCTCGTGGCAGCTTCAACGCAGGGACGTTGACTGGTTGACAACAAGTCTAGAACTCGTTGCGGTAGTCATAACTCCAATCTTCATCTGTTGTGTGGTAATAGCAAGGGTGAGCACATTTCGTACTCAGCAAGTAAAACACAGGGTTCATGAGGCTCAAATAGCTTTATGTGGTTATGTTGCGATAGCTTTTTAAATCAAAGTAATAGTAATACAATAAATAGCATCAATGGGGTTGCATAAATTCCAAGGTGCATGATCAATGTAAGATGAACAGTAAGCATAAACAAGTAAATAATGACACTATTTTCTGTCCATGAGGATTCCAGACCACCCATAACCGCGGGTACGGCTAGTATACCAGTTTTACACTCTGCAGAGGTTGCACACTTTCACTATGAGCCGTGATTCCCATTTGCTCGGGTTAATTACTCCCAAAAACACTACCAAGGTGAGTGAGCAGGGTATCACTATGAAGTCTTTCAAAAGTCATGTCTAACAAGTTAGGGCCGCTATGGATTCTGTGCCTGTTCTTATAATAAGTCCTCTGCCTGATGGCACATAACCACAGCCTATACACATCATTGCAGACAGGGGCCAAACTATAAGCCATCCCGGATTTATCCCACCCCACTTGCGCCTTTCGGTAACCACTAACAAGCTAGACAAGAGCAATTTACTGAACTAAAACCAGAGCCCATTAGCACTCATAGTTGCGCGGTTTTCCCGGAGGGTCACTTACGGATAATGTCATCTATTAAAGTTCATTACTTCCCATTAATCAACACATGATCATGATAATAATAGCATTGCCAAATCATTTATGTGCATAAATCGTAGGTATCAAGGTACAGGGACAATTCTAGGGGAATCATCTATGTTTATCAAGGGATTGCATGCATATGATATTTAGTAAAACTTTCATAAATAGGTAACAAGGATAATCCCATGAATTACTTGCCTTGCTCAGGAAAGTCTTGCTGGTCTTGCTGGTCCTCGAAAAGCGGGTCGTAAGCACCGTCGAATTGCTCACCGTCTATACTCGATTAATCACCAACACACATGCATACAGGAGCATTCATGCATAGCAAACAAGGACATAAATTAGAACAGTACACCAACAGTGAGAAAACCAAATAAAAGATTTATAAAACTATTCTACTCGCTGATACGATCACATCAATATAAAGATCACCGAAAACGGATTTAAAACGCGAAAGATATGATTTTCTGAAGTTTTAATGCATTTTTAAGGGATTAAAATAATACTGAAAAATAAATTACTGTTAACATAGATAAAAATTATATCACTGGAAAGAGGACAAAATTATGAATCCAATGCAATTGGAATCACCTCAATCGGAGTTAAAACACGCATTTTATAAGCGATTAAAGATAGTGGCAAAACTGTAAATATAAATATCTGATTTTTATTAAACCGAAAGGAAAATACGCTTTCTAAATTGGATGGCGTACTCTGCTCAAGACGTAAAGGGCTGCGGGGATTAACATTAAAAGTCCAGGGGGGTTTTCGCCAAAGCGACGGCCAAAACGGTATGGGCGATCAGAGGCCGTCGGATCCAAGATGGACGGCCGAGATTAGAAGGACGGAAGAAGGGGGGTGGCGCTCCGGCCGGCTACAGTGGATGCGCGGCGGCGCCATGGCCGGGGCTCGCCGGCGTAAGCCGATCCAGCGCCGGGGTGCGTCGTTCTGCACGGGGAACGGCTCGGGAGAGAGAGAGCTCAGCGGGGAAGACGATTTTGGCCAAGGGGAAGCTCACCGAGGACCGTGCATGCGGCGGCGCGCGAGAGGGCGGTCGGGAAGCTCCGACGAGCTCGCGGATGCGCACAGACAGAGCAAAAAGAGAGGGAAAAGGCACGGGGAGGCCCCTTACGGTGCGGCGAAGCTTCGAGGCAGTCGGAAACGGCGGAAGGAGCCACAGAGATAGTCGGCGACGATCGGCGGCGGGCAACGGCGGGTCGGAAGCTCCTGTTCATGGTGGCAACGTCGGTCAGTGCTCGATTCAAGACTATGAGGGGCTCGGTGCATTCGTAGGAATCATACGAAGCTCCGAGAGGCTTACGGCAGGAGAGACGAGCGACGGACTCACCGAATCGACCTCGGCGGCAGACAAACTCGACGGCGGCGTGCGGCGAGCTTGCTGCGAAAGGCGAGAGCGAGCTAGGGTTCGGGAAAACGGGGCGGAGGGGTGCGGCGAGGCTTAAGAAGTCTCGAGATAGCTCTAATTGAGGAAGGGGGCCAATCCGGGTCGGAATCACCGGTGGTGATGGCGTCGCCTCCGCCGGAAAGGAAAGCAGGGGGAGGAAAGAAGGAAGGTGAGGGAAGGCGCTGACGCGTGGGGCCGGTGAGGCAGCGAGACAGAGAGGGAGCGGGCGCGCGCGGCTGCTTCCAGCTGGGCTGGCATGGCCAGGCCGTGGCCCAAGAGGGAGGGGAGAAGAAAAGAAGGCCGGCCTGCTACAGGCCGAGTTGGGCCAGGGGGAGAGGAGAGAGGCCGAGCAGCCGGTTGGGCCGGGTGGCCGAGCTGGGCCAGATCAGAGGGAGGAGGGGAAGGAGGCCTTCTACTCCTTCTATTTTCTGATTCTATTTTTCCAAAGCAAAATCAAATAGATTTCAAATACAAATCAAATTTAAATGAGAACCAAACATCACAATAAATACAGTGCATCAGCATGAGTGCAACAAACAAGTTTTTGACCTAGGTTTTATTTTAAATTACCCCACAATTTCTATTCCCACTATATTTGTAAGAACAATAAATTGCACAATTAAATAAATTCTCCCTTTTGAAATGTTGCAAAATTTTAGGTGTTACAGCAGGTCTCTTTTTTCGCGCTGATCCTGCATATCATGTGGGTGTCCAAGCCTCTCATGCACAGACTGGCGGTTGGTCTAAGAGTGTCTGTACTCTCGGTATTGATCGCTGCACTCTGGGCAATTGCGCAGAGTCGGCAATCTCAGACCTTCATTCCAACAATGCCTGAAGAATGGGCAATGCCAATGACTTTGCAGATAGTTGTAACAGATTAAAATATAATCGATTGCTGTAAACAGGTCAAATCATTCAGTTCAGATTGTCTAGACGTCAAATAGGCAGAAATCGGCTATTTAGCCAATTTGGCAGAATGCGATCGGTTAATTGGTTTTCTCGAAAAAGCACAAGTTATGCTTTCACGAGAAAAACGGCTATTAGTACTAGATTTATACTTGGAACTAATCACCGCCAAGTTTTCTGCTTCACAGACCCTGGATTGGCTAATTAGCCGGTGCAGTTATGCTTTCACGAGAAAAACCAGTTAACGGATCGTGTTCTGCCAAATCGGCTAAATAGCCGATTTCTGTCTGTTTGATATTCAGACAATCTGAATTGAATGACTTGGCCTGTTTACAATAATCGATTATGCCTTGATCTATTATAACTATCTGCATAGACTTGTTTAATGTAGATTGTCATGTCTGGTTACACATATTAATCGATTATGTATCAGTTCAATAATTGTTTCCTATGGCAAAACATGCGTATATGCCGGAATCGACTCTTTAGTCAATTTCCGATTATTTTGGCTCATAGAGCCACATAGTTGGAACTATCTGGACCCACCAGTTAGTTCTGCCTTGTGATTACTGATCATTGTTTTTTCCTTGTCAATTGCAGGTCAAATTGACTGGCACACTTGAGGGTTATCGGCACTCTCTGACAGGGTTTGAAGCTAGCTGGATCTTGGAAGCTCTGACGCCGGCTTCGCTGGTGTGTTGAGCGAGAGGAACCACATTTTGTGCCAACAGAGCCTTTTAGGAAATCCTTTTTTATTATTATTATTATTATTTAGAAGATCATTCTTTTGAAATTCTAAGGTATTGGTGACCTTTGAAAAATTTAGAAATTACGACGTTTCATAATCCTTTTTCAAGGGACTTTTGGTCAAAAGTGTTTTAAAATGGTGGTATGCCGAGTCGGAACAATTTTTGCAGAAAACGTTGTACGATTGCCAAAAACCTTTCAGGATGATTGCATTGAAACCTTATTTGGAAATTGGGAAGCATTTTTGTGAGGCTTTAGAATTGGAACAGTTTGAAAATAATTTTAAAATCAATACGAGTTTTGAAAACAAAACCCTTTTGAATTTCTTACTTTCAGAAACAATTTTTAAAACTTGGTTCGAATGGTTCAGTTTTCAAATCAAAGCATCACTTCCTTACGTTTACTTTAAACCAAACCGGCATGGCTTTTGCAATCAAATTGGTTTTCGAAACCCGTCTTTAACTTGAGTTGCCAGGAATCATCACCAGATCTTTCAGCAAGCACAAAAGAGGCTAGAAGAATCATTTTTAAATTTGCTTTCTTCAAACATTTTAATTTGTAAAATCTTTTGAAGTTTTCAAAAGTAAAGTTGTAGTTGTTCCATTGTTAACGCTCTGGCTAGGATCTGTAGGGACACTTCAAATCTCGACTGACCAAGGAGAACAGTGCGGGACTAAAATACTTTGGTGGTCCTAAGTAACCTACTCCCTGCAGTGATTGCCACATCCCTGTAGGGGTTCCGAACATGGTCAGGCAGTTGTCAATTCCAGTAGCAGGGTCTTGTGGATCCATCGGTTTAGAAGAAAGGTAGGAATTTTATTTTTAACAAAATACCTTTTGAAGTAAATTTTAGTTTTTGAAAATACAGATATACTTCATATCGGGGGAATTATTAATAGTTGTAATGTCATGATGCATGAGCGTTCCAACGCAAATTAGAATACTCTGACATATACGTATTATTCCAAGTAAATTAATTACCAGAGTGACATGCACTCAATGTTTTACAACATAGGGCATACTTAAAGTGCTAGTCCACTACAAAGTCTAAAATTTTACTATAAACCTATAGAGATAATCGAGGAAAGATGCTATAGGATGAATGAGGAAAGTTCAGAACAACTCGGACCAAACTACCCCATTGATTTTATTCATTTGAAATCATTTTGAAGTTTTTGTAAAGTAATACTGCAAGTACTTTACAATGAAATGCTCTGATACCACTTGTGACAGAACCGCCTTAATCATAGGACCCACGTGTACTGTCATCGTCCCCAAGGACCCACGACCAGTCCGCACGAGTTCCCCTTGACCTAGGTGGCCTACCGGGTTTCCTCGGAAACCCTAATTCACCCGAGGATCTCATTGAAAGGACCCTACAAGTATTACAATAGTTTACACAAATAATTTGAATCAGAGTACAAGCTGCAGAAGTATTACATAAACATAGATTACAAATATAAATTACATTATCTCAAACTAGAGTTTCATAGTAAAGTAGCATCCTACAACAAGACACCCTACCCAAGGGTTATACACATCTTCATCCATGCACGATCCGTCAACAGGCATGATCCCACGTAGAACTGTACACTCAACTCACCTGCAATAGGGGTTAACAAACCCTGAGTACTGGGGTACCCCGCAAGACTTACCCGACTAAGAAAAAGGAATGAGACTCAGGAATGCAGGCTGAGGGGAATCAAGGTAAGGCTTTAGCAGGAGTCAAAGCATTTTGCGGAAAAGCAATACTAATCCTATTTTCAGTATTTTAGTCAACATTATTATAATCAATATCAATAATTCTCAATTCTTTCACATGTATCCTTCATTTTCAACTTCTTATTCATTCTCAAAAACATCCTAGTTCCGAACCACTTTTCGGGGTAAGTTAGTGGATCAAGTCTCCATTACCCGAGGAGCAACGATGATTCGAATCGATTAATACCCAGCTGGGGATCCCTATCCACATGCATATGTAGCACCTAAGCTTGCATATGCCAACTGTTGACATCTACTAACGTCGCCAAATATAACTATATAACTTTTAATGCGAGAGGCGAGATTAGAAGATGAATGGTAATTAATTAACTTGTCCTTAGCAACTTGCCACTTTTCTATTACCAACATTCTTATGCAAGAACTAGGTTGTCATCCCTAATTAATAATGCTAAGAATAAATAAAGGTTTTATATATTAATCTATGTGACTAGGCACAAATAAATATAAATATAAAATAAGATCAGTTCTGCAAGCGGATAGATAATTATACCATTGTAGCATTTTACCTAGGGAGTTCTATCAGGTTGTCGATTTATATTTATACCACTGGGAAGGACTAGGTTAAACTTTAATCTATTATATTGATAGTGATGGTATACAACGGATAAGTGACATTACCGATGTCATTTACTCTACTCATAATAGGTAGAGGTCACAACATAAATAAAGATAAAGGTGATAAGTATGAACAAGCATCATAAATAAAAGATAATCATCAGAGCACTCTCTAGTCATAGTAATAGCTAGCCAATGGATAAACTAAGGAATTAATATCTAAGATAATTCTATAACTACATCAATGAATAACTCTAATTAGTGCAATTACATCTAGCAATCATTGTTAGACTAATTCTATATCATAATCACATGCAAAGGGCATCATCTAGGAAGAATGTGAAACAGAGTCATCATCCAACTTTGCGACCGTGCCTGCTGGTCTACATACAGGGGGTGGACTACAGAGGACTCAACGCAGCTGTCACCTACGCGATCTACCACACGACCCGGCACATCAGGGTGCACTCACAGATAAACAAAATACCTACACACCACATCTACATGTTGTTCATCATCTATCCATGGTCCGCATGAATAAACGCTGTACGAGCAATTACATAAATTCAATAAGATCAAACAAACTATACTAGACATATAATTAAAGTAGACAAAGACTATTGTAGCCAGCATTACCATTCATGAAGCTGATGACCTGGTGCCCTGCAGCCGAATCGACTAACATATCGGCTATTGGCATTGGGTAGCCGTCCATCGGGGTAGCTCTATTCAAATCCTTGAAATCGATGCAGACCCGCAACTTGCCATTTTTCTTGTACACAGGGACAATATTCGATACCCACTCGGCGTATCGGCAAGCTCAAATGAACTTGGCTTCCAGCAACCTTTCAATCTCGACCTTGATGTCAGGCAATGAATCCTGCTTGAATCGTCGTGGCGGCTGCTTGAAAGGCCGAAATCCAGGCTTGATAGGTAATCTGTGCTCGACAATCGATTTGTCCAAGCCGGGCATCTCGTAGTACTCCCAGACGAAGCAGTCTTTGTATTCTTTTAATAAGTCAATCAACTCTCGCCTGAACTTAGGGTCAAGATCGGCGGCAATATATGTCGGCCTTGGTCTATCACTAGATCCGATATCCACTTCTTCAAGTTTATTGGCCGACGTGAAACCCTGGCCAAGCTTGCCCTCGGTGCCATCTATTGGGTTATCCATTAATAAAAAGATTCAAAGCCGATTGCCCTGACCGGCTGTTGACTCTTATCGCTGACCTTGATGGAGCCTTCCTCCCAAGTCTTGCCAGAGAAACAATCATGATCCCTAGCTTTTCAGTAGGCAGCATCCGCTGTGGCTATACTCACCGAGTCATCGGCTGGGACCACTTCGACCTCCTCAACATGCCACTGCATCACACATTGGTGCATGGTCGATGCACGCAGCAGTTAGCATAAATCCAATCACGCCCAAGTCTTCTTCCCGACTGTTAGCTCGACATTGATTGTCCTCCGGGTATTTGAAGAGTTGGCCCCGAAATCTTTGAGCATCATGTCGGTCTCGATTAAATCATCAGGGCCCTTGCCCGACATACGGAATTTGGTGTAAGGCATGAGATTGACAGTGGCACCACCATCGACTAGCATCTTGGTCATGGGCATCCCATCGACATATCATTTGAGATACAGGGCCTTTAGGTGCCGGTGCTTGGGCGGCTTGTCAAAGGTAGCCTGCTGCGCGAAAACCAGCTTGGCAGTGGCCTGCTCAGACTCCGACTCATCAGAATCAGAGAGAACCTCAATCTTCTTGGCTCGAGACGCCCTGAATTCAGCCGAAAGCACAAACACCATCTGCGCATCGGCTGTTGCCTTCCCTTTGTCCTGGGGAAGCTTCTCCCGCCAGATTTGCTTCATGCGGCCTTCTGCTTTGGGCTCCCTATTCCTGAGGCGTTGCACACGGCACCTCTAGCTCTTGGTCAAGTCCTCAGGGCACCATTGATTCTCCTGCCAGACCGGCTCTTGGTGATCAATTGCCACTTCGCTGAGCCGATCGCGCAGGTCTCTTTTTTTGCGCCGATCCTGCATATCATGTGGGCGTCCAAGCCTCTCATGCATAGACCGGCGGTTGGTCTGAGAGTGTCTGTACTCTTGGTATTGATCGCTACACTCCGGGCAATTGCGCAGAGTCGGCAATCTCAAACCTTCATTCCAACAATGCCTGAAGAATAGGCAATGCCAGTGACTTTCTTCTTCCTTCCGGTGGTGAGCCAGTTCTTCCTGGTAGCGGGCCTCCTCCTCATCACGAGCCCATCTTCGGTACTCTTCCTCTTCGAGCTGCTTCCGGTGGATCTTTTCCTTCTCCCGACGCCATTTGTTCAGCAGATCGCGGGAGGTAGGTCTGATCTTCTTGGTGCCGCTGGATTCTCCCTTTTCATATTGCCTCTGGTTCTACTCCCGCCTTCTCTTGATCAACGTGAGCTCCTCAGCCAATATCTGCATATCAGGGTCGACTGATGCATTCCTTCTAGCTTGGTTGGAGGTTAGAACTTTCATCTTGCCTGCAGGGGCCGACACCTCGACCATATTCTGGCCCTTCAGGAATGGGAACTTATCAATCTTCATTTTTCCTTTAGCAGGACTGTCAAACTTCAATAAGCCACGGGAGATAGCCCTCTGTATCTGAGTTCTGAACGCGCGGCATCCATTGGTGTCGTGTGAGGTGAGGCCATGGTACTGGCAAAAAGTCTTCCCTTTCAAGTCTTCACAAGAGGGCCTTACATAATCGGCAGTGAAGGTAATCTGCCCAGCACTGACCAGCAGATCAAATAATTTATCCAGCTTATTTGTATCGAAATCATACTGATCCTCTGAGCTCCAATTTTTGGGTACAGCCATGGGCTTCTTGCCCCATCTCAGCTCGACAGCGGCAATTTCATTTTCATCTTCATCCTCCGAGTCCGAATTACTGACGAACGCCGTCTGTTTGTATCTCCCCTCCTTACGGAAGGTCTGGGCTTGCAGCTCCAAGGCTGTCACTCGCTGAAACACCTAGCTAATGCTATCAAAGTCAATGCCCACTAGCTTTTCCTGAATGTGCGGGAGCATCCCACCAATGACCAAGTGAGCGAGCTGCTTGTCAGGCAGGTTCAGTGAATAGCACATGTATCTCCCTAAAGCGCTTGATGAAGGCTGATCCAGTCTCGCTACTCTTCTGGCGCATGCTGGTCAAATCAACAATAGTTTTCTCCCCAGTGCCAGAGAAGAAATAACCGTGAAACTTGCTTTCTAGGTCTACCCAGTTTTGGATTGTCCTGGGCTCCAGAGTGGTGAACCAACTGAAAGCCAGCCCTGTCAAGGACAATGAGAAGAAACGGACCTTGTGAGCATCCTCATAAGACGCCTCACCAAGCTGAGTCAGGTAGCGGCTGATGTGCTCTATGGTGGATATGTCGTCTTGACCGCTGAACTTGGCGAAATCCGGCATTCGGTACCTTTGTGGTAATGCCACACGATCAAACCATTCAGGGTAGGGGCGCCTGTATCTGATCGACAACCCCACTTTCGGCTGCAAGCTGAATTGGTCCCTGAGCATTGCACTCATCTTGTCTACTAACTCGTCTTGAGGCGATTGTGCATAACCAGGATGTGGTGCCGATGTGAGCTCATCATAAGTGTGCCCGATGTGATAGTTTGGAGTTGCCGAAGTCACGTTTCCAGTCTGCACGTTCCCGGCCGGCGCGTTTCCAGTTGTACGCATATAAGCGGCAATCTGCTCAGGAGAGTAATCTCTGTATAGCTTAGGCTGCAGAGCTATTTTTGGAGCCGAATCCGTCGTCATATTGGGATGTTGATCAGATGACTTTGACGGTTTCGGCTGTTGCGGTGGAGGATCGGATGTTCCAGCCGCTGCATCTGATTTGGTATCCTCTGGGGGAATATTGAAGTACGTTGGGCCCCATGATTCCCAGTCCTGCTTCTTGATGACGGTCTTCATGATGCTGTAGAATGTCTACAGAAAAACGTTGTGATGGTGCCTGACTGCCTGGTGCGAAGCGTTCCAGATGGCGCTCTGGATGAACTCTTTGAACTCTTGCTCCTCCTTATCGGTGTGGCCAGGCATGACCCACCTTGGGTAGGGGTTTTTCTTAAACACGTGGCCATCGCGAATTTTAGCAAACGACAGCAGACAGGCATCAATGAACTCTTCGATGATCTGCTCCAGCACCGCAGCATCCTCGGGGTCGATCTCCTCATGCTTGACTCTGATGACGCCGTCGTCCCTGAGAGCCACGGTCTCCGGAGCCTTTCCCTTAGTCATGAGTGAAACTGTCCCACCAGGCGTGCCAAAAAGTGTGTTGGCACAAAATGTGGTTCTTGCATCTCAACACACCAGCGAAGCCGGATATGATCCCAAGAGCGTCGGAGCTTGCAAGATCCAGCTAACTTCAAACCCGGTCAGAGAGTGCCGATAACCCTCAGGCGTGCCAGTCAATTTGACATGCAATTGACAAGGAAAAGATAATAATCAGTAATCACATGGCGGAACTAACCGGTGTGTCCAGATTGTTCCAACTATGTGGCTCTGAGAGCCGATTTAATGGGAAATCGACTAAAGAGTCGATTCCGGTATATGTTTTGTTATAGAAACAGATACTGAACTGATACATAATCGATTGATATGCGTGATCAAATAGAACAATCTACATTAAACAAATCTATGTAGATAGTTGTAACAGATTAAAGCATAATCGATTGCTGTAAACAGGTCAAATCATTCAGTTCAGGTTGTCTAAACGTCAAACAGGCAGAAATCTACTATTTAGCCGATTTGAAAGAATACGATCGGTTAATTGGTTTTCTCGAAAAAAACACAACCGTATCGGCTAATTAGCCGATTCGGGGTCCGTGAAACAGAAAACTTGGCGGTGATTAGTTCCAAGTATAAATCTAGTACTAATACGAAGTTGGTCTAGAAGGCCTGCGGCTTTGCACCAGTTTAGATATATTCCCGAAAATAATCACAAGCAAATCTAGAAGGAATACAGAACTGGTCTAGAAGGCCGGCGGCTCTATGTTCATTCAGATCGGCTCTTGTCAAGCATCCACAGCACGTACAAGCAAGGTTACGATAATACTGGCCGAATCAAGCGATATCATAACAAAGCATGAACGAGACATAAATGACATTTTTCATGTGGATCTGAGGCCAATACTATGCAATCTTGATCGGACAGAAAAATGTTATATTAATAAATAAACAATAAATGACAAATAATATCTTGATAACTTAATGAATCTAACTAAGATGCCAAATTATTTAGAGCCGATAACTAATCCATGCACATAATCAAGCTTAACCTAAGCCTTCGTCCACCGGATGACATTAAACATAGATTAAATAAGAAAACAAACATGGATCGATAACTAACCCTTATTTAATCTAAACCCACGTCCACCGGATGACGCTAAACTTATATCAAATAAGAATCAACCCCGATCTGCGATGCTCCCATGTCCACCGGATGACATTAAAGAGACAAAGCTTAGCGAGGCATGACGGTACTTACAAGCAAGCCTGCGTCCACCGGATGACACTCAGCCCGATTGAAGAACTCGCCGAGATCTAGGTTACTCCTACTCCTAAGTTTTGGCCGGAGCCGAAAGATGTGTTGTATTGATGTGTGTCCTATTACAATAGCCGGGGCTTATATTTATACCCAGAGCTTTGATAGAGTCCTATTCGAATTACAACTCAAGATAAATACGAAAACTAACGAACTTTCCTAAATTAATTGTAACTTGGAGCCTAATCTTTCCTTTCTTTATCGGACTCCGAACGTGATCATTTCCTGGCGCCGGAGATCTGTGCTGACGTCATCAATTGGCTATTTCCTTCAACCGCATCATCTACGGTTCAGCCCAACAATCGATTCCGGAACCCGATCGACTATCTGTCTAGGCCTCTGCCCCGGAATCGGCTATCTGCTCTCGGCGTCGACTATCTGCACTCAGTCCAAATTTTGATGTAAACAGGCCTCATGGGCCGGCGGCCTACGAGGCTTGGAGAGGATAGAAGTCTGAAAGCCACATCAAAATGTTGTCTTTTAGGTTGTTTTGAGCTAGAATAGCGAAAATATCAGTAAATACTCACATATATATATATATACATATATACTAGAAACTACGTAGAAAACGTTTGGTATTCCCGGGAATACCACTGTATCCGCCCATGCTGAGCGACTAACGAGACTAGCCGCAGAATCAAAATATCGAGGTCCTCATACCAGAACTGAGGGAGCCAACAAAGTGACAAGCTGGGAACTGACGAACTGACGAAGTGCACGGGAACCTCGCAAACTCAAGGTCACGGCGGCGGCTGTTACGTCGAGTTCGAGGCAACGGTAGCACAGGAACTTAGCAGACTCGAGAAAGGCAACAACGGAGGCGACCACTGTGGCCCTCGAGCTGGGGCGGTGGTGACGACAATGGAGATAGGGCGGCAGCGTTACATTGTCTTGGGGCGGGGGGAGGGGGGTTGACGGCGAAGGGGATGGGGCAGCGACGTCACGCTATCGTGCCGGCAGTGACGTCAGTGTCAAGTTCGACGCTTCTGCGGCGGTGGCTATGGCGAGCGAGCTCGTCGAGGGAGAGAGCAAGGGCGGTTGTGGCCAGAGCGAGTTCGGCATTGGGCGGCGGCAGCTGGGCGAAGTGGGGTTGGGGTTAGGCGGGAGAGGAAAGGAGTAGGGTTGTTTTGGCTACGCGTAATGACCATACTACCCTTCAATGAATAAATCAATTAAAAAGCAATTTAGTGGAAGGCGTTGAGAAGCGTCAGGAGGCGTTGGCAACCATTGTAAAGAGTTTCCAAACAGAAAGATCCTTTTTTGAAAAAAAAATAAAAAAAAATGAGCCTATTTGTCTAATTTATAACTTCACTTTTTGTTTTTTATTAATTATAAAACATTTTAACCTACCAGAACATTTATTATTCAATGGTATCCATAAATTATGAATGAGTCCAAAAATAGAAATAAACCTACTCAGTTATTCTCCCTCCGGGTTCCTTAGCTAGTTTGATAGGTGATCCTAGCATTTTGGGTAAGGCAACATGCACATACACAACAAAAATAATTTTTGTGACAAATATAAAGGCACTTGAGATATTGGTACAAACAACTCCAGTTGAATTCATATTAACCACCCGCCTAAAAAATGATGCTCATATCATTCTCTAAAAAAAAAACTTTGCACCGTACATGTGTACAACCGCCTAACATCACTGACCATTCACTTAGTAGTTCACTGCCAAGTGAACTCCCACTTTAAGTGTAGCTATAAGCCATTGGTATCATAATTACTTCACTAAGGACTGTTATTTTATTTACAACTCCAAGTTACTAACACTGAACCTTCGGATTCATATATATAAGGACAAAGCCGCCAAACCTGTGCTACATAGCTGCCTCCGGCCCTGGGGCATTGTTGTTCTGGATGGAGTTGCGATGGGATTTCAGAATATACGAACACAGATGGAGCAGTCGATCGATCAGACCAATTGTGCAATCTGCTGGACAGGTTAGGTAGCTTCCTTGTAATCGGTTTGCTAATTGCTATGTAGGAACATCACCATCGGTTTGCTAATTGCCAGCATGTGTATTGAAGTATGCCATGTCTATATTATACTAGATAATATGGCAGCCGCCAAAACATTGCCACATATATAGCTGCCTCCGCCCCTGCACACTCCTATACTGTCTTATTATACTGTATTACTCCCTCCGTTCCAAATTGTATGTCGTTCCAAGAATCTTGGAGACTCAAACTATCTCAACTTTGACCAAAATTATAGAGAAAAATATAAAAAATTATAACACCAAATAAGTGTATCATGAAAATATATTTGATGAAGAATCTAATAATACTTAGTTGATATTATAGATATTATTATCTTATTATTATAAACTTGGTCACAGTTGAGAAAGTTTGACTCTCCAAGATTTTTGGAATGACTTACAATTTGGGATGGAGGGAGTATGTAAGATCTAAGCTGTGTGTGTGGTTTGCACCGTGTATATAGCGTGTACACCAATGCCACGTATTATTACAGTACAAGCAATACACTCCGGCCTATACTGTTTATTGGAACATGGATGTGTCAGCTAATTAAGCTATAACTAGAAATAAGCAAAACGTCATGGGTTAGATCAGCCTTTCGACGACGTTGTATGGATCGATGGGTATATCCCTGCCCAAGAAATGAGAGATAGGAGTGAACCACCATAATACCGATGTCTAGTCAAGATCATCGCCAATTATATTAAAGGTCAAAAAATATATATTGTTGCATTGGAAGAGAGGAAGATTGAAGGGGATAAATTAAGGAGGAAAGATGGAAGGTTTAAGGATGATGAAGCAACCGAGCGAGCAGTTGACTCTTATTGACTAGCTAGCTTATAATTCCATCACCAATACACTCCTATACTACGGTGAGCTCTAAGCTGGTGTGTGTGGCCAGCACTGTGTACTACGCACACCATTGCCATTGCCACTTGCACATTGCGATGGACATGGATCATCAAGGTGGCGACGGCGAGGAGCACGAGCATCAGCAGCATGATGATCATCATCGTGATGAGCAAGAAGATGGAAACCAGCATGAGCTGCTGGAGGCGCCGCAGGGGGACCAGACGAGGTCAGTACTGCCGCTGGAGGTCGACAGGGAAGAACCTGCAGTACTGCAGAAGTCGTCGTCGCGGCGGGCTGCCAGCTTCCGGGAGAGCCTGTCCCGCTCCCTCTCCCTCAATCAGGAGGAGAACAAGGATGACGAGGCTGAGCTCATAAGATGGGCGGCCGTCGAGAGGATGCCTACCTTGGACAGGCTTCACACCTCGCTGCTCCTCCACAGTATTGACCATGACCAGCTGGTGGCACCGGTGGCGGTGGACGTGCGGCGGCTGTGTGCGGCGGAGCGGCGCATGGTGGTGGACACCCTCATCACCAACATTCACCACGACAACCTCCGGTTGCTCCGCAAGCAGCGCGAGAGGATGGACAGGGTCGGCGTCCGCCCGCCCACGGTGGAGGTGCGCTGGCGCGACGTCTGCGTCGAGGCGGAATGCCAGGTGGTGCAGGGGAAGCCGCTCCCCACCATCTGGAACGCCGTCGTCGCCAGCCTCTCTGTCGTATGCTCCACCACCACCAAGCTGCTCGTTGGCCGCCGTCGTCACCAGCAGCAAGCCGCCGCCACCAGGTCCAGGATCCGCATCCTCAACGGCGTGAGCGGCGTCCTCAAGCCTTCCAGGCTGACGCTGCTCCTGGGACCCCCTGGCTGCGGCAAGACCACCCTCCTCAAGGCTCTCGCCGGGAAGCTCAACAAGAAGGCCACCAGTCTCAGGGCCACAGGGGAAATAGAGTACAATGGTGTGGACCTCAAGGGCTTCGTCCCGGAGAAGACCGCAGCCTACATTGATCAGTACGACCTTCATGTCCCTGAGATGACTGTCAGAGAGACTATCGACTTCTCTGCAAGATTCCAAGGCGTTGGCAACAGAGCAGGTAACTATACTATACTATACTATACTAGTTAGTAATTAACTGGCTTCCTTCATTCATCAACAACCGGCCGGCTCAGTAATGTCTCCAAATCAAATCAGATTAATTAATAGGCAATCACTTACTCATTGTATTCTCGCTTACCTACCGCTCTATATATATCTTTCTTAGAGATCATGAAGGAGGTGATCAGAAGGGAGAAGGCGGACGGGATTACCCCTGATGACCCTGATGTCGACACTTATATGAAGGTAAACCACTAGTTTAATTTATAAGTGATACATCAATTTTTATATAGTTTATTAACAGTACATGTGGTCCTCTAGCTCCTTTTGATTGATTATCTAGCAAGCAAATCATAGAACGCGCACGATTCTACTTCAATTCTAATGGCGCTACATGTTTTTCCATAGGCGATATCTATGGAAGGTTTAGAAAGGAGCATGCAAACGGACTACATTATGAAGGTATATACTTAATTGTCGCCTAAGCAAACATCAATGCATATGCATGCTCTTGGTCCGCTGTACATACAATTAATTAAGAATCTTTCCCTATCAATGATGAATAAGCTCGATCTTCCTCGATTGACAGATCATGGGACTTGACATATGCGCTGACATAATGGTAGGAGATGCAATGAGAAGAGGTATTTCAGGCGGTGAGAAGAAGAGACTAACCACAGGTGATTCCACGATAGCTACAATTATTTGATGGTGATGATGTCATTATCCCAATTACAATTCTGTAGGGATTGAACTAAAATACAAGCCATCGAGTAAAAGTCTATAATTCTGATGGAATATTGATATACTCCATTTCATTTAGTTTATTATTAAGGGATCCCCCTATCCGCATGCATTGCAAACTGCAACTGGTTTTGGTTTAAAGATATATGCGTATCTATTTGCTATATATATAATCCCAAGCTCAATTTGTCTACATAGGTCGCTAAGTTTAGTTGATTCAATTGTACATGAATGGTCGTTCCATTTTCGAAAATTTTGTCTAAACTATTTTCTTTTAAACAAATTATCTTACTATTAGGAGAGATGATAGTAGGACCCTCAAAAGCACTCTTCATGGATGAAATATCAACTGGGCTGGATAGTTCCACAACCTTCCAAATTGTTTCTTGCCTCCAACAGTTGGCTCATATCTCAGAGTCTACCATACTAGTCTCACTTCTTCAACCGGCACCTGAGACTTATGAGCTTTTTGATGATATTATATTGATGGCTGAAGGAAAAATTGTATACCATGGATCTAAGAGTTGCATTATGAGTTTCTTTGAATCATGTGGATTCAAGTGCCCTGATAGGAAAGGTGCTGCTGACTTCCTCCAAGAGGTAATACCACAGTACAAAATTGGTTATGTAGAAACAAACAGCAATGGAAACTTGCAGCTTCTGTTACACGTTCCCTATATCATCTCATTACTTCTTGTTCATAACATTTATTGGGGAGTAGCACAATTGGTTTAACCAAAATATGTTTCCCACTAGAACAAAATGGGAGTATACGGAAGTTGCTGGGTATCTTTATATGTTTACTAGTTTTCTATGAAGGAGATTAGGGTCTTAACCACTGACCTTAAGCACGAAAATCTTGTGATCTATCATTTGCGTTGCATAGGCCATATAGTACTGATATGTTTCACTGGAGGAAACAATCTGAATCTCTATAGCTCTTGTAAACTCTATCAGAATCATCCTCTTTCTGCAGTAATAGAAAATGTGTTGCGTGCTAAACTTTGTTTGATGCCTTAGTATATCAATTATTTTTCGATATGCATAATATCTAAACAAGATATATATTTAGATTGACACATCGTTCTCAATTCTTTTAGTGGACACATGCTTCATTTTTCACCATTTGTGTAACCTACCAAGGAGTAATATCTATAGTTTGTGAAAGGATCATGGAAAGTGATTAACAACTGTACCTATGAAGCAATATGTAGTCGATTGGTTATAGACTATATTATATTTTTGGCTACTGGTTAACTCCATTTGAAGCTAGGAATTCTCATTCATCCATACTTATATATAGGTCTTGTCCAAAAAGGACCAACAACAATATTGGATGAGCTGTGGAGAAACATACAATTTTGTTACTGCTGACCAGTTCTGCGACAAGTTTAGGATGTCTCAAATTGGTCAAAGTCTTGCTGGAGATATTTCAAAACCTTATGACAAATCAGAAGGGCGTGAAGATGCATTGTCATACAGTATCTACTCGTTATCCAAGTGGGACCTGCTCAAAGCATGTTTCGCAAGGGAGCTTCTCCTCATGAAACGGAATGCCTTGATCTACATTACAAAAACGGTTCAGGTAAAGCCCTTAGAAATGATCTTTTGTAGAAAAAAAATATTGTCAATAGATACAAATTGTTGAACATAGATCCTCAAAAAAAATGCTGAACATGTGCATTATTTATTATTCTAAAACAAATACAAAACTTGCCACCTAATTTTACACTTGTAAATGAATGCACACATCTAATATCATCGATGATTTGTACTTTTAGCTATACACCAAAATGATTGGGATGTATCTAGTGTGAAAAGCTTCCTCAAATCATGGGGGTGTAGGGATGGGGATCTCTAGGATTTTCTTACCCTTGGCTCTTCTTTTTATTGTTTTAAAGAAAGTGCTAATTTGAACATAACCCTCCATGCCAGATTCTAGCACTGTGCTAGATCAGCCCTCTAAGAACAAAAATATATTGATAAATTTATTTTGCTACTGTGGACATTGTTATCAAGCTTTTGCACAAGAATGAGGAAGTAATGTTCTTTATTATTTTAATCATCTTTTCACATCAGAGAGAACAAAAGAAGTGACTTTCAACAGGGTTCAGAACTTCAGGTATGAAGAGCGTTAGCGAGAGAGAGCCCCCCACCCATCCTGCCACCAGCGTCCACCCCAGCCCAGCCACCCTCCCCAAGCCCAGATCCAGTGCGCCACGCCCCACCTCCACCTCCTGTGTAAGCTCCGGACCTCCTATTTGACGCAGCTCATGAGGAGCTAGTGGACTGGGATGATGTAGAAAGCTCTGAAGACTATGGTGCCGCACCCACCATCGCTAGAGCTGAAGCTGGAGAAGATGCAAGGCCTGATAGCAGCTCCCCGACCCCCACTGTCGTGCCCTTGGAGCTTGCACTTTGTGCGACAGGGTGTGGCGGACGCCTCAAGATCTGGTGCGTATTGATGGCGCAGCACCAGTCAAGCTCAAATCAGTGCTTGTGCTACCTACCTTTGCGCGGGCGCGCAGAGCTGTGGGAGGAGAGGGATCTTCGCAGAAGGCCAAGACTTGCCGTTGGAGGCGACCTGATGCTGCATCTGAGCGGGAGGCCGCCACGCCCAAGCCGGTCACCAAAGGTGCACTCTCTTCAGCTAGAGAGGCATTTAGAAGGCGTTTCGCTGGAAGATGCTTTCGGTGCCTTGCTTCTGCCCACCAGATAGCCAAGTGCATGCAGAGATCTGGCATGTTGCCTCACCTGCCATGGGGTGGGTCTGCATGGGTTATGTCAAGATCGGTGAATCCATCTTTCCCATCCGGCCATGGCTCTCGGCTGGGGGGGCGACAAAGAGTAGACCTGGTGGTACCATGTCATGGTCATGGTGGAGCATGTCCCGATAGAGGCCTGGAACAAGGAGGGAGTCAAGATCATCATCGGCGATTGCTGCATCTTTGATACTTTTGACAGTCATACGGCAGTATAGAAGACTTCACAGTTTTTGACCTGCTGGGTTTGGATGGATAACCCTGACAAGCTGCCAAGGTCCCTCGAGTACACCATCTTCGCGGTGAGGGCAGGGCAGGAAAAAGAAATCAACGACCTTGCTACGGCTTGCCTTCCTTCATCTCCTCCAATTGGGATGGCTGCGGACCAAGCCATCCTTGTTCACATGGTGGGGTACGAAGATTGGTGACCTAGATCCCAGATTGCTCGACCCCTAGGATTTCTTCCGAGCATAGCAGCTCTGCTCCGGTCTCTGTCACAATCAACTGGGTAAGGGGGTCCTCGATGTCCGTCCAGCACCATCTTGGAGTGCACACCCCGATGGATGTCGTGTGCTACCAGAACATGGGGCAACTAAGGATGATGACAGCTTTTGTGAGCCACCTTGCCATGCTGATGTGCCAAAGAGCCTTCTGGTCTAGCATCTATTGCCTGCTTGTACTTCGAAGCGTGTTGTCCAGGTCCGCCCCCGCTTGCCACCAGCATATCGCGAAGCCTGGGATGGTGACCACATGCTGATGGACTGGGTCACCTGAGTAGCCACTCACCAAGGAGGGCTGCCCGTGAGAGGGAGCTGCTTCCACATTCTTTGGAAAATTAGGAACGCCTGCGGTCATGCTCGCCGGTCGCCTGTAGCTGGGGAAGGGCGAGGCGACACTTCCCTCAACCGTTAACCAGCGACCCTCTGCTTGACTTCTTCAGGGCCCCTGAGGGTGACCGTAGCAACCTCCATGTCCGAAGAGGATGACCCAATGGTCTATGAGCACGGCTACACTAGAGCGTTGCCGATCACTCTGCAACACTACTCCCCGGATAGCGATGATGATAGGGACATCTCCGTTCTGGTGACGAAGATGGACATCAATGTGGTGTCCCAAGTTACTAACGGCCCTGGCACCCAAGATGTCTCTGATGTCGACGATACAACAACCCTAGGTGTTGCAGCTCGGGATGTGGATGATGAGTATAAGGCGGAGACAGTGATGGAGGACTCAGGAGGCTAGGACCGGGACTAGCCTGAAGCCTACACTGTCGTCATCGCTGGCATGTTCAAGACCGTCCCTATTCCTATCCTGTAGTTGCCAGACCTGTCATCACCAAGCAGTAGACGCGGTAGGAGGAGGCCGGTTGCACCTAGCCATTCAAGCTCACACTTAGCAGAGTGACCATCTTCGGTAATCGGTATGAGTTACGGAGCGTGCCCAACGCAAACTCATGTGTGAACTCGACTTCATCAACAACAGAAAGTCAAAGACACTTGATGCAGCTGTCGCAACCTACGTCGACTTGTACGGGCAAGACGTCCCTGAGCGGGCGATCAAGGCCATTACAACAACAGTACGTTTAGGAAATAGGGAGCTTTACATGGCACGACAGCTATTGCAGTTGAGTCTAGAGATGCTAAGATGGAGGTTTTAGATTTGCAGATGTAGTGGAGGCAGTAGTAGTTTAGGTGATCCATGTAATCCTAGAATAGAGTCAACATCGGTCGATCATCGCCGGTTAAATGAGGTCCTTTGTTTAGTGGCATTTATGCTTTCAGGAGGGCTGTGTCGATGTGGTTTGTTCCCAGTGGATCAAAGACAATATGGAGCATTGGGAACCAAAGGAACGATGTTTTCTTTTGGGCCAACAAATATATGGTAATGCAGCTATTAGACAAAATCAGAGATGTTTGCTCTATATAGGCTACTGATGGGGAAAGGTTTTGAAGCCCCTTCTGTTGCAACCAAATTAGGGAGTAATTAGCTCAGTTTTTTTTCTGAACCGCCTGAGCTGTCTGCCATGCATAGGTGGTTACACTCCTCACACACGTAGTTTGTAAACTCTATTCTCTTTATCAATATGTTGGGTACCAAAGTATGGGGTACCCAACTTCAACGCAAAAACAAGCAACCTCAGCGCAACCTGGCCCAAATAAGGCCAGCCAAAGCCCATAAAGGCTACGCACGTGAAGGCCCAAAGTGGCCTCATGTAAGGCCCGGTGGCACCCTCGGGCGCCAAATCTCCGATTCGCCTGAGCCTCCACGAGAGGGATCGGGACAGCGGCACCTTCGGGGGCCAAATCTCCGATTCGCCCGAACCTCCACGAGAGGGCTCGGGACAGCGGCATCCTCGGGCGCTAAGTCTCCGATTCGTCTGAGCCTCCTCATCTCCCTCGAGCGCGATTCCTCTAAGGCATCCAATGCACAATCGACGTCAGCAGGGCAATCTTGGACCGCAAGGGACCCCTCTGACCACTTTACAGGCGCGGCCCCACTGACTGGACGCCGTGAGGCGACGGCACCCCGCTCGTGCACGTCCTCTGTACCAACTACCATACCTCCTCCGGTGACCGATACGACGGTTCCACTCTTTCCACTCCGTCCCAAGGATAGTCAATCGGATGACGCCCCTTGCTGACAAAAAGATTCTCCAACTACGATAGCGACAGCTCCTGCCCATAACGTACGAGCCTCGCAGGGACAGGAGAGGTGACGGCTGTCCCGCCGACTCGGGAGTATGGGCAGTGTAGCAACAGGGCCGTTCGCCCCTCGGGAAAGTACTGCGCATGAGAGAAAAACACGCCCGAGGGAGGACACCCCTAATGACCCGTCCCGTCACGCTCCCGACGGCAAGGAAGGCTCGCGAGCCTCGGGAGTCAATCTTTGAAAGTCAACCAGTCTTCTCGTTGCACTGTGCAGGACCGGACGCGACGCCATGACACACCGCCACGCAGCAAGCCACGTCCCATACACTGTGCCACCTTGGAACTCAACGATCGAACAGTGAAAGATTAGTCGAATGACCGAAGCCATATCGCCGAAGCACCAAGACGATGGCATGGCTGACGATAGCCACTAATCACCTCTGCTCCCACCATGCCAAGTATCGTCATCATAGGTCACCACATATAACTCTATCTTATCCCTTGTAACTATAAAAGGGAGGGTGGAGGCCAGTCACAGATAAGAGATTCAACAAGCTCACTCACACTCACAGCCACTCAACAACGAACAACAACAACAAGCAATCTGTACACGCTTAGACACTCGTAAGAGACTTGGGAGCTCTTTCCTCTCTCGACTCAGCTTGTGACCCCCTACTACAAGCACCCCGGTGCAAGGCAACACGACTCGCCTCTCCACTGGACGTAGGGCCCTCTTGGCCTGAACCAGTATAAATCTCCCGTGTTCCTCCTTGCACACCATTCGAAACCTCAACTGCAAAGCACAAGTTACTAGCCGGTGCTAGCGCCCGCCAAAACTAGCACCGACACAATATAAAGCTGAGTATCAAGATCTTTAAAAAATGTCAGAGAGATCTTGAAGTTGATGGTCTTTCCGTCTTGCGGTTGTCCAGATGTGCCCATGCAAGAAGAACAATTTGCTCATGGTGACAAGCGTGATCAACATATCTCCTTGGCCCGCGGCATATCCAACATGCCAACAAAGAATGCTATACGTCGAACACGCTGCAAGTAAGGATGGCGGTGGGTCGGGTTTGGACCCGATACTTGCGGGTTTCAGACCCGACGGGGGTGTGGGCGGGTCCAGATTTCCCCTACGAGTTTTCGGGTTTGGGGACCCGAAACGGGGCAGGACGGGTGCGGGTTTTATATTTTCCCCACGGGGAACCCGCTGGGGACCCTAAATGTTGAGAAAGCCCAAAAATTGTGGCCCATTAACATGTAACCCTATAAATACTACTGTTGTCTACAGCAATCACCCCCCACTTCTCCAGCCGTCGCCACAACAGCGACGCACCCGAACCCAAGTAGGCGAGCAACCGAGCAGCTGCACATCCGTGTGACCGCGCAGCCGCAACCGACGCCCAGCGCAGCCTCGCCAGTGCATGTGACTCGCCTGCTCGCCCCATCCCACCAGCTGCCGCCGTCCGCTAGCCGCAACCGCCCCCACCGCGCCTCCAGCTGCCAGACCCCACCGGCAGCCTCCCCGCCAACCACCACCATCCTCGGCTCCTCGCGTCGTCCCGGAGATCAGCCGCCTCCACCCTCAGTCCCTCACGCCTTCCCCCTTCCCCTTCCTTGACGAGGACCAGTGCTGACGTGGTTCCGCCACCACGCGTCGACGAGGACGAGAGTCCATGCGGTCTCGCAGCTCTTCCACCAGCCCACCACGCACCGACGCGGACGCGCTATTCGGTTCCCTGTTGCGGGTTTCGGGGACCCAACGGGTTCGGGGGCGGGGGCAGATCTCCCCTCCCCCCCGTCACATGGTTCGGGTCTCGTTGTCGGGTCTCAAGTGCAGGTCCACGAATGCTCCACCCGCCCCGAACCCGCCCTGCTGTCACTTTTAGAGGAACTCTCTTGATGTAAAGAACAACCATAGTGGACATAGAAATTTATACTAGTTCTGCCTCCTCTCCCCAAAACAAGTAAAAGCCATACGTCCAGTTGCTACTTGTTTTTATTACTGTCTCCTCGGGACGATGAGATTGCGATTTACAAGATGGCTGTGCCTATGAGATTTTGATAATTACAATAGGGGATGATGCTAGCTATTTATATCCGATGCCTACTTGCCATACAAGTTACATAGTCGTGTCCTAGTCTAAGTCTTGGTGCGATTGAAGATATCATTCCTTAAATAGGTGAGTCTTGATCCTTTGGGTCTCCTTGGTGTGGATTTGGTAGTGAACATATCTGGTAGTCGGGATTCTAGGAGTATGGCACGGTCAATGTGTTGTCAGACGTTGGTCCTCCAGCATGCCTAAATCATAATAGAGTCATGAAAAACTGCTTGGTGCGGCCGTCACTAGAGCCCGACCCTCCCAACCCTAGCGAGGTGGCTCGCCGGGAGGACCTCATCTCTCGGAGTGACTTCAAGACTATCTCCCACACATACAAGGATGCACCTAGTGCTCGGGCCTTTGCATTGAAGATGGCAAACGTGATTGTTAGTGAGGTAATAGAAGCACTTACCGACGAGGCCCTGAGTAGCTAGATGAGGAGCTCCTAGGCATTGCTAGCATCGCCAGCGTCGATGGCTGACTACCCTCATAGAGACTGTTAACATCTGCCTGGGAGATAGTGTGTGACGGTTGCACGACCAGAGAGACCAAACGATGCACTAACACTGGAGGAGAGGAAGTGCCCAAGGTGGCTTCTTTGGAAGCCGGACCTCTCCTAGCATTACCTGTGTAGCCTGCATGTGTCATGGGGAGGATGCAACTCGACGATGTTGGCGGCATCGTCCACCGTACCATCACAGGACCTACTTGCCCTACTCATCTTCGTCCACGAGAGGCACATACAAGGAGCCATCTGAGCACTCCTCATAAGTAGACCCTTGTCGGTGGATACATAGGCTGGGCAGAGGGCCCGTGTCAGTGGAGTGGAAGGGCGGGGCATCTAGGTTGAGGAGGGGAGTTTAACACCGAAATCCTCCTATTGGGTCAGGAGCACACTATAGACACAGTAGCAGTCACCAAGGGACTTGGGAGGAAGGTAGATGGGACTATCAGCTCACAGCCGGAGACCTCTATTGAAGAAAGAAACTTAGATACTGCTGTAATATAAGTGAATTGCTTACCTCTCCTCATCAGCTAAGCTTTTGGGCAGGATTGATCAATGCATGCAACTCAATATCGTATCAAAGCTAGATGTCTCTAGTTCGAGTCCTAGTTAGCACAACTAAATAAAATAATTGTTGCTCGCTCCTATCATACCTGAGGGGGAGTGTTGAATATCGTATCAAAGCCAGATGTCTCTAGTTTGAGTCCTAGTTAGCACAACTAAATAAAATAATTGTTTCTCGCTCCTATAAGTGAATTGCCCACCTCTTCCCAACAGTTTAAGCTTTTAGATTGAATTGGTTGATGCATCCAATTCAGTAGATACCAACTAAAGTAAAACTTTATTGTATTTGCTCGGTAGATGCAAATGGTCACATCCATGCACTCACACTCTTAGTACATGGAATTGATCAAAACTGCAGTACAAAAATGTTGGAACATCGCAACATCTTCATTGATTCCCCATTACAAAAATGATTAGCACATTGATACCCTGCATCAATATTACTTGAACTTCCTACAAAATTTGATATTTAAAAGATTGAATTCTCATGTGCTTACATGACAGTCTTCACTGTGCTACGATGAAAAAAAAGGAAAGTATATCTTACAGAGATATGAATTAATATATAATTTTGCTTTTATCATTCGAAATTAATCATGCCCTATTTACTGCAGCTTGCATTATTTGCTGTTATTACTGGGACAGTATTTTTGCGCACACATATGGGTGTTGATAGAGTTCATGCTAACTATTACATGGGTTCGCTCTTCTCTGCACTCCTCCTGCTGATGGTGAATGGATTCCCTGAGCTTGCGATGGCAATCAGCAGACTTCCAGTCTTCTACAAACAAAGAGACTATAATTTCTACCCTGCATGGGCTTATGCAGTGCCAGCTTTTATTCTAAAGGTTCCAATATCTTTAGTCGAGTCAATAGCTTGGGCATCACTATCTTACTTCCTCATTGGCTATACTCCTGTTGCATCGAGGTAGGAATTACAATTTTGTTATGACTAATTCAATCACATCACATTTATTTTATCAACTTTTGTAATTGTAATGCTTATATGTATCAACTTTTATCTGCATAAGCTTTAAATGAAGATGTAAACCATGTCCCCCATGTATATGACATTTCTCCTTAGTAACCTAGCAAAAAGATGCCTTGGTAGATTGTTTCATCTCTTTCAGTGACCTGATCCAATGAGGTCAATTAGATATGTCCTCCTTAGGCCTTATCTATAGCTCTATCTTGTGATATTCAGTTACTGTTATTTGCTTAAAAACAAAGTGATTTCGTTATTGCTTTTATATATTCTATCATGAACCATTTGTGTGCGCAGATTCTTTCGTCATCTTCTTATCCTCTTCCTGATCCACTCTGGAGCATTATCGATGTTTAGATGTGTTGCCTCTTACTGCCAAACAATGGTTGCTGGTTCAGTGGGTGGTACAATGTCATTTCTAATCATCCTTCTATTTGGGGGTTTCATCATTCCTCTCCGTACGTCATTCCCATGGGTTAATGAATTTGTACTTCAAGCAAGATATATTGACCTAAAAGTATTAAACAAAAAATTCTAACACGTTTTTGGTCAAATGCGACAGCATCCATGCCTAATTGGCTGAAATGGGGATTTTGGCTTTCTCCATTATCATACGCTGAGATAGGCTTAACTGGAAATGAGTTCTTGGCGCCACGATGGGTCAAGGTAAACTTTGACATAAAAGAATTTATATGATAATTGTAGATTCCTCCATAACTTAAAGTATGTCTCTTGATCTTTGGAAACACGGTGTATTTAATTTGTTGTATATGCTATTTTTTATGATATTACTTTAGTTTACTACTCCTACCTTGTTAGCACAACTGAAGGCCTATTTTTTTCATGTTGTGTTCATAAAGGTGTAAAACTAACTTATTTTTCACAATTATAATTAATTCCTACTGACACAATACAAAATATACAAAAGATATCTAATATGAATCTTTTGGCACTCTAACATAGTACTAATTTTTTTTGTCTATTTTGATAGTTCATGGTATCTGGAGTGACACTTGGACAGAGAATACTAATGGATAGAGGGTTGAACTTCTCTAGCTACTTCTATTGGGTTTCAGTTGGAGCATTAATTGGGTTCATTTTATTATTCAATGTTTGTTTTGCCTTTGGCTTGACTATTAGAAAGCGTAAGTGCATTATGGCTGGAATTTTCTTTGAATTAAAATTCTGAAATACTTGCATTGTTCAGATATAACTTAATTTTGAAGTTCATGAAAGCATATGTTCAATAGTTCAAACATCAAAGCACAAAATGTTATAATCACCCATGTGTCTCATTCTCAGCTCCAGGAACTTCTAGAGCTATTATTTCTCGTGATAAGATTACCACATTTAATGGGAGAGACCAATGCATGGCTAATGACACTGAAGCTGGCGGTATACATGAAGAAGAAAATTTTGCTACTCCCAGCAGGACTGGTTAGTCTTAATTCTGTAGTGTGCAACAAAATACAAATTGAGTGTCTTGGTAAAATGGAGCTCATTTTTCAATAATCAAATATAATGCAGGAAGGATGGTATTACCTTTTACACCCCTTGCAATATCATTTCAGGATGTGAACTACTATGTAGACACACCTATGGTAATTATCATACCCTAAAGAGTCAAGACAATTACTAGTGGAATAAAGTTGTGCTTGATGGATCAACATACGGGCATGGCAGACACTTTTGCTTCCCAATGAATCAAACAATGAGAAAAATGAAACATACTGTCAACAAAAAGTTCAAAACTTTTTTTTAAAAAAAGTGTTTTGTTGCAGGAAATGATAGAGCAAGGTTATACGGAGAGAAAACTTCAACTACTCCACAACATCACAGGAGCCTTCCAGCCGGGAGTCCTTTCAGCACTCATGGGGGTTACTGGGGCAGGGAAAACAACCTTGCTTGATGTTCTTGCTGGTAGGAAAACTGGTGGTGTTATTAAAGGAGATATAAGAATAGGAGGTTATCCTAAAGTTCAGGAAACCTTTGCTAGGATATCAGGTTACTGTGAACAAACTGATGTTCACTCCCCACAGATTACAGTGGGTGAGTCTATTGCATATTCGGCCTGGTTGCGCCTTCCTATAGAAATCAACTCCAAAACCCGAAATGTGAGTTATATTTTATAAATGTCATAGATAAGAAGATGTTTTTTATATCTTACCTTCAAGGAAAATTACAAAGAACTGCAAGGTGATTGCTATTATTTTCCCTCACAGGAATTTGTCAATCAAGTACTAGAAACAATTGAGTTGGACGAAATAAGAGATACGTTGGTTGGAATACCAGGTATAAATGGACTATCTACAGAGCAACGGAAGCGGCTCACAATCGCAGTTGAGCTTGTATCCAACCCTTCAATCATATTCATGGACGAGCCAACATCAGGCTTGGATGCAAGGGCAGCTGCAATTGTCATGCGTGCGGTGAAGAATGTTGCAGACATAGGTCGAACAGTTGTGTGCACCATTCACCAACCGAGTATCGAAATATTTGAGTCATTTGACGAGGTAATGTACAATTTTTGTACCCTCATCAAGAATAAAAAAGATGTACTACAAAATAATAGGAAGAATACTTTCTAAAATCTCATCTTCCAAGAACAAGATAAGGTATAGATTATAGCCTAAGAACAATACGAAGCAATTGAGGGCCTAAATAATTATCATGCCAGCTTAGATCGAACTCCTAAACATCCAATCTACAAAAACTAATTTTCATCGAGTAAATTAAACCATCTCATGTCTACCTAAAGAAACCCAAATTACATCAATACACAAAACCTTCTTCAACCATCTTATGTCTAAGTGTTGGATATGCTAAGACTAAAATTAAACCTATTATTTCTGAAAAAATAATTATTTCATCTAATTTAATGCATCTGGTTCCTTTTTCATTTCTTTTGTCCTACCGTACACCTGTAAATTTCATATGTAGTTGATGCTGATGAAAAGAGGTGGACAATTGATCTATGCTGGGCCACTTGGACACCAGTCATGCGAGGTTATCAAATATTTCCAGGTAATCAAAAAGAAGCTTAATGAACATGTATAGTTTATACTATTTGCTTCAAAATATGTATAGTTTGTATTGTGATTGAAATCAATGTAAGTCTTCTTATTTTACATGCAACCAGACTTCACCATGGTTTCCATTTTTCCTATATTTTTCAAGAATTTTATTGTAGTGTTATTTGCTTATATAGTCTTCATGAATTACAATGTACATAACCATGTAATAGCTAAGTTAAAAAATGCCAACAAATTTGTGAAAGTATTCCCTCTTTTTTCTAGGCAATTCCTGGGGTACCCAAGATCAAGGACAACTACAACCCATCAACATGGATGCTAGAAGTTACCTCAACATCAATGGAAGTTCAACTCAGAGTTGACTTTGCACAACTTTTTACGGACTCGTCAATGTGCAAGTAAGCTTTGAAAAATCATCAAGATATAATTGAAGAGTAACAAACATTTGAATACCATAATTCACAATACAATATGCAAAACAAATTGATAAGGCGTTGTGCATCCATAATACTTAAGGAAAAAGAAAATGCATGAACCCAAAAAACAATTTGATTAGTAAGGAACTATTTTGTTAGGAATCCCCTATTGTTTGATTAGAATTATGTTTTCATAAGATTTGTGCTAATAATAAGTTGTTGGTGATTGAAGGGATAAAGATGAACTCGTAAAACGCTTGAGCGTACCAGCTTTAGGTACAAGCAATCTCCATTTCTCAATGAGATATCCACAAAAGTTTTGGGAACAATTCAAAGCTTGCATTTGGAAACAATGCTTATCATATTGGAGGACACCATCCTACAACTTGGTGCGGATTGTGTTCATAACAGTCTCCTCTGTTGTCTTTGGAGCATTATACTGGCAGCAAGGCAACATAAATCATATGTATGTAAACTATCACTTTTCTGCATCATGCCACACCTTATTTTTATGTTATATTTTATTAATTTATGTATTATTTTGTTTAACCCTTTTTGTGTAGAAATGACCAACAAGGTTTGTTCACCATATTGGGATGCATGTATGGAATCACTCTATTTGCTGGCATCAACAACTGCCAGTCAGTGATGCCATTTGTCTCCATTGAACGTTCTGTCATGTATAGAGAAAGGTTTGCAGGAATGTACTCTCCTTGGGCTTACACTTTTGCACAGGTTAGTATATACTCGTTGCAAGACACTTACATAAAGAGGCTTATAAACTAGCAAGTTTTGAATCTCACCATAATGTTTAGATATTAGTTAGCAGTAATTAGTGTATGAAGGCTTTGAATTTACTTTTTGTTTTTTCCTATATAGGTTGCTATGGAGATTCCTTATGTGTTTGTGCAAATATTGTTGTTCATGTTGATAGCTTACCCAATGATAGGGTACGCATGGGAAGCAACAAAGTTCTTTTGGTTCTTTTATACCATGTTTTGTACGCTGCTATATTTCCTATACCTTGGAATGATGATGGTGTCACTCACCCCAAACATCCAAGTGGCGTCCATATTAGCATCTATGTTCTACACTATACAAAACCTCATGTCTGGCTTCGTTTTGCCTGCTCCAGTAAGTCATTGGACCCATTTGCGTAGTTTTCTAAATTTTGTTTGCTGAGGTTCAAGAAATTTTTTCCCAATGTATCATTGAGTTTATCTAACATGTTAGTGGAATAAAGGATTGGCAAATTGTCTATTTCCAAGTTCCAACTATGCATAATTTACCTGTTTTGCCTCACTTTCAGTCAAAAAATTAGTATAGCCACATATACACACATTATTTAAATGATTCCAGAAAGAAACTCTAGTTTCAGATGAAGAATGGATACAACAAAAAATATTTTATTATGTATACAAGACTAAGGTTTATATTTGCTTGCTGGTGCATTTATTGCAGCAAATACCAAAATGGTGGTTATGGTTGTACTACACGTCCCCCATGTCATGGACACTCAATGTATTTTTTACCACCCAATTTGGGTATGAGGACCATAAGAAGATTGATGCTTTCGGGGAGACCAAATCTATTCCATCATTTGTGAGAGACTACTTTGGTTTTCAACGTGACTTGCTACCATTGGCAGCTATAGTTTTGGCGGCCTTCCCCATCTTCTTTGCCACTCTATTTGGTTATAACATTTCAAAGTTAAACTTCCAAAGGAGATAGATGGGTAAATATTCAAAAGCAAAATGTTCTTTTGCATAGCTTGCATCAATTTAATTTGTATACATGTATTTACAGAAAAAAATAAGTTTTAGTTTGCTCACCTTTACTTAAAGGCAATCTTGAGTATACTAGATCACTAGCACATAAAGAGTCTTCAGGGACGTTTGCCCAACAGCTACGAATGCACCGATTCTAAAGATAAGGCGTTTCTATCTATGGCCTTTTAATCGCCCCTGAAGATTGATGTTTGGCGGCCATTTTGTTACAAAATCCGCCTCTGCAAATGCCATCTTCTGTGGCGGTTTCAGTAAGACAACCGCCTCTAAAAATGTATCTTCAGCTGGGGGCAGTTGAGATAAGACAACCGCTTCTAATAATGTATCTCTAGGGGTATTTTTATTAAGACAACCGCCTCTAAATATGTATTTTTAGGGATGGTTGAGATAACGAAATAGCCGCTGAAAATAATTTTCTCAAAGATGGTTTTTTCAATGAAACCTCCCTGAAGATACATTTTTACAGGCGGCAAAACGAACTGCCTCTGAAAAGTAGTTTCAAACTTTTAAAAGCCAGATTTCACGCCATATTTGAAATTGTGTTTCCCACCAAATTTCAGGCCAATTGAAATGATTCCAATTAACTACATAAATACATAACAGTCAACTAGTTAACTAGCACATTGCCATATAAAAGTATTTACTTCATAGGAGCAAAACATTAGAAACTTCTGCTACTACATAAAATCTTTTGCAAGGCGTTTACGTTTTTTTCCCGAGGCGAGCAGGACGGATAACCGCCTTGGTTAATGTGTAGCATTAACTGAGGCGGTCATTCTTTATTAACCGAGGCGGTTATCCTAAAATCTATTAACCGAGGTGGACAATATAACATAACTGCCTCGGTTAATGCCTATTAACCCAGGTGGGCATTATAACGCAACCGCCTCGGTAAATAATTTATTGAGACGTTTTTTTCATAAGTCCCGCCTCCTAAAATCTGGTCCAGGCCGCTACTTTGGCAGAAGTCCATCTCGGCCCAATATTGCTCGAAGTATATATAAAGACTTAGTATTTCCTTCCACAGACTCCCTCATCCTCTCCTCCTGAGCGGCGCCCCTCCCTCCCGTGACACCACGATTCGTGCCGCCCTATCACTCCTCCCCTCCTGGTGCCCTCCTCCCGTGACATCACGATTCGCGCCGCCCTCTCTCTCCTACCCTCCTGGCGCCCTCCCAATACTACAAAAAATCTTTTGTGAAGCGTTTAGGAATTATTTCGGAGGTGGGCAGCACTAAAAACCGCCTTGGTTAATACCTCGATTAACTGAGACAAACACTTTTTATTAACCGAGGCGGTTACGAACAACCGCCTCGTAAAATCCATTAACGGAGGCGGTTATTATAAAAAAAGCATGCCTCGACACCAGATTTAGAGTGACTCCAAAAGTTTTTTTGAAATATATCATCGTGAAATTGTTGGAGAAACAAAGAAAAGTGTCTTTCAGATTGAAACCCAAGACTTACTTATCCCATACGACACCTCACTACCAGTAAACTACATATTCATTATTTGTGAGTACATTACAATCTTGTATTAAATATTTTTGAGTTAAATGCACCGAGGGCCTGGAACTTGTAAGTGTGTGTCACGTAGGCCCTTGAACCTTCAAAATACATTTCTGGTCTCCCAAACGTGATAAGTGGTACACCACGTATTCCTGAACTTTGAAAATGTATTTTTAGTCCCCTAAACTTACTAAGTGGTACACCATAGGCCACTTGTAGTGGAGGTGGAGACGGACAGGATCGAGCATGTTTGTCGGCATCTAGGAGCATGTACTATATCGTTGCAGCCTTGATTGGTCTCTGTTCCTCAGCGTCTACAATTACGGCATTGATTGCCTGCTGATGCGAGTAGTAGTGGTGGACGACACGGACACAGGCAGCGGCGCAGGTGCACGCTTTCGCGATTGGATTGGACGATCAGATTCAGAGCATGGGAGAGGACGGGTCGGTCGGTGGTCCTTGTGCAGCACACCACAAACGAAAAAAAATTGGGTAGGGACATCTCTACTGTGCAAGGTGAGGACTATGCAGCTAACATGTGGATATGACACATCTAATTTATCATGTAAGCGGTTGAAATAATATTGTGGTTCACATGTGTTGGTATTAATTAAGTGTAAATAGAATATGAAAGATTTCATAAGCGCACATAATACCATTATAACTTTTACCTGAGAGTATTCCAGAATATCATTATTTATATTTTACCACAGGGAAGCAATGGTTAAAGAATTTGATAGTTACCATCATGCATCTACTAACTTAGTAGACCAGCTAGATTATAGTAGGGGTAAGTGATAAATGATAGGAATTATGTATAGTAATCAATTGTAAGATAAATGAGTAGTATAGCTAAGTTGAGAGGACAACGGGAGAGTTCAAGGTTCCTAAATACTTCTCTATTACTTGGGTTTTAAGATAACTGAAAGATAGTTAGGTGAAGCAATCACACAATAGCACTTTGGAGCAACAGTACCTTTCTGATTCTCGAATAGATTGGGAAAGGGTAATCGGGAGAAGGCTGCCAAAAAGCTCTACGAACACTAACCCAAACGTGGGGGATTATGAAGCCCAGTCAGAGCTGTCACCCCTGAGGCTACCACAACTAACTGTAGAATTAGGTGTAATCTCAGGTAACAAATAGTCTAGACGCCATGCCTACACTATCGATTACTACTCTTGTCATGAGCTATAACTAGAGCACTCAATACGAGCGAAGATCCCATACCAAAGTATAACAACTATACTAACCAATCACGTAATAATGTATGTAAGTAAATAGAGAAAATAAATATATAAAAGCATAAGTCTTACAGATATAGGACACATGTACATACCAGACCTCCGATGAACTCTCTAGAACCAAGCATGGCTCCGCTCTCCCTAACTCTCAACTAGAACTAATCTACTACATTAGAGAGAGGTTATCCTTCAATGGGACACCTCTCCATCCAAGCCCTAACTAGAAAATATGAATTATAATAATAAAAGGGATGGAGCCTTGGGGTCCCTAGTGCTGTATATATAGGCCGGAGCATGAAACGTGAGCTCTTGGATCAAACCGACTTATGCAACGGCTTAGATGGACTCTCCATGGCAGTGGGGAACCTTCTAGAGAAGCAGAGGGTGATCCGGAGACCCCGAGGGTCACCTGTTGGCGGTCCTTATGGATCACTTTTATGCCGCCAATTTAGACTAAAAAGAAGAAAGACAAACATATTCTAGCACATATGCCTTTACTACTAACAAGTTCCACTTGTACCCTTAGTATTCATGTTTTGTAGGTTTAATGGTGTAACAAGTGGAAATGCATAACATTATGGAAAAAGCGCAAAAGAAAACGACGTATTCCGCAAATGCGCAAACCAAGAAAATAAGAAAGCCCACCACAAAAAGCTGAATTGGATCCATCCGTAACCATGGGAGAGGCCTAGGCCCAAATAGCAACCGATAACCAGAAGACGGTGGCCAGCGGGCCCAGCCAGGGGTCCGACCGCCCCCAGGACCGACCGTCCCCCTGGTGGGGCCTCCCGGGCCCAGTCTTTGGTGGCGGTGCTCTAGGCGGTTTCCCAAGGGCGGTTTCACCTCCTTCCAAGTTTAGAGACGCCAAACCGTCCTAGTTCAACTATAAATAGATGGTGCTCTTTCATTCAAGACAAACATCATTTTGGAGTCATCTACCTCACACGTCTCATTTGTATCTTTAGAATAGTACTAGTAGTTTGTGAGCAAGGCAAGAGCTATCAAGGAGAGCTTGTCTCCTTGGAAGAAAAGGATCATCTTGGTATGAATACAATTCGGTCTTCTTCCATGAGCAAGTTCTTATTATATTTATATGATCATGCATATGAATTAGAGCAAAGTTATGATCTTGTTATGAGCATAATATATAGACTAGAATATAGTTTATGTGTCATGTTCTTGACTTGTTCATCGTCATTCTTCATTGTTCATCGAATTAGTATGAATAGAGGAAGAACTAGGAATGAGGTGATGGTTCGTCGTGCCTTCTTGGTGGCTCTTAACATAGCCTGTCAATCCGAAGGGTTGGGGTCCGCGGAGGTTAGGAGTTGTTTCCAAGTACGTGAGCATGGTGCTCAGGTATGCGGAGATCGGCGAATATGTCGGTATCCCACGGGCAGAGGGGTAGGTGGGCAGGTGGTGATAGCCCTGTCCATCCCTAGCACTCCCTCACGTTCGGATATTGAAGTAGGAGTTCGTAAAGTCTCTATCGGCTGGCAGACCAGCTGCGGGGATCTCCCTATCACCCCAGACTTAGTCCTGATACTAGACTTACTAATTAGATGTGTTGCTAGCAGTTCTTTGCATAATTTTATATGACCAATGCTTGCTCAATTAGTTATATTCTTTTATTCTTTATTTTCCCTTTTTATCCTTGAGGTTGACCCAGATATGTGTCCACTATTTTGAAATCATGTCTTATTCCTGTTTACTCTATGCCTACCATTGCACTCAATAAGTGATCATGTTTACACCACGCTTGATGCATATTGCCCTCCTACGGGAAATTATAAATATGACACCCTTAAATACTCACGGGTTGAAATGCTACAATGATAGTTCTGTGCGCTTGCAGAGTAATCTTATTTCTTACTGAGCTATCGATTGGCGTACCTAAGTACCATTACTTAAGGATTGTAATTCTTGTACACCCCACGGCGCCGTGTCACAGTTTTGCATATCGTAAGTAATGACGGTTAGGAAGGCCAATCCGTCACTTCTAACTGCTGTTACCACACTGCATTACCTAGGCTGGTGCCATTAAGGGCCAAGGGTTACCTTTCTGAAGTAATGGTGGTTGGGAATATCAACTTACGTTTCTAGTATTATTATTAAGGACGGACTTATAGTCTATCTTTAGTAGTGATGTTAAGAAATGCCAACAAACATTTCTGGCGCCGTTGCTGGGGATGGACTTTTAGTCTATCTTTTATAACGACGTTAAGAAATGACAACAAGCATTTTTTGGCGCCGTTGCCAGGGATGGACTTTTAGTCTATCTTTTGTAACGACGTTAAGAAATGCTAACAAGCATTTCTGGCGCCGTTGCCGGGGAGGGCAAAAACATTTAAGCTGGCATAAACATCGATTGCATAATAAAGCATTGGTAGACGTAGTTTAAACAGGCTAACTTCGCTGTTTTCTTCCTCTTTCTATTGGAATGAAAACAGGATAGTGTATGAGCGGTTTTGCTCTGCCGAACAATTTCACCAGTAATCAGGAAGCACTCCTAAGGAAGAAAAGGTCTCCTACCGCTTCTTCCTCTACTACCCCATCGGCAGACAAACCGATCACTCTCGCACCATCCGACACTACCGCTATGGCCAAGACACTCCGTGACTACTCCACTCCCATTGTTGCCAACGTGCTCGTTGGGCCCGCTGCCAATGTTGGAGATGGAAATTTCAAGATCCGTACGGGCCTTATCTCGATGGTGCAGACGAGTCAGTTCTGTGCCTTGCCAAGTGAGGACACAAATGCTCACCTGCAACACTTCCTTGAGCTGTGTGACACCATTGTCATCAAGAATGTCGCACAGGACAGCATCAGACTCCGCTTGTTTCCTTTCTCCCTCACGGGGAAAGCGAAGCAATGGTTCTACCAAAACAAGGAAGCTGTTAACACGTGGGACAAATGTTCCACGGCGTTTCTCGCCAAGTTCCTCCCCATGAGCAAGACCAGCGCTCTAAGGGGAAAGATTTCACACTTCCAGCAATCTTCGCTAGAGTCCATCCCCGAAGCTTAGGAAAGGCTTCAGGAATACATCCGAGCCTGTCCTCATCATGTAATGGAAGATTGGCTCATGCTCCAAAACTTCTATGAAGGCCTCAAAGCCATGTCAAAAGGGCACATAGACGCCGTAGCTAGAGGTGCATTCCTCTCCCTCACCATAGCGGATGCAACTGCACTTATTGAGAAGATGGTGGCCAACAAGAGTTGGGGAGAAGTAAGAAAAACACAAAAATGCATGCATACCGTGAAGTAGACGGACTTGCTAGCCGCAAAAATAGACTTGCTGCTGCAGAAGCTGGACGATCGTACCACCAACCCTACCATGAGCACCGTCCAGGCCATGGACTCACACATGACGTGTGAAGTCTGTGGAAACGTTGGCCACTCGGGGAACAACTGCCCCGAAACCCAAGAAGAAGCTTCATACATCAATAATGGGTTTCGCCAACCTCAGCAAGCTAATAACGGGTGGAACAAGCAACACCGCCCGTAAGGTAATAATTTTAATTCAAATTACAATTCAAAACAACCTTTCTTAAAAGACCTCGTGCTAGGACAAGCTAAGATCAATGAGAATCTGACCAAAAAGCTGTCTTTCAACGATAAAATGTTTGAAAATATAAATGCAAAGCTTGAAACTATGTCTTCTTCTGTTCAAAATCAAGCAAGTTTTAACAAAATGATAGAAACCCAAATAGCTCAAATAGCTGCTTCTATCCCTGTCAACAATACGGAAAAAATCCCGGGGCAACCCGAGGCTTCGACCGAGTTTGTTCATGCAGCTGCAGAGCAATAAAAAAAAGAAGAGTGTTGCCAACAGACTGTAAGTGTTGAGCCCTTGCCGAAGGACATCGGCAGTTATCTAAAAATAAATAAATAAATATATAAATATATAAATAATAATTATCTGAAAGGGCCCACACCATCATTCAAGCTTGGGGAAGGTGTCGCCACTCAGGTATTGTATCTTATCCTTCTATATATATATATATATATAAAATAAATAAATATATACATATTTATATAATAAATAGATATATTTCATAAAATTATTTCTTTGCATTCAAAAAGAGTCTTCCTCTTTCTAGTTTTATAAAACTCTATTTTTAGTCCAAAATAAACTCTTCTCCAAAAATCATTCTTAGGAAGTTTAGATTTTGCTATATCTAAATCTTATTTTTAATTAATTTTTGAAAAACAAAAAGTTTCAAATAAATTTGTGGAAAATCAAAATCTGGGGCAGAGTTCCGAATGGGAGTCATTCGTAACCGGCTACATCATGGGGGTAGCCATTAGAGGGAGCTGCAAAAAGACGGGATAGAACCGGCCCAACCAGGGGACCGGCCGGTCCCAGGGGCGACCACTCCCTGCCCAACGGCTCTGCAGTGCGGCCTTTTGCCAACGGCTACTAGCCGTTGCAAGCAACACTCCCCCGCCTGCAATCAAGCCTATAAATACTAGAGAGTTCGGGTGGAGCTCCTCACCCCTCTCACACACACATTCTACACTCCCTCCATCACTCCTTTGCTCCATCACTCTCCAACTTCTTTCCACAAAGATCAAGTGCAAGAAAATTCCTACAAAAACCTCTTCCACAAAACAAGTTCTCGTGCTAAGCTCACTCACCATGAGTGGGATCGGAGGTCAGATTTTCGGCATGTTCTGGAAAGGCCGTCGCTCTCGTGGGGAGTCTAGCCAAGGCCTCCCCGCAAGTGAGGAGAGCCCGCTGCATGAAGAAGAGGAGGCGCCAAGAGGCCACGCCATCAACGAGGCCGACTCCCCCTTCATCGACCTGGAGAGCGAGCAGGAGATGCAAGCATACAACCTCCTCAAGGAACGCGAGTTCCTGCATACACCGGCCTTCGACCCACACTTTCTCCTGCAGACAGGTATGGACGTCGAATTTAATACCATTTTCAAAAATATTGGTTGGAGCCAAGTTGCACCTGTGCATGAACTTGGATCTCGTCTTTTGACCATCCAAGTCTTGGGCACTCTACAAATTGTCGATTATGGTATTACTTTCCGCTGCTTTGGGAAGGAGCATAGTCTTTTTTGGAAGGATTTTGCTAACCACTTAGGCTTTCATGAGCGATGCTCTGTTGACTTGGGTTTTTCTCTCTCAGGTTATCATCGTCATACCTTTTGGCACTTGATAACCAGACAAAATATAACTGAAAAATTCCAACCTAATATCAACAACATCCATCATCCTACTTTGAGGTTTATGCTTAAGTGGATTGCTAATTCTTTCTTTCCTAGAGAGGACACGCATCATGCTTATGATATTGAGTTGAAGTTGCTTTATACCGTGCTTTAAAAGATTAAAGTCGCTCCTGTCTATGATATTGTTAAGCACTAGTTGAATTCTTTCAAAACTTCTACACCTACCATGTGCACTTCACTCGTCACTCGTCTTGCCACTAGTATTGATCCTCATGGTGCTAATACTATTGTTTATCTCTCCACTCCTCGTATTATGCTCAATGAGTTCTATTTCGTACAAGCCCACACTCTAAAGCATGATGAATTGGGACAGAATTTGGTATTTTACTTTCTGGGATATATAAACGAGATACCGTTACCTAACCCGGATCTCGCTTTATATAAATCCCCATCTCTCACCTTCGACCTTGTTGAGAAGGAAGAAGCACGCAGGAGTTCTGTTTCCCGCAGGAGATCACGAAGGAGAGGAGTACAGGAGGAGGAGTCTGCACCATCCGTACAGCCTACACCACCGGCCATGCCCATCATGACACCAGGGATGGGATGGTCCCTTGTCATGTCTACACCTGGGTTCATCCCTGGGTATGGATATGGTATGGGACACATTCCTCACCCTCACGGGGCTGGAGGGTCAGGGTGGCAGCACTCACATGAGGCAGGAGGATCAAGGCAGCACGAGCATGTGCACTCCTCAGATTCTGAAGGCATGCCACCTCCACTTCACCCACAGCCGGTCACATTAGAGATTCTCAACACACGCATGGGAGGACTAGAGCTGCAAAACAGGCAGATCCAAGGTACGCTCAACGCTCACATCCAGACTGCCACTCAATGGCATGAGCAATACCAGCAGCACTTCGTGGACCTCGAAGATGCAAACCGGCGGCGGCACGAGGCACAGATGGCCTACCTTCGGTCTATGGGATAGTTCCTGGGACCTAGGCCTTGAACTAGCTTGGGGGAGGAGACCCCACAGAGGTAACATGTATCTTTAAATTTCTTGCACTTTATTTCTCGCATTTTTAAATTCTGCAATTTTATTTCCTTATCAAAAAAATAAAAATAAAAATAAAAATAAAATAAAATTATAAATAAAATAAAATATTCCACTCCCATATGTGCTAATATATGTTAGTTTCTCTTCTGTTGAAATGATGAATAGTTGCTCTGTCTATAATTCGTTTGTGCCTAAGTTATAACTTAGTATTCCTCAAGATTTAAGTTTGTTGGCTAAAAAATGTCTCATTGTGAGAACTTGAAATCTTGTGGGTTGCAATTGCAATATCCTTTTCTATGTTGTTGCAAGATATGAGATGGTACAAATAGACTTTGCTATGACTTTGTTCTAAGAGAAACTTCGCATCCGGAGTTTTCTTTTCAAAAATTCAAAAATCAAAAGTTCCTCAATGATTATGAAATACTTACCAAGGCCATATGACATGCTCTACTTTTGCAAAACCTTAGTCATATGCTGCTTGCGGAACTTTGAGTCGAGTCAAAAAGCTGAGACCTAGTGAGATTATAGTCATGCACCCGTGATTGAGATTCATGTACACCCACCAAATAAATCCAACTCTCACCCTGAGAGTTGCGCACAACATGCACCCTTCCATCCACAAAAAAATACGTCAACTCATACCCTGAGAGTTGCGCCCTCTATTTTTACCAAATAAAAATGACCGACCCTCACTATGAGAATCGTGCATTCATCATACAAAATTTTCACTCCTTGCATTCGCCATCATGACATCTCTCCATCCATAAGTTTCCATACGTTAATAAAAAGATATGGGCTATGTAAAAAATAAAAAGAGAGAAGAAGAAGAAAAGAAAAAAAGAAAGCCAAGGGGCATGAGAAAACAAACGGGAAAGAAAATCCGAATACCCGTTAAAAAAAAGAGGATGATCTTTCTGTAGCCCATATCTCTCCAAAAGACTTTGTTCCATCCATTAAAAGAGAGTCATGATGCATGGAGTGCCAAAAAAAAATTAGAGATAGGTTTCCACCATACTTATATTCCACACACTTGCACATTTTAATCAAAGTGTATGACTTGTATCTCCTTATGGTCCGGTCTTTGACTCAGCAATATAGGTGATGTAAGTATGCCCACATACCTACCTAAAAACTCCACTCTCAGCCTTAGAGGTAGGATTTAAAGGCAACACTACAATGCCTTTGGTGAGGTAATCATACACAATGAGCGATTAAGAGAATCATTTGAGGAACTTGTTTTATTTTACAAAAAAAATTCATAAAACCTCCGGATAGAAGGTCTATCAAAGAATGAATGATTGGTGAATTTTTTATAACCATTCTGTCTTGCAACCGCACAAGAAATTGGAGAAACTATAGGCCCCATAAGAAATCAAGGTAAAGAGTGGATAGAATGCCAACCTATTTAAATTACGAATGAATACTTTGTTATAGGCATGGCACTTATGAATTATATCAGCATCGTAACAACTCCTAATCAACAACCATACTTAGCTATTTGCTTGGGACGAGCAAAGGTTAAGCTTGGGGGTCTTGTTGGCGGTCCTTATGGATCACTTTTATGCCGCCAATTTAGACTAAAAAGAAGAAAGACAAACATATTCTAGCACATATGCCTTTACTACTAACAAGTTCCACTTGTACCCCTAGTATTCATGTTTTGCAGGTTTAATGGTGTAACAAGTGGAAATGCACAACATCATGGAAAAAGCGCAAAAGCAAACGACGTATTCCGCAAATGTGCAAACCAAGAAAATAAGAAAGCCCACCTCAAAAAGCTGAATTGGATCCATCCGTAACCACGGGAGAGGCCCAGGCCTAGATAGCAGCCGACCACCAGAAGGCGGTGGCCAGCGGGCCCAGCCAGGGGTGCGACCACCCCCAGGACTGGCCGCCCCCCTGGTGGGGCCTCCCGGGCCTAGTCTTCGGTGGCGGTGCTCTATGCGGTTTCCCAAGGTCGGTTTCACCTCCTTCCAAGTTTAGAGACGCCAAACCGTCCTAGTTCAACTATAAATAGATGGTGCTTTTTCATTCAAGACACACATCATTTTGGAGTCATCTACCTCACACCTCTCATTTGTATCTTTAGAGTACTACTAGTAGTTTGTGAGCAAGGCAAGAGCTATCAAGGATAGCTTGTCTCCTTGGAAGAAAAGGATCATCTTGGTATGAATACAATTCGGTCTTCTTCCATGAGCAAGTTCTTATTATATTTATATGATCATGCATATGAACTAGAGCAAAGTTATGATCTTGTTATGAGCATAATATATGGACTAGAATATAGTTTATGTGTCATGTTCTTTACTTGTTCATTGTCGTTCTTCATTGTTCATCGAATTAGTACGAATAGAGGAAGAACTAGAAATGAGGTGATGGTTCGTCATGCCTTCTTGGTTGCTCTTAACCTAGCCTGTCAATTCGAAGGGTTGGGGTCCACGGAGGTTAGGAGTTGTTTCCAAGTACGTGAGCATGGTGCTCAGGTATGTGGAGATCAGCGAATATGTCGGTATCCCATGGGCAGAGGGGTAGGTGGGCAGGTGGTGACAGCCCTGTCCATCCCTAGCACTCCCCCACGTTCGGATATTGAAGTAGGAGCTCGTAAAGTCTCTATCGGCTGGCAGACCAGCTGCGGGGATCTCCCTATCACCCCAGACTTAGTCCTGATACTAGACTTACTAATTAGATGTGTTGCTAGCAGTTCTTTTCCCTTTCTATATATGACCAATGCCTGCTCAGTTAGTTATATTTTTTTATTCTTTATTTTCCCTTTCTATCCTTGAGGTTGAGCCAGATGTGTGTCCACTATTTTGAAATCATGTCTTATTCCTGTTTACTCTATGCCTACCATTGCACTCAATAAGTGATCATGTTGACACCACGCATGATGCATATTGCCCTTCTACGGGAAATTATAAATACAACACCCTTGAATACTCACGGGTTGAAATGCTACAATGATAGTTCTGTGCGCTTGCACAATAATCTTGTTTCTTACTGAGCTATTGATTGGCGTACCTAAGTATCATTACTTAAGTATTGTAATTCTTGTGCACCCCGTGGCACCGTGTCACAGTTTTGCATATCGTAAGTAATGACGGTTAGGAAGGCCAATCCGGCACTTCTAACTGCTGTTACCAGACTGCATTACCTAGGCCGGCGCCATTAAGGGCCAAGGGTTATATTTCTGAAGTAATGGTGGTTGGGAATGTCAACTTATGTTTCTAGTATTATTATTAAGGACGGACTTATAGTCTATCTTTAGTAGTGATGCTAAGAAACGCCAATAAGCATTTCTGGCGCCGTTGCCGGGGATGGACTTTTAGTCTATCGTTTGTAACGATGTTAAGAAATGCCAACAAGCATTTTCTGGCGCCGTTGCCGAGGATGGAATTTTAGTCTATCTTTTGTAACGACGTTAAGAAATGCCAACATCGCCCGACCTTGTGGTGGGGTCAGCCGACCCCACCTGGCGGCCTCTCACGGTCTGCTTTGGCGTGGTGGTCTCAGTGTCCTCTAGAACATTCCTTTGCTACTTTCGTATTTTTTTACTCTGAACTCCGAAAATAACAAACCATAGATCCGTTTTGATCGTCTCGATGAGCTCTACACAATGGTGAACTCCAATTCCTAATTTGAGATACTTTTATTTGGTGAAACCTTACAATTCCTTGCATCTCCTACAAAACAAGTGGGAATACCAAAACTCGTGGAACTTGTTAGAATCAATCCCTAAAACTATGTTGTGGATTGTTTTATGCCCTTGATTCATGTTTAGTTGATGGCTAAAAATGAGAAATTACTATCGTCAACAACATGTCAGTTGTACAGTCCTCACCATGCACGGTAGGGATGGTCCCTACCCAATTATTTCCCTATAAAGTGGCCACCTGCCGAGCTACATGTCCAACACCGCGCACAGGTAGGTACCGCGGCAAAAAGGCAACGGGGGTGCTGTGGCGCGATGATCGGATCGGATCTGAGCCGTGTCATGCCGTGTCGAGTTGAATAGTTGATCCCAGGAGGTGACACTGGGCACCTGCCCGCCTGCCTGGTGAAATGACCCCGATTTCCTCAAAGGGAAATCCACAGGCACGAAGTGTAATAAAACACATTGTGGCGAACAATCTATTAAATTACCCAAATCTCAGTTGATTCTAGGATCCATACAATGGTCATCAGAGAGTACATAGTAGTGTTTACATAAATTATTGCATCGCCACACTAGCGGAAAACATAAATAGGTCATCCAGAAAAGCTGTAGATGCGAAAGCAAAATTGTCCTTCTTGCTCGGCCAAACTTGAGTATAGGACGCAACCCTAGTCCTCCCAATCATCTCCATCATAGTCGTACTCTTGCTCATCACCTGCCAACAATTTATCAGTACGATTTGCACTGGCCACGGAGCCCACCTATGATTGCTTTTTGCTTTTTGGAAAGTGGATGCAAGGCTATAACAAGCAGGCCTATAGGCCGGGGTTTCCTAAGCATGAGTTATCATTTTAACATAATAATTCATCAAGTTTTAACCTATCTCATCATCATACATCCATCCAATCCATCCCGATTCCACCATCCAACCTATACACCATCTCACACACCTCACGCTCAGTCGACAGGCCCAACTCCCTCTCGGGCCTGTCTCAATGGCACATTGCCACAACGGGCACACTGCCAGACAATCATCATCCAAGAGGAGAAAATAATACACCACTCCTATTCTAGTAGAAGATCACAGGAAAGGTCCATAGCCGACGGGTCGGCATATGTATCGATCGATCAACCATAACAATCTGCAAAGGTTTTACATACCCACAAGATTAGCCATCATCGATGGAGCGCACACATCTAGGTCGATGCCAACCTGCCACTCAGCCCTAGGACAATTTGGATCGAACACCATAACGCTGAGACTGGGAGACGTAGTACCGGCTCCAATCAGTGGTAGTACGCATTAGGACATTATAGGAATTCTCGGCATCCATCACCGCCCACCCTTATCACCTCACAACCTAGCAGTAGTGGCACCGGCCTACGAAGTAGTCCGGCCGTCTCCCGCCCATTCAGGAGCGAGTGAGTAGCAAAGGATTTCGGTGAGTCTAAGTACTAGTAGATCCTAGGTTTGTCCAAGTAGGAATATCCTCTTAGGGGATACTCTCCCCGTGCCATCATGCCACCTCCATTCATGGGGTTCCAAACCACACAGGATATCCATCCCAGAACCACCTCATATAAGTTTACCTGCCACAGGTATCTCTCGTGGGAATGCCCAAGTTGCAGTCCCGGCAAGACTTGCTCAAACAACTAGTCATGTATCCCACTTTCCTAGTCATATAGCGTGTGTCTTGGGTGTGTGATCTCGACCCTCATCACACACCCAAGACACACGCAGCACACTTTCCTAGTGATTAAGTCCATATGTACCCAATTAACCAATTCTGGTTCCACCACGCATCATATCATAAATGATAGCGTAGACGTGGTAGAACAAATATAATCGCATGCATCTATCCTAACAGTGGGTAGCAGGGTGAAGGTTTCATCAAGGTAAGGGTAAACAATAAATCTACTATGCATCCTATGCAGTAGTTGTATAAAATCATAAAGCATAAGCAGATACAGTATTAGCAATGCGTAATAGCTGCTACTAGAAATGGTGGGACATGGCACCTTCGTAGTCGTCTCTGAGCTCTTCTAGGTATTCGTGGTCTCCCTCCTCAAACTGATCTTCCTCCGTCTCTGAAACGGAATCAAAATAGTCACGTTAGCGACTCCTATAGATTATTCAGAAAATTCCAATAAAATAAAGAAGATCCAAATGCACTCAAACATAGGCTCATGTTGTAGAGCTCATTTTTCTAAGAAATTCCATATATAGTGCGGAATTTTTGCATATCGTATGAATTAGTTACGAATTTCCAAAGCTTATTTTCAGAAAAAGAAAAGGGCCAAAAATGCCAGGGAGTGACATGTGGCAGCTTGTGATTGGTTGGGCTACTGTTCACATGGACTAGGGGTGACTGTGGGTCGGCTGACGTCAACATAACGTCACCGTTGAACTGGTCAACAGTTAATGGGCCGAGTTAGGCCGAACCGGCCCTGGGAAACCCTAAGGGCTCGGGTCTCGGCATTTTATAGCTCGCTTCCCCAGCAATGGCGGCACAGGTGGTCACGATCGCGCTGGGTGAATCGAAGGGTCACGATTGGTGTGGGCTAGGGCTCCGGTGCCTTTGATGCTGCCTTGCGAGCTACGGCTGGGGAACAGGGAGGCGACAGGGGCGACAGGGCCAGACCCAGGCCATGGGCATGTCGGGTCCGTGTGATGAGTCATGCAATTCACGTGAGCAGTTAGGAGGAAGAAGAACAGGGTGAGGGTGTGTGACAGAACCGCCTTAATCATAGGGCCCACGTGCACTGTCATCGTACCCAAGGACCCACGACCAGTCCGCACGAGTTCCCCTTGACCTAAGTGGCCTGCCGGGTTTCCTTGGAAACCCTAATTCACCCGAGGATCTCATTGTAAAGACCTTGCAAGTATTACAACAGTTTACACAAATAATTTGAATCAGAGTACAAGGTGCGGAAGTATTACATAAACATAGATTACAAATATAAATTACATTATCCCAAACCAAAGTTTCGTAGTGGAGTAGCATCATACAACTAGACACCCTGCCCAAGGGTTATACACATCTTCATCCATGCACGATCCGTCAACCGGCACGGTCCCACGTAGAACTGTACACTCAACTCACCTGCAACAGGGGTTAACAAACCCTGAGCACTGGGGTACTCTGCAAGACTTACCTGACTAAGAAAAAGGAATGACACTCAGGAATGCGGGCTGAGGGGAATCAAGGTAAGGCTTTAGGAGGAGTCAAAGCATTTTGCGGAAAAGCAATACTAATCCTATTTTCAGTATTTTAGTCAACATTATTATAATCAATATCAATAGTTCTCAATTCTTTCACATGTATCCTTCATTTTCAACTTCTTATTCATTCTCAAAAACATCCTAGTTCCGAACCACTTTTCGGGGTAAGTCAGTAGATCAAGTCTCCATTAACCGAGGAGCAACGACGATTCGAATCGATTAATACCCAGCTGGGGATCCCTATCCACACTGCATATGTAGCACCTAAGCTTGCAAATGCCAACCCCGTCTACCATGGCTTTTCTATCCCTGAACCGGTCCTGCGCCACCCGAGAGCACAGTACTCCTCTCGTCTCCAGGCACGACAGCCACGAGGGTACACGCTACTCTCGCTATCTCTCCACTCTCAGTGCGTGGTTGTCGGTTCAAGCAATAGTGCCACCGGAGATAGGGCTTCCCGAAGTATGTGGCTAGTTGCAAAAAGTCTCGATCTAGCAGGTCTACAACGAATGGTCCCTAATTTTTTTTCCGTCGGTGACCATGCATTGGGACTCTAACCCAAGTACACAGTTATCCAACGGTTTCAAATCCATGCCTGCCGGCGATAAGACATAGGGAACGCCGCCCCATTCGCACATCAACCGAGCAAAACATTTCACTTTTCCATCGGTGGTCAAACCTTGGGACTCTAACCCAAGAGATACGACAACCTAATAGAAACATCCCCTCCCATCGGTGACGATGTACTGATCAGGTGAATAGCCACCGAACGAGAACTTTACCAATTCCCTTTTTCATGAATTATTCAATAATATATCACAATAGCTCAAAAATAGCATTTTGTGCAAATCTAAATTATTCAAGCAGAGCTAAGCATTTTCCAAACATTTTATTTTAAAAAGGTTTCTGGATATTTCAGTGGTCAAGGTTGGTAATGCATCAATTGGGTTATCAATCAACTCCTATAAACCTAATGCAGTAGATTAACTCAAGTTATAAACATTTTGTAAATCACAAGGAAGGGGCTGAATGCACCGGGGCTTGCCTGTTGCTTGAAGTAGATAGAACCCTGAAGTCCATCACCGAGAAAGATCCACTTCCACCGAGTGAAGACCTTACTCGGGACACGCTTCAGATAGTAATCACCGCACGTTCACTGCACGAAATAATAATGCAACACTTAATATGATGATATGTATGCCATGATGCAGGAGATGCACAAAATCACTGATCAATAGTAAGTAAACTTAACTTGAAAGTTGAGTACCTTCACGATAAAGTTGCAAGCCAACTAACCTAGCAACTACCGATTATTACTTCGGATTCCTTCTTAATAGACGTAGAAAGCCGCTGCATAGCTTTACAACTACTACTAAATCTAGCCACGAAGAACTCTATCTAAAGTACCTAGGGCCATTAGGGTGCTTGACCCAAGGTTCACACACAATCCAAAAGTCACACTGCACAAAAGTAAATTAGGGTTTCTACTCATTTTTATTAATCAATTTATCAATTAGGATTTTTGTTCTAGCATTTAATTACTACATAAAGTAATTCATTTTATACTTACAAAGTAAATGATCATCAAAAAACTTGGAATAGCAGGGGTTCATGTACTACAAGGTGTTTAGACAAACCCTAAAAGATTAATCAAATCATTTAAAATTTAATTCTAATAACCTTTTCTTAATTAATCGATTAATCAAGTAATTCAATAGGAAATAATTAAATTATTTCCATTTGAGCTCAAAGTTTTCCTACAGATAGGTCTTGACCCTAAATAGTGCCAAGTCAAATTTCATGATTTTTGGATAAGCATGGAATTTATTAAAAATCCTCAAGTTTGCCTCTATTAAATAAAAGGCAGATTTTTAGCCACTGCAGCAAGTGATAAAATCCGTGGTATAATATTTTTATTAAATACTACATACTTCATAGAGTACCCACAATTATTTTCATAATTTATAGATTCCTAGAAATATTCCCATACAATTAACAATGTGTTGCACTATTCATTTGGCAGAAAATAAGAAAACCAAAACAGCCGTTTGGGCCTTCGTAACCAGGCCGACCCACTCCGGCCCAGCTTGGTCCAGCCCACCTTGCGGTCCCTTTCACCCTCTTAGGCTTCACAGGAGCCCAGCCTGGCCTAGGCCGCGAGCAAGCCGGCCCACTAGGCCCACGGTGGCCTTCCCCTTCCTCCCGCTCGGGCACTGAGCGCCCCTACGCGCCCGTGCGGTGTCGACGCGCTGCCCGCTCGGTCCTGCCGACGGCGAGCACCCCAACGAGGTCAAGCACCCAAACGAGCTTCCCACAAACACCCGTACCCCATCTACAGACTCATCCCCGCACCTAGACCACCGAGCTCGACCACGAGCAGCCATGGCGGCTCCTTACGCGTTGTGCACGGCGGCGGCGCGTGTTCCGGCCAACTTAGCCGAGTAGAGTTCAAAAGGTGGGTGCTATAGGTTTTAGGGACTCACCTGAAGTCTTGTGCTCGCGCTGTTTGGTCCGGGGAATGGCTCGAGACCTCTAGCAACAGAAACCATGGTGGTGGCAGCGAGCTCTGGAGGTTCCGAGGCCGTTCCAGCGAACCCTATGCAAGACCGGGGAAACCGCCAGGTGCTTGAGCATCCATGACAACTCGAGACACTGGAACAATAACTTAATTGTGACGTAGCTTACTAGAGGAAGCTAGTCGCAGAGGGGAAGCTCGCGGCGATGCTCCGCCGGCCGCGAGGAAGATTACGGTCACGTGGGTGATCCTGGTGATGAGAAGACGCGCGACCGGGCTCAATCGACTCACAAGAATGTGGAGAATCAAGTGGCAGGATGGAGAGGCTGGTGGCGGTCCGAAGACAACAAATTTTGCGGCGACGGGGAGCTCACCCACGGTGGCAATGGAGGGGAAAGGAGAGGAGGGCAATGCTTTGGGCGCTACTATATGGACAGGAGAGGAGCGGATAAGGGAGGGCGGCTGTCCGGGTCCCCCCTACGACCACGGCACGGCGGTGGCCGGGCCCCGGCCGGCCGGACAGCGCTGGCGCGCGGCGCGGGCACGCGCGTACGCGAACGGCCCTGTAGGAACCCCTCCCACCCCAGTACTGTAGCTATGTTTTTGAGGTTAAACCCTACATTGCTCATAATTTCCCTATTTCATGTAGCAACTCGAAAATCCTTAAAAATAAAAGTTGCAGAGAATTTGGTGAAGAACATTTTTGGTTTTTGAATCAAGTTCAAATTCTGTATATTTTTTAAATTATTCAAAAAGGGGTAAAAGTAGGATTTGAATTTGATTTACAATTCAATGCAATTCTCAAAAAATTTCTCAATAACTTGAAATTCTACAAACATGAAAGTTGTTCTATTTGTCAACATCCACAACTTTCATTAATAGAGTTTGTTCAGATTCTTGATTGTTTTTGAAATAACATTTCAAATTTAAATTCCAAAACACTCAGTAGGGTTTAATTTGAAATCTCAATGCATAAGTTCAAAATCCCCAAATATAGAAGTTGTTCAAATTGAAAGGACTTACAACTTTTATTAAAGGAGTTTGCCCAAATTCTTGATAGTTTTTGAAAGGGCATTTTAAATTTGAATAAACAAACACTAACTGGGGTTTAATTTAAATTTCCACTGGTAAACTTTAAAATCTCTAAAAATAAAAGTTACCCAGTTTTAAAAGATCTAAAATGTTTATTAAATCACTTTCATCATATTCCCTTTAGTTTTTGAAATTGAGTTTCAACTCTAATCTTTAAAGCATAGATTAAGGTTTATTTGAAATTATTTTTAATAACTTCAAAACTGCCCAAAATAGAAGTTGCTCAACTTTTAAAGATTTACAACTTTTGCTGAAGGCCCAACACCTAATTCCTTTTAGTTTTTGAATTAGGGTTTTGGCTCCGACGGAGGGTTTATGAATGATTTCTTTTAAATTTCTTAAATTTTATTTTTATCCCAGATACATACATAAAGATTATCATACCCAGATCACTCTAAAGTATCTACACACAATCATATGCAAGAAAAAAAATTTACTTTAGTTATTGCACAAAAAAATGAGTTTATGCGGGATGTTTTTGTATTCAATCATGATGACGTGGCTGGTTTTAATTTCAGTAACACCAGGGGTGTTACATCCTCCCCCCTTAAAATAAATCTCGTCTAGAGATTTCAGATACGGCTAAAGCGTTAATTCTAGTAATGGAAAAGAAAAGGTGTCATGTAAACCATTTTCAAACTTGACTATAGAGCAAGTAAGGGTTTTACATTTTGTAAGACTTGAAAGGGGTGAATTATTTTTAAAGAGTAGCAAAGAATTTAGGTAAGCTTTCAGACGAGTAATTCCCTGATCTCTCGGATAGCTTCTTCTTCTGAAGATTGATTCCATTGTACTTTGTACCACCCTGTTAAAGTCCTTCGGGTAACACGACCTTTTCCGGTCCACGACTCACACGGAATACTGAGAGCGTATCGGATTTGGTTCAATCCACTACTACCAAGTCATTAACTCGATCTGGCACATGAAGACACTTATCAAGTGGTGATACATGAAATACATTCTACGCAGCTGTTAGGTGTTCAGAGGCTTAAGTTGATAAGCTACTAGCCCATACCTCTGTTCCTATCTGTTATAAGGAAGATTCTCATTTGACCTAATCAGTTGTCTCTCAACACTAAAAGCTTTAACCTTTTCTCTTCAAAATAAACCTTTTCGAGAAATATCTTTTAAGGGTGGGTTTCAATAAGAGTGAGGGCACATTAATTGCGATCTACAATGGTTCATGAGCACCGACTATGATACCAGTGTGTACCCTGGTAAGATCTTATGTGGCTGCAGCCCACAGAAGATTTCGAGTCTCGACACAGCACCATAGTCACGGGTCGAGATACCATCATAGAACACAATTAAAGTAACCTCAGTAAAAAGAGAGAAAGTATATCGATTGTGGCTATGATGTAAAATGACCACAGACCTTGATATGAGCATATACCCTTCAGAATCTCATGTGATTGTGAGTTACAGGAGATCCCAGGTTGCTATATTGTATCGCAGCCGTAGATCATGTTACATCGTAGCGAGATGGATTTGTTCCCACATAAAGTGCAAACAAAGAAATTTTATTAATTGTGAAGCTATAGTATGTCACAACCATAAACCTCGATACCTGCGCGTGCCTAGTAGAATCTCGGTGTGGCCATGGCACGTGAGAGACCCTAGGTTTCGACGCGACACCGTGGTCACAGGTCATGGCACCACTATAGGCACAACCATAACGACTTTGGAATAACAAGTTGAATTTGAGTGAGTGGTATGTGTCGGATTAAGGCATGCCACGTATACGATAAAGTCATGGTCTAGTGCTAGGTTTTTTTCGTACTGAGTATGTGGGTGAATTTAAGTTCATCCTAAATTTTCCGAAGGAGCGAATTTTCAAAATAGATGTCAAGATATTTATGAATAATCAGGAATCCATAAAATAACAGGGAATCCTCAGTGGATCGCAGATACCATTTCGAAGTGATTGGATCTTAGGTACCATTTCCAAATCGGTACCTGTTATTTTATCGGATGAAATTAAGATGATTGCAAGGTCAAAGGATCTCAAGAATTCAGAGAGATCAGATGTGAATTCTCAAAGTAGATTTGAAGGTAGTTATGAATAGCGAAAGAATTTTAAAAATCTAGGAGTAAATATGGATTTGAATTTTATAAGAGAGATTTGAATGATAGCGAAAGCACATTAATTGCAGGCTAGGATCATGACCATTAACCTGATAACAGCGAGCGTCCAGCAGTAACTACCCATGGTCGCGAGCCATAAGAGACCCCAGATTTCGACGCTGCATCACGGTCATGGATCATGATATCCCATAGACTACAACTACAATAGCTTTCCGGAAAATAGCAGTGTCTTGAGAGTAGAAGATAAGAATTTATACATGAATGGGTTTAAGAAATCAAGGATTAGCCAAAGTTTTGTAAGGAGTTGGCATAGTAAATGAGTGCATCCAGAAGTCCCCCAAGGACTAGGAGCCTATGCAGCGAAGATTACTAAAGACTGACAAAAACTTGATATGCAACGTGTAACTTTTCAACGAACTCGATTTTTCCTTTGTAAGAAGATTTTTAACAGAGTCTAACTTGGAAATTCAGTTGTGCCCAGTACCATTTGAGGGCGGTCACAATCATACCACGATACCTGCATACGCTCGGCGGCAAGCCATGTGGATGCATCCCACATGGGGCCCCAAGTTTTATAGCGGTATCGTAGGTCGGTAACGACTTATCCCATCGAGGTACTAGCATCAGCTTGATATTCCAAGTAAGAGCCTATTTACACCAAAATCTAGACTGGGTGTAGATAGTCGATGCCGAGCACAGATAGCCGATTTCGGGACAAAGGCCAAGGTAGGAATCGATTATTGGGCCGAAGCGTAGATGGTGTGGTTGAAGGAAATAGCCGATTGATGACGTCAGCGCGAATCTCCGGTGCCAGGAAGCGATCACGTTCGGAGTCCGTTAAAGAAAGGAAAGATTGGGCTCTAAGTTACCTTTAATTTAGGAAAGTTTGTTAGTTTTCATATTCATCTTGAGTGGTAATTCGACTAGGACTCTATCAAGCCCTGGGTATAAATATAAACCCCCGGCCATTGTAATCGACACATATCAATACAACACACCTTTCGGCTCCGGCCAAACTTTAGGAGTAGGAGTAATGTAGATCTCGGCGAGTTCTTCAATCGGGCTGAGTGTCATCCGGTGGACGCAGGCTTGCTTGTAAGTACCGTCATGCCTCACTAAGCTTTGTCTCTTTAATGTCATCCGGTGGACATGAGAGCTTCGTAGATCGGGGTTGATTCTTGTTTGATATAAGTTTAGCGTCATCCGGTGGACGTGGGCTTAGATCAAATAAGGATTAGTTATCGATTCATGTTTGTTTTCTTGTTTAATCTATGTTTAGCGTCATCCGGTGGACGAGGGCTTAGGTTAAGCTTGATTATGTGCATGGATTAGTTATCGGCTCTAACTAATTTGGCATCTTAGTTAGATTCTTTAAGTTATCAAGATGTTATCTGTCATTTATTGTTTATTTATTAATATAACATCTCTTTGCCCGATCAAGATTGCATAGTATTGGCCTTAGATGTACATGAAAAACGTTCATTTATGTTTCGCTCATGTTTATGTTTTGTTACGATAACTGCTTGATTCGGCCAGTACTATCGCAATCTTGCTCGTACGTGATGAGAGGGCTTGGCAAGAGCCGATTTGTACGGATACAGAACTGCCGGCCTTCAGACCAGTTCCGTATTCTTATAGATCGACTTGTGGATGTTACTACCGCCAAGTTTTCTGCTTCATGAACCCTAGATCGGCTAATTAGCCGGTGCAATTATGCTTTCACGAGAAAACCTGTTAACCGATCGTATTCTGCTAAATCGGCTAAATAGCCGATTTCTGTCTGTTTGACATTCAGACAGTCTGAATTGAATGACTTGACCTGTTTACAATAATTGATTATGCCTTGATCTATTATAACTATATGCATAGACTTGTTTAATGTAGATTGTCATGTCTGGTTACACATATTAATCGATTATGTATTAGTTCAATAATTGTTTCCTGTGGCAAAACATGCATACATGCCAGAATCGACTCTTTAGTCGATTTCCAATTATATCGGCTCACAGAGCCACATAGTTGGAACTACCTGGACCCACCGGTTAGTTCCGCCTTGTGATTACTGATCATTGTTTTTTCCATGTCAATTGCAGGTCAAATTGACTGGCACGCTTGAGGGTTATCGGCACTCTCTGACCGGGTTTGAAGCTAGCTGGATCTTGGAAGCTCCGACGCTCTTGAGATCATATCCAGCTTCGCTGGTGTATTGAGCGCGAGGAACCACATTTTGTGCCAACACACCTTTTGGCACACCCGGTGGGACAGTTTAACTCATGACTAAGGGAAAGGCTCAGGAAACCGTGGCTCCCAGGGATGACGGCGTCATCAGAGTCAAGCATGAGGACATCGATCCCGAGGATGCTGTGGTGCTAGAGCAGATCATTGAAGAATTCACTGATGCCTGTCAGCTGTCGTTTACTAAAAATCGCGATGGCCGCGTGATCAAGAAGAACCCCTATCCAAGGTGGGTCATGCCTAGCCACAGCGACAACGAGGAGGAAGAGTTCAAGGAGTTCATCCTGAGCGCCATCTAGAATGGTTCGCATCAGGCAGTCGGGCATCATCACAACGTTTTTCTGCAGACATTCTACAACATCATGAAGACCGTCATCAAGAGGCAGGATTAGGAATCATTGGGCCCAATGTACTTCAACATACCCCCAGAAGATTCCAACTCAGATGCAGCGGCCGGAACGTCCAATCCTCCGCCGCAATAGCCGAATCCACCAAAGTCGTTTGTTCAAAATCCCAATACGACGGCGGATTCGGCTCCAAAAATAGCTCCGCAGCCCAAGCTATACAGAGACTACTCGCCTGAGCAGATTGCTGCTTACATGCGTAAAACTGGGAACATGCCGACCGGGAACGTGCCGACCCGAAACGTGACTCCAACAACTCTAGATTTTCACATCGGGCAGACTTATGATGAGCTCACGTTGGCGCCACATCCGGGTTATGCTCAATCACCTCAAGATGAGTTGGTAAACAAGATGAATGCAATGCTAAGGGACCAATTCGGCTTGCAGCCAAAGGCGGGGGTCTCGATCAGATACAGGCGTCCCTACCCTGAGTGGTTTGATCATGTGGTATTACCACAGAGGTATCGCATGCTAGATTTCACCAAGTTCAGCGGTTAAGACGACGTATCCACCATTGAGCACGTCAGTCGATGTCTAACTCAGCTCGGTGAGGTGTCGTATGAGGATGCTCACAGGGTCCGTTTCTTCTCGCTGTCACTGACAGGGCCGGCTTTCAGTTGATTCACCACTCTGGAGCCCAGGTCAATTCAAAACTGGGCGGATCTAGAAGGCATGTTTCACAGCTATTTCTTCTCTGGCACTGGGGAGAAAACTATTGTTGATTTGACCAGCATGTGCCATAAGAGTAGCGAGACTGGGTCGGCCTTCATCAAGCGCTTCAGGGAAGTGAGGAACATGTGCTATTCACCAAACCTATCTGACAAGCAGCTCGCTCACTTGGTCATTGGTGGAATGCTCCCGCACATTCAGGAAAAGCTGGTGGGCATTGACTTTGACAGCGTTAGCCAGGTATTGCAGAGAGTGACGGCCCTGGAGATGCAAGCTCAGACCATTCATAAAGACGGGAAGTACAAACAGACGGCGTTTATCAGTAATTCGGACGCTGAGGATGAAGATGAAGATGAAATCGCCGCTGTCGAACTGAGGTGGGGCAAGAAGCCCATGGCTGTGTGTTGACGGTGGATATACCATGAAAACCCACATTCAAACACCGTCAACAGGCCTCGGATTCAAGGGAGAATAAACATATCATGAACATATTTTATCAATAACTGGTTCCACTTGTACTCTTAGCTTGTGAATGCAGGGAAGACCAAAACAGTGCAAAAGTGAGTAGCTAGGGGCCACCTATGTGGTTCGGCCGAACCATGTTTGGTTGCCCCAGGTCACCACATTCCAACACAATGCATACAACATCAAATGGAAAAGAGTAGAGCCTGAGGTGGGCCCATGTGTGGGTCGGCCAAACCCCACCATGGGGCCCACCTGGCTCTGGTGATGTGGCACGATCCGTGCGACATTCCACCATGATCATTTCATCCATAAGATCAACATGTGTTTTCATTCAACGCTGGAGAATCAAGGCACATGGATTAAGGCGTGAAATAACACAATCAAGACAGAACCAGCACAGGAGGACACCCTATGACTGGTGAGGACCACACTTGGCCGGGCCCCACCTATCATAGGGGTCGGCCGAACCACCCCAGGTGGGCCCCGGCCACCGACTTCCTCCACCGATCCTCAGCATGTTTCCCATGTGATGAAATCACCATGACCGTCCATCTTATGTCTGTTCAAGGGCGGTTTATCCAAGGGAAGAGAGGCAAGGAGCACAAGGATCGCTGACGTGGTGCCCCTCAACTCTCCTCTATAAATAGAGGCTGCCATTACCCTCTTCAAGACACCCAAGATACACAAGAGCCACAAGAGACAAGAGAAGCTCCACTCTTTAGTAGTAGTAATAGTATTAGTCTAGTGTGGGAGTTAAAGTCGAGTCGAGCTACGCTCAGAGTCTCCGGAGTCGTCTGCTGGAGAGTCTGGTATAGCTCTTGTACCTTTCCTTCTGTAAGACTTTACCTTTATCAATATATTATCTTTACTTTACTTTACTAAGTCTCTACTTAGTGCATTACTATTCTTTATAGTATTGTTGTGTTTTGTCTTAACTTATAGTTGAGTTATATTAGATAGTGATCCTGTAACCAACTCACGTGTGTAGTTTATCGCCTGTCATAGGGTGCTTTAGTTGTTGGTACGCAACTAGAGTAGTAAGGCTTAGTGTAAGCGTGGTGTTTAGACTAGATCTTGCCTTTGAATGCTGCTTGTCGCACAGATTGTTTGTGGGTGCTAGTAGGTGGTGACAGCCTTGTCTAGTCTTAGTATCGCTCCACGTGTTTTAGGCAAGTTCTTAAAAGGTAGGCTCCCATAAGAGAATAGCCGCTTCAGGTAGTGGTTATATCCCCTACTGTCTCACCTATCCCCTACACACCGGAAGTAAGGTCGCTGTCTTAGTATAATTCATCTATTTGATAAGATAGTTCACAAGAGTAAAGTAAGTGTCATAGGAGTATTTTACTCACTCGTTGTCCTCCCACCTAGCTATACTCTACTAGTTATCTTTAGTTATCCTAAAACCTTGTCGTGTATTCGTGTCATTACCCTTTCCTCTACATATCGATTTACCCCCTATCACTAGTTGATACTAAGTTGTTATAGACTTAAGGATCTCTCTCTTTTTATTAATTATTCCTAGCAACTGCTTTCCCTTGTGATAAAAATAATTAACGATACCTTGGAATACTCCTGGGTGAAGTGCTACAGCGGTATATTCTGTGCGCTTGCGGATTTATCCAATAGACATAAGAAATACCCACAGGCATTTCTGGCGCCGTTATCAGAGATAGCCTAACGCCATGTCTCTGGTGGTTGCGCTAAGAAGTGTCAACAAGCATTTCTGGCACCATTGCCGGGGAAAGCATCAGTCTAGGAATATTAATAAAAAACTTGAATCCAGTGTCTACTATCAATTTAGTTATCGATTGGTGTTAGGGGCTTACCCCTGTCTGTGTTTCTCATTATCGTGAAGCTAGACAGTGCATGAATGGTTTCCAATTTCCGTCAAATTTCATTGAAGATCCTGAGCAATTGTTGAGGAGAACAAGACGCTGTCAAGTTCCACCTCAAATGTTCATCTCAACCCTGAATCCGTTCGAGGAAAGAGGCTCCGCACTATCAACCAAGGAAGCTATGGCCCAAAAGACCATCTCTGAGTTCTCTGCACCGTCGGCTGACAACATTGCCACCGGTCCGCAGCTTAACTTGGGGGATTCTTCCTTTGAGATTAAGCCAGCGCTTATCAACATGGTGCAAGCCAATCCATTCTGTGGGAAGCCGCATGAAGACGCCAATGCCCATCTCCAGCACTTCTTGGAGGTGTGTGGTACCTTCACTTTCAAGAAGTCTAGGCTCACGCCATCCATCTTCGTCTGTTCCCATTCTCACTGCTTGGGAAGGCGAAGCAATGGTTTTATGCCAACAAGAATGAAGCTACCACCTGGGAGAAGTGCGCCAATGCATTTCTCAAGAAATTCTTCCCGATGGGCAAGACCAGCACTCTCCGTGGAAAAATCTCAAGCTTCCAACAGCAAGCTGACGAGACGATTCCTGAAGCATGGGAACATCTCCAGTAGTACATTCATACTTGTCCTCATCATGGGATTGAAGAATGGCTCCTAATCTAAGGTTTCTACCATGGGCTGACTGGATTAGTCCGTAGTCACCTTGATGCTACCGCTAGAGGAGCATTCCTGCAACACAATGTCAAAGACGCTAAAGACCTCATTGAAAAGATAGTTATCAACCAAGGATGGAATGAGGAGCGTCTCCAGCCCAAGAAAAGGGGTGTGCACACCATTCATGAGGTGGACATGCTCTCAGCAAAAATAGACCTCTTGATGAAAAAGATTGAGGAAGGTTCCAAAAAGGAACAAGAGGCCATTCGATCCATTGCCACCGCACGAGCAATCGAAGCTGATCCATGGTGTGAGGTGTGTAGTGGAGAAGATCACTCGGGCAACAATTGTCCCGAGACGAAGGAGGAAGTGAGCTTCATCAACAACAACAACAACAATGGGTATCGACCCCAGCAACAAGGAGGATGGAACTCGCGCCCCTTCAACCAAGGAAACCAAGGTAATGGTTACAACAATAATTTTAATAATTCTTATGGTAACCAATCTTCTCTTAAAGATCTTGACATAGGCCAATCTAAAATTAATGATAGCATAAACAAGAAAATAATGACTAACGATAAGATTCTTGAAAATCTTAGTGAGAAAATGGATAGCTTTAACACTGCCATGAAAAATCAATTGAGCTTTAATAAGATGCTAGAAACCCATTTAGCTCAAATAGAAGCAGCTATCCCATCCTTCGAACAAGGTAAGATCCTAGGGAAACCTGAGGAACCAATTGAGGGTGTCAAGTTAATTTCCAAGAGGTTTGGTAAGACTCCGGTTAGGCAAAACCCGGGTTGCCTTCTTGACCTGCCATTCATGGGCAAGAAGAGTGACCCTGGTCACCCTACCATCACCTGCGAAATCGGGCCGCACACCTTCAACGACGCCTTCTGCGACCTTGGATCTGGAGTGAACATCATGTCCATGGTAATGTATGAGAATCTGCTAGGGGGACCCTTGTACCCCACTTTTGTCAAATTGCAGATGGCCGATCAATCCATCCAGTTCCCCGAGGGATGGGCAAGGGACATCCTTGTCAAAGTTCAAGACGAATACATCCCTGCCGACTTCATCATTCTTGACATGGGGGGCCGATGACGAAGTCCCCGTCATCCTGTGAAGGCCATTCCTCAACACCGTGAATGCCATCATCTACGTGGGATCCGGCCAAATCCACTTCCAACTCCCAGGTAAGAGAATCAAATGTACTTTCAATGGTTATAAATAGATGCAACATGCAAGGAAGAACCTGTGGAGAAACAAGCCACAATATGCATCCCGCCGAAAGAATCAACCGCCAAAGGCCAAGAAAGCCGAACTGGTAAGTAAGGCTGAGGTGGTAAACAAGGCTGACTCCGCTGAATCACAAGCATCAACCAAAAAGGAATGGCGGAAGAAAGAGGTGCGATCATCACCATCCCCATCTCCGGGACCGATCGAAGCACCCGAAGAATGAACTCGAAACGGAGAGGTCCTGCTCTACGGACCTAAGATATGGAGCCCTTGCTGGTAAGGTAAATCAGTATTTATCTCATATTTAATTCCTGCATTTCAATTTTTGCATTTTCTTTATTGCATTTCATATTTAAATTTTGCAATAATTTATTTCAACAAAATAAAATAATTAAATGAATAAAACTTGAGAATGAACAGTAGTGCTCACACCTGAGGTGGTGGGACCACCTAGGTGGGGTTGGCCGACCCCACCATGGGGCCCACCCACCTCTGGTGGTGTTGGCCTGGTGTAGTGATTCACCTCCTGAATTTTGAACACCATCTCCTTTTGAATATGGCCGAGCACTTTTGGTCATGACCACTTTCACTTACTCCAAGGAGAATCCAACATCCACTACCATCCAATTCTGAAAAGTGGACACTTTGGCATGCATTAGTGCTCCCATGCTCCATGGAAATCACTTTAAACATGTCCTCACTTTTGTCATACACGTTTTATCTTCACAAAACACTAGGCAAGGGAATCTCTGAAAATTTCAAAGCTTTTGGTCCACCACTAGTATCTGCTTTGCTGTATAAAGTGAAACACACTGTTTAAAGCTAAAAAGGGGACAAGGCCTGGTTCGGCCGAACCATGCTTTGGCGCCCCTCAAGAAAGTGGTGTTTGAATTCAAATAGATTTCCTGTCTAAAGGTAAAAGCAACTCTGAACCTGTCATAGGGGGTTCGGCCGACCCATGATTAAAGTCTTGTCTATAGAGTTGTGTTTGAATTCGAATAGATTCCCTGTCCAAAGGTAAAAGTAACTCTGAACATGTCACAAGGGAGATACGAAGAAGAAGGTGATGAGGCAAGTTCCATGGACATTTCAGGGTCCACGGAACGGCCTCAACAGCATACTCCAAGAGTGCGCACTTCCCATCCGTCCGCACGGGCGAGGGGTCGTCGAAGCCAAGGATTGGAAATGGATCAACTCATCAATGACATGGGCGCAATGTAAGTTGAGCAAGATGGAACTCTGAGTATGGCACAACAAAATGCCCAACTATTGCAAGCTATCCAAGACGAAGAAGCACAACGCTGGGCGGGATGGTTCCAATACTATCCGCCACCACAATGAGCAAAAAGACAAGCTTGGGGGAGATCCTCTCCCCCACCAAGGTAAGTATCTTATCCTAGCTATTTACATTATTTTAATTTATTGCATTTAAAAAAATGCATAAGATAAAAATACCAAAAATATTTCTCTTATTCCCTTATGTCTCATGAATGTTTATCTTCCTCATGAAAATGATGAATAGTTGCTCTGTTAATGTTTCTTTAATGCCTAGTTTACAACTTAGTATTTCTTTGAGTATGGATTACTTGGATTATTTAAAGCATCATGAACCTGAAAACTTTGTGGATGCTAAGTGCTAGAATTGAGTCTAAGTTGTTGTGAGATATGATATATTGAAACAAAAGCTACTATAATATTGTTCTAAGCATACATGATTACTGGAGATATATTTCTTAATCAATCAAAACCTTATTGTTCCTCAATGATGATAAATTCCTACCACAGCCATATATGCTACACATGTCTAAAACCTTCCACATAAGCTATTTGCTTTGTATTGAGTGTTGTCAAGTCTTGTTGACCCTTATTGAGAGACTTATCATGCTCCTAAGATCAAGATCACGTACACACCACATATACATACCGCTTCTACACTGGAAGTATGCAACCACATGCCTTTCATTTCCACCAAATAAATGCTCCATGTGTTAAAGTCATAGAACATCTCTCTTAGTTATTATGATAGAAGAGACAAAAAGGCTATGCAAAATGAAAAGAAAAAGGATGGACAAAAGAGAGTCCATAGAAAGAAAAGAAAAACATGATGAGCAAGTCTAGGCTCATGAATAAAGAAAGGAAAAAATGATAGCCATGTCTCGAAAAAAATAGAGAGAGATACAATTTCAAATAGAGGAGCATTATAGTTCATATTTTGCACACACTTGCACATCTTGATCTAAGGGCATGACACTTCTCTCTTTAGATCCAAGCTTTGGCTCTACAACATATGCAAAGTAAGTATGCTATACTCTTTCATTCCTACCCTAAGCTCCACATAAGCCATTTTTAGAAGTAGGATGATAAAGAGAAAGCAATATTTACTTTGTGCCTTGGTAAGAAATCATACACCATTTGAGCGACATGAGAGAACCATATGAGGAACATTAAGTTTTCTTTTGAAAAACATTGCTAAAACCTCCAGTATGAAAATTGCAAAGAATGAGAAAAGTAGTACTCAAGTTAAACTGTTCTGTCTCTCAACCACCTAAGGCAAAGGAAAGGTCATTAGCCCCATAAAGGACTAAGGTAAAATGGGTGAATTTTTATAGCCAATTTTTCCATTCAAAAGAGAAGTATTCTGTTGTGCACATGGTACTAAAGAAATATGAACATTGTAGCAACACCGGATCCGCCGAGGCTAAGTTTAATTATTTGCTCAGGACGAGCAAACGTTAAGCTTGGGGGATCTTATTGATGGTGGATATACCATGAAAATCCACATTCAAACACCGTCAATAGGCCTCGGATTCAAGGGAGAATAAACATATCATGAACATATTTTATCAATAACTTGTTCCACTTGTACTCTTAGCTTATGAATGCAGGGAAGACCAAAACAGTTCAAAAGTGTGTAGCTAGGGGCCACCTATGTGGTTCGGCCGAACCATGTTTGGTTGCCCCAGGTCACCACATTCCAACACAATGCATGCAACATCAAATGGAAGAGAGTAGAGCTTGAGGTGGGCCCATGTGTGGGTCGGCCGAACCCCACCATGGGGCCCACCTGGCTCTGGTGATGTGGCACGATCTGTGGGACATTCCATCAAGATCATTTCATCCATCAGATCAATATGTTTTTTCATTCAACGGTGGAGAATCAAGGCACAGGGATTAAGGCGTGAAACAACACAATCAAGACAGAAACAGTACAGGAGGACACCCTATGACTGGTGGGGACCACACCTGGCTAGGCCCCACCTGTCATAGGGGTCGGCTGAACCACCCCAGGTGGGCCTCGGCCACCGACTTCCTCGACTGACCCTCAGCATGTTTCCCATGTGCTGAAATCACCACGACCGTCCATCTTATGATGGTTCAAGGGCGGTTTATCCAAGGGAGGAGAGGCAAGGAGCACACGGATTGCTGACGTGGCGCCCCTCAACTCTCCTCTATAAATAGAAGCTGCCATCACCCTCTTCAAGACATTGTTGATGCTCATTAAAAATTCCACACACATATTAGAGAGACTGAGAGTGCCACAGAAGAGTCTAAAGCATGATTATTACAAATATATAAAAACCTCCATTAGATTTAATCAGGCAAAAAGGGCATGGAGAACAAACCCTCTTTCTAGCTAGTCTGTGCTCTACTTTTTCAGGTTAAGGGATAGATAAAAGCTCCATGGGTAAAGGTGATTGGATATGGGTAGTTGCATTAACATGTTGAAATCAAAAGTGAGTCATTAATAAGAAGTTAATTATAAGCCTAACATCTCGAGTCTTTGCTCAGGGACGAACAAAAGGTAAGTTTGGGGAGCTTGTTGATGCTCACTAAATGCATATTTTAACCATCAATATTGATAAAATTGAGTAAGGAAATGGCACATTGAAGGTAGGAATTTGGTTTAAACTAACGGAATTCCACTTGTATTTGAAGAATTGTGGTTGCAGGTGAAATACAGGTGAAAATGAAGCAAACAAAGGCACATCTCAGCAATACACATGACAAGAGCCACATTGGGCCCAAGTGACAGGGCGTCCACCCCCTAGTAGGGCGCCCGCCCCCCACTTGGCGCCATCTGCACTCCGCCACGTCATGGATCCGTGCCCCAACCTCCTAAACAGAGTTTGGCATGTTGATTCAACATCAATGGCTCAAATTCACCTCACCTGGATCCGGTAGCCCTGTTGGGCAGGGCGCCCGCCCTGTCCATTTGGCCTGCCACGTCCACAATCCGGTGGAGAGGCATCCAAGCACTTGTGGCCATCCATTTGAAGTCGGTTTTCATTCAAGGGAGATCAATGGTGGTGTCAAGGATTCATGGACCCACTTGTCATCCTCCAAGGGCTACAAACCGCCTCTCCAACCGCCAACACGTGCTCAACCGACCTTGCAACCATCATTGGGGAGGATCCTGGAGCGTTGAATGGCGAGGCGTTGGAATCCACTGGGCGCCCGCACCCCTAGCAGGGCGCCCGCCCGATAAGTCAGGGCCACCGACCTCCGGCCACCTCTACAAGTACCCCAGGGGTCTTCAAGTGCTATAAATACCCCAAAAATGATTCAGTTATAATCAGCTTAGGAAGAATAGAGAGATTTGGGGTATAGTCCATCCTAGCTCATCTAGTGAGAGCCTCCTAGCAAGGCTAGTAGTGTGAGTGTGAGTGAGGAGAAGCTGAAGAGTTGGAGAGCTCGGCGAAGGTCTCTCTCTCGGCCGCTTCCTCTGTAATGTACTCTTTGTTTCGGTAATATAATTTCCTTTCTAGTACTTACATTCCCCGCATTACTTTCAGTATTTACTTTTAGTATTTACTTCCAAGTATTTACTTTAAGTATTACTTTGAGTGCTCTAGTTGCGGTAGTACCAGAGGATTAATTATCGGTTTTCATACACTTAGTGCGGGATCTTCGCCGCATAGTCGGTGCTCTAATCTTAGCGCGAGGTTTGAGTAGTAGCTTGTAGTGTAAGTGTGGTAATTAGACTAGAAGTTACCTTAGATTGCGGCTAGACCCACGGATAGTAGTGGTAGGTCATAGGTGGTGACAGCCCTAAGATCCTCTGGATTCCACCACGTTAGTCTAGTAGTAGGCGTAGGGCTTTTCTGTTTGTGAGTAATCCCAATCTCTTGGGACCGCGCATTCGCCCTGAAGTGTTAAGTGGAGTTAGCCTACCATGTTGCCTTGCATCCCACTCTTGAGCTCATCACTGTCTACGCCGTTGCTTGGCTCTATCTTGGACTAGATTATTTGGATTAGTTATCACTACACTAGTTCATTGTTATCATAAATCATGATTGTTCTTAGTTTACCATTAGATATCTCTAGCCACTAGAAACTTCCCTGTGAAAATAAATACGATACTTGGTTACTCCCAAGTGAAGTGCTATATCAATAGATTCTGTGCGCTTGCGGAGTTCTGTAATAGTCATAGGAATTATCAACAAGCATTTCTAACGTCATTATTAGGAATATCTATTCTTGGTAGTGAGCTTAGAAACGCCAACAAGCATTTCTGGTGCCGTTGCCAGGGAAGCAATTGGCCTAGATTTTCTTTTGTGTTTGCTATAGAACTAACCCTGTTCTTTAGCGGGATCACACCTATCTGTCTTTTTGTGGTGACTGCTAAGCTAGATAAGCTAGAATGGCTAGATTCAATCTACCTGAAGATTTTCATGAAGACCCTAAGTCAATTCTTAGAAAAGCGAGAGCTAATCTCACTCCTCCAAGAATGACTTCTGGATCTCGTCCATCTTCATCGAGGGAACCTACATTGCAAGATCATCCATCAGATGAGTCCGAGAATCCTAGTACTTCGGAGCCGACCAGTTCATCTACATCAAGAACAATCTGTGACTATTCTACTCCATCTATTTCCAATATTGCTACTATGCCTAGTACTGATAGCGAAAGTAGAGAATTCGAGCTTAAACCCGCATTGATTATGATGGTGCAAGCAATTGCATTTCATGGCAACCCTTTAGAGAATGCCAATGCTCACATCTAGAATTTTCTGGAGATATGCAATACAATTTCTATTCCAGAAATTTTGCAGGATACAATCCGTCTGTGCCTGTTTCCTTTCTCATTACTTGAGAAAGCAAAACAGTGGTTCTACATCAACATGGGATCAATGAACACTTGGGAGAAGTGCTCCAACCACTTCTTGACGAAATTCTTCCTGTTAGTAAGACAAATCTTTTGCGTAGCAAGATTTCTAACTTTCAACAGGAGATTTGTGAATCCTTCCTCGAAGCATTGGAGCGCATGCAAGAGTACATACAAGCCTATCCTCACCATGGCGTTGAAGATTGGTTGTTAATCCAAAGCTTCTATCATGGACTCATGATGGATTCTCGACAACATCTTGATGCTGCCACCGCAGGTGCATTCTTGTCTCTCAAGGTGAGTCAAGCCAAGAAGTTGATTGAGAAGATGGTGGATAATCAAGGATGGACCGACGATCATCTCAAAGGTAATTCTAATACTTTCGAAGTTAATTCTTTATATTTTGATTGCCTTTTGAAAAAGTTAGAAGATAGAGCTAATTAGAAAAGAGATCGTGCTGCTATAGAATATTATGCAAATGCTAAAACACCATGTGCATTATGTGGAAATAAAAATCATAACATAGATATCTGTCCAATAAAAGATGCTAAATCTCTTTTAAATGATGATGGATATGATCCCCCAACAATTTCACCTTATCAAAGATGGAATCCACGTAGGGAGGATAATGATTCTTTACATGCTAGCAATCATTTTCTTAAGGAACTTGTTTTAAATCAAGCTAAAATAAACTCTGGTTTAAGTTTAGTGTTGATTGATCAAGATAAAATATTAGGAGACATAAATGCTAGAATAGATAAATTTCATGAGCTGTTAAGGGAACAACTTGACTTTAATAAAATGGTGGAAAAGCAATTAGCAGATATTCATGCAAAACTTTCATGCCATAATGAAAAAGTTAATGCTGTGACCACGAGAGGTGGTAAGACCACTAGTGATCTCCCTTATCCTGATTCTACGCCCAAGAAAAAGGTAGTAGAAGAAGAAGCTGAAAAAGAAGACTCCACTGCGTCTCAAGAAAAGGTAAGAACTTCTCCTCATGAATTTTATGATACTGACGTGTTGCCTTTTCCTGACCGTAACAGGAAACCAAAGGAGGATGAACAATTCCGGAAATTCGTGGAGGTAATACAAAAATTATATATACATATACCTCTAGTTGATGCGATGCAGGTACCTACCTACGCAAAATATTTGAAGGACATCCTCAATAGAAAGAAGCCAATCCCAAGCACAGAAATGGTGAAATTGATGGAGCAGTGTAGTGCTGCTATCCTCAATAATTTTCCCGAGAAGAAGAAGGACCCCGAAAATCCTACTATCTCATGCTCTATCGGAACTCAACAATTTGATCAAGCTCTGTGCGATCTTGGAGCAAGCGTCAGTGTCATGCCTAAGGTAATATATGACAATCTTAATCATGCATCTTTATCTCCAACTACTATGTGTTTGCAGCTCGTCGATCAATCAATACGATATCCGGCGGGAATAGCGGAGAATATCCCTATTCAAATTAAAAATTGTTTCGTTCCCGTGGATTTCGTGGTGTTAGATATAAATCCTAATTTTAGAACACCACTAATCATAGGAAGACCATTTTTAAGTACTGCAAATGCAACCATTGATGTGGGAGCCGGAGAAATCCGACTCAACATCAATGGAAAAGAAGAAATCTTTCATTTCAGGCCACGTCCGGAGCAGTGCTCGTCAGTGGAGGACGCACCTGCCGACACCACCATGCATGATGAAGATTCTCTAGAGCACGAAGACAACGTGAAGTGTTGATCATCATGCAAGCATCCGAGGCGCCTAACCAAGGTAAGTTAAGCTAAGGTAAGTCCTAATCTCGCTTATTTTATTAAGTAATTTCACTTTCCCTTCATGAACTAGCTTAGTATCTTGCTTAGGATAATAAAGTAGGGGATTAGAAGGCCGGTGGCCCACTTTGATAGGGCGGCCGCCCTGCCCCCTTTGCCTTTTAGCTCCCCTAGTTGCTCCACTAGCTGATCACATGGAAATAGAAAGCAAGGCACCAGGTGTTGGCCGACATATCCATCCATCCTTCACTTCACTTTCTTTCTCATCTTGTCTCAAGTCCTTCCACTCTCTCCTCTCATTTCTCTGGCTGCTAGCTAAACTTTTCACTAACGAAAGATGCCCTGGAGTGAAAGCACTAGCACATGAAAGAGCAGGAAGAGATTTCGACGAATTAGTAGGGCGGGCGCCCTGTCATCAGGGCGGGCGCCCTGTACCTGGCCATCATCTTGTCCCCTCTGCTGTCTACCTTGCCTATTTACACTCTCACATGCACGAGCAAGTGCTGCACCAGGCATCCAAGCTCTCACTCTTGCTTCACTTCTATTTTCCTTCTTCCAAGCAACCTCTTAAGCGCTAGCCACTAATCACTAAGCAAGGCAAAGCAAGGAGGGCCACGGGAAGGTAGCACACACTTCCGAGAGGAGTGGTTTGTTTTACTAACCTTAATCCATGCTTTGTTAGTACTTTTGTGTTTCATCATGTTGAAGAATTTGTTCGGGAAGAACAAGAAGAAGACAGGAGAGAGTAGTGATGGAAGCAGTAGTGGAAGACTGAACCAACATCTGCGCTTCTCGTCCGAAAGCCATTCGATTTCAGGAAGTCAGCACTCCCGAAGAAGCAACATGTCTATTGATCAATCAAGCCATGACGAACCTCCCGAAGAACAAGGCACTCAACATCCACCCATTCATATTCTTGTGGATGAGGCCCAGATTATTTGGCTAAATAATCAGGAAAGAGAAGCCTTCCGCATGCTACGCGAGCGCGCATTCATCCACACCCCTGAAATCGACCGCTACTTGCTCAATGCAACAGGTATGATTACTGAATTTCAATCTATATTTCGTACTTTGGGGTGGGGAAATGCATGGATAGTTAATGAACTGGGGTGTAGAGAACTTACTTTAGAATTTTTATGCACCCTAGAAGTCACTAGTAGCCACTGCAACTTTCGTGTGTTTAATGAAAATTATTCTTATACATGGACACAATTTAGTGAGCTGCTAGGATTTAATAAAAATTGTGCAGTAGACTTAAATAAAGCCTGTAAAGATTTTAATAATAAAACCTTTTGGTATGAAATTTCTAGCCGCCATGATTCAGCATATCCTAGAACTTCTCAAATACATAACCCAACACTTAGGATGTTGCAAAGATTTATTGCTATAACCTTTTATCCTAGACATGATCCTAGGAAGGTTAGAACCGATGAAATGCAAATTTTGTTTGCCGCACTAAAAGGAATTCGTGTATCATCAGTTAAAACTATGATGGATTATTGGTCTAAAGTGTTTACACGGGTAACTGATACAAGCATTGAAATGACTTCACTTGTGACTAGAATAGTCAGTAACATGGGTTTGCTGGGCAGTGCACAAATTAATTTCATTAATACTGAGAGTGTAATTTTAGACATAGAGCATTTCAGGCAAGCACACATGATGAAATATGATACGGAAAATGAAAAATATATCATGACATATCAAGGTTTTATTAATGAAATTTCATTGCCTGGCATGACTCTATGGTTGAAAAAAATGTGAACTCTTTGCACTTACCCCTCGAAACTGAGGAACAGCACGCCGCAAGGCTGGCACAAGAACATGCTGTACAGGTTGCAGGAAGAAGAACAAGGGCCCAGACTAGAGCTGCTCAGGCTGCAGCACAAGAGCAAGCAGAGCGGGCAGCACAAGAAGCATTCCAGCAAGGAGCCATGCCACACACTAATCAGTGGGGTTCATGGCCGGCTCCTGGTTCTCAACAAGCAGGAGGTTCCAATTGGTACCAGCCACCCCCGCAGCAGCAGCACCAGCCGACTGACCCATGGGATCCCTATGGACAAGTATCTGCACACATCGGCCGTTCTGGGAGTACCCAACCCTTGGGTGGCCCTTACAGATACACTGATGTGGAAGGATCACACTCTTCCAACACTGAAGGATACCCTCCACCGAGACACTTAGTTTCAGTGCATGGATTGGAGCGAGACCTTGGCTATGTCCAGCATCAGATAGAGGGCCTGCAGATTGGTCAAGACCAGCTCCACCAAAGGTTACAAGATCTGTCATATGAATTCCGGCAATACAGGGAAGAGAATGAGGAGGAGACAAGGGATATGCACTACCTAGCTCGTCGCAATGACCGCCGCTGGGACGATTTCTATCGCCGCTAGGGGTGGGATTTCTAGTGATGCTTTCTGAACCAGTTTGGGGGAGGTCCCTCGCAATGGTAAGTACACATAGCCCCATCCTTTTTATTTACGCATTTATATTACTTATTTATATTTCCAGCATGCTAAATAAAAAAATAAAAAAATAAAAAATAATAATAATAATAATTATTATTATTATGTAGTAGTATTTGTTATGTTAGTATTGTTATGCTTGAAAAATAAATAAACACCCACACTGTCACACTATTAGGAATAAGAGAATGAAAATGCTTATTGCCTATAATTACTTCAAGTTAGTAATTCACTGATGATTTGACTGTTAATGTGATTTTACTTATACCATGAACTTGAACTCCGTGGGGTTGCAAATGCTAGAACAAGGTTTAAAAAATTTGAGTATCATGATTTAGCAAAGAAATGAGTAAGTTTTTATCCTGTCATGAGCAAGATTAATCTGTGGAGAATTTCTTTAAAACAATGATAAAACTTGCTTAAGATCTTCTGTGGCAAAAGAGAACACCTACCAGAGCCATATTTGTTAGATAGGAAAACTCCACTTGCTTCCTATATTTATGTTGAGCCTTGTCAAACTTTTGTGAATCATAGTAGAGAAACTAGTCATATTCTCATGACCGAGAACACGAACACCCACCATCATATTGCTATTCTTACACTGAGAATAAGCAACAACATGCCTTTTATGTTAAGATTTACTCCATGGCATTATCATTTGTCCCTCTGAAATATTCCTCAAAAAGAGGCATGGCTAGTCTCTAAAAAAAAGAGAAAGAGAGGAAGTGCTCTGATGAAAGAAAAAAAAGAGAGAGAGAAAGAGAAAAGAAAGAGCTAGCCATGTTTCTAAAAAGGGAAAAGCCATGAAAGGAGTAATTAGCACCACCACCTTACACATGCACATTGTTGGTCTAAGTCTATGACTTGTTGCTCCTTTGATCCAATTGTTTGACTTAACAATATTACATTATATATGGTATGCCCCATTTTCCTGTGATCCTAAAACTCCACATAAGCTATTAGAGATAGGATGAGAGGGCATTGCAAGCTTTTTGAGAGAGATCAAAAATTCCACACATATTAGAGAGACTGAGAGTGCCACAGAAGAGTCTAAACCATGATTATTGCAAATATTCAAAAACATCCATTAGATTTAATCAGGCAAAAAGGGCATGGAGAACAAACCCTCTTTCTAGCTAGTCTATGCTTTACTTTTTCAGGTTAAGGGATAGATAAAAGCCCCATGGGTAAAGGTGATTCGGTATGGGTAGTTGCATTAACATGTTGAAATCAAAAGTGAGTCATTAATAAGAAGTTAATTATAAGCATAACATCTCGAGTCTTTGCTCAAGGACGAGCAAAAGGTAAGTTTGGGGAGTTTGTTGATGCTCACTAAATGCATATTTTAACCATCAACATTGATAAAATTGAGCAAGGAAATGGCAAATAAAAGGTAGGAATTTGGTTTAAACTAACGGAATTCCACTTGTACTTGAAGAATTGTGGTTGCAGGTGAAATACAGGTGAAAATGAAGCAAACAAAGGCACATCTGAGCAATACACGTCACAAGAGCCACATTGGGCCCAAGTGACAGGGCGCCCGCCCCCCACTTGGCGCCATCTGCACTCCGCCACGACATGGATCCGTGCCCCAACCTCCTAAGCAGAGTTTGGCACATTGATTCAACATCAATGGTTCAAATTCACCTCACCTGGATCCGGTAGCCCTGTTGGGCAGGGCGCCCGCCCTGTCCATTTGGCCTGCCATGTCCACAATCTGGCGGAGAGGCATCCAAGCACTTGTGGCCGTCCATTTGAAGTCGGTTTTCATCCAAGGGAGATCAAAGGTGGTGTCAAGGATTCATGGACCCACTTGTCATCCTCCAAGGGCTACAAACCGCTTCTCCAACCGCCAACAAGTGCTCAACCAACCTTGCAACCGTCATTGGGGAGGATCCTGGAGCGTTGGATGGTGAGACGGTGAAATCCACCGGGCGCCCGCCCCCCTAGCAGGGCGCCCGCCCTATAAGTCAGGGCCACCGACCTCCGGCCACCTCTACAAGTACCCCAGGGGTCTCCAAGTGATATAAATACCCCAGGAATGCTTCAGTTGTAATCAGCTTAGGAAGAATAGAGAGATTTGGAGTATAGTCCATCCTAGCTCATCTAGTGAGAGCCTCCTAGCAAGGCTAGTAGTGTGAGTGTGAGTGAGGAGAAGCTGAAGAGTTGGAGAGCTCGGCGAAGGTCTCTCTCTCGGCCGCTTCCTCTGTAAGGTACTCTTTGTTTCGGTAATATAATTTCCTTTCTAGTACTTACATTCCCCGCATTACTTTTAGTATTTACTTTTAGTATTTACTTCCAAGTATTTACTTTATATATTACTTTGAGTGCTCTAGTTGCGGTAGTATTAGGGGATTAATTATCGGTTTTCATACACTTAGTGCGGGATCTTCGCCGCATAGTCGGTGCTCTAATCTTAGCGCGAGGTTAGAGTAGTAGCCTGTAGTGTAAGCGTGGTGCTTAGACTAGAAGTTACCTTGGATTGCGGCTAGACCCACGGATAGTAGTGGTAGGTCTTAGGTGGTGACAGCCCTAAGATCCTCTGGATTCCACCACATCGGTCTAGTAGTAGGCGTAGGGCTTTTCTGTTTGTGAGTAATCCCAATCTCTTGGGACCGCGCATTCGCCCCGAAGTGCTAAGTGGAGTTAGCCTACCGTGTTGCCTTGCATCCCACTCTTGAGCTCATCACTGTCTATGCCGTTGCTTGGCTCTATTTTAGACTAGATTATTTGGATTAGTTATCACTACACTAGTTCATTCTTATCATAAATCGTGATTGTTCTTAGTTTACCATTAGATATCTCTAGCCACCAGAAGCTTCCCTGTGGAAATAAATACGATACTTGTTTACTCCCAAGTGAAGTGCTGCATCGATAGATTCTGTGCGCTTGTAGAATTCTGCAATAGTCATAGGAATTATCAACAAGCATTTCTAACGTCGTTATCAGGAATATCTATTCTTGGTAGTGAGCTTAGAAACGCCAACAGACACCCAAAATACACAAGAGCCACAAGAGATAAGAGAAGCTCCACTCTTTAGTAGTATTAGTAGTATTAGTCTAGTGTGGGAGTCAGAGTCGATTCGAGCTACGCTCGAAGTCTTCAGAGTCGTCTGCTGGAGAGTCTGGTATAGCTTTTGTACCTTTCCTTCTGTAAGACTTTACCTTTATCAATATATTATCTTTACTTTACTTTACTAAGTCTCTACTTAGTGCATTACTATTCTTTATAGTATTATTGTGTTTTGTCTTAACTTATAGTTGAGTTATATTAGATAGTGATCCTGTAACCACCTCACGTGTGTAGTTCATCGCCTGTCATAGGGTGCTTTAGTTGTTGGTATGCAACTAGAGTAGTAAGGCTTAGTGTAAGCGTGGTGCTTAGACTAGATCTTGCCTTTGAATGCCGCTTGTCACATGGATTATTTGTGGGTTCTAGCAGGTGGTGACAGCTCTGTCTAGTCTTAGTATCCCACCACGTGTTTTAGGCAAGTTCTTAAAAGGTTGGCTCCCATAAGAGAATAGCCGCTTCGGGTAGAGGTTATATCCCCTACTATGTCGCCTATCCCCTACACACCGGAAGTAAGGTAGCTGTCTTAGTATAATTCATCCATTTGATAAGATAGTTCACAAGAGTAAAATAAGTGTCATAGGAGTCTTTTACTCAGTCGTTGTCCTCCCACCTAGCTATACTCTACTAGTTATCTTTAGTTATCCTAAAACCTTGTCGTGTCTTGGTGTCATTACCCTTTCCTCTACATATCGATTTACCCCCTATAACTAGTTGATACTAAGTTGTTATAGACTTAAGGATCTCTCTCTTTTTATTAATTATTCCTAGCAACCGCTTTCCCTTGAGATAAAAATAAATAACGATACCTTGGAATACTTCCGGGTGAAGTGCTACAACGGTATATTCTGTGCGCTTGCGGAATTATCCAATAGACATAAGAAATATCCACAGGCATTTCTGGCGCCGTTATCAGAGATAACCTAACACCCTGTCTCTGGTGGTTGCGCTAAGAAGTGTCAACACTATGCCCAAGAACTGGAGCGCAGATGATTAGTACGATTTCGATACACACAAGCTGGACAAATTATTCGATCTACTGGTCAGTGCTAGGCAGATCACTTTCCCGGTCGATTATGTAAGACCCTCTCCTGAAGACTTGAAGGGGAAGACGTTCTGCCAGTACCATGGCGTCACCACACATGACACCAACGGATGCCGCGCATTCAGAACTTAGATTCAGAGGGCTATCTCTCGTGGCTTATTAAAGTTTGATAGTCCTGTTAAGGGGAAGATGAAGATTGATAAGTTCCCGTTCCCGAAGGGCCAGAATATGGTCGAGGTGTTGGCCTCTACAAGCAAGATGAAAGTTCTGACCTCCAACCAAGCTAGAAGGAACACATCAGTTGATCCTGATATGCAGATATCAGCTGAGGAGCTGGTGATGATCAGGAGAAGCCGGGAGCAGAATCAGAGCCAATATGAGAAGGGGGAGTCCAGCGGCACCAAGAAGACCAGGCCTACATCCCGCGATTTACTAAACAAATGGTGACGGGAGAAGGAGAAGACTTGCCGGAGGCAGCTCGAAGAGGAAGAGTACCGGAGATGGGCTCGTGATGAAGAAGAAGCCCGCTACCTGGAAGAGCTGGCTCGACGCCAGGAGAAAGAAGAAAGCCACTGGCATTGCCCATTCTTCAGGCATTGCTGGAATGAAGGTCTGAGATTGCCGACTCTGCGCAATTGCTTGCAGTACAGTGATCAGTACCGAGAACAGGCACTCTCAGACCAACCGCTGGTCTATGCATGAGAGGCTCGGACGCCCACATGACATGCAGGATCGGCGGGAAAAAAGGGACCTGCGCGATCGGCTCAACGAGGCAGCAGTCGATCACCAAGAGCCGGTCTGGCAGGAGAACCAGTGGTGCCCTAGGGACTTGACCAAGAGCTAGAGACACCGTGTGCAGCACCTTAAGAATAGGGAGTTCAAAGCAGAGGGCCGCCCAAAGCAAATCTGGCGGGAGAAGCCTCCTCAGGACAAAGGGAAGGCGACAGCTGATGCGCAGATGGTGTTTGTGCTTCCGGCTGAGTTCAGGGCGCCCCGAGCCAGAAAGGTTGAAGTTCTCTCTGACTCTGACGAATCGGAGTCTGAGCAAGCCACCGCCAAGCTGGTCTTCGCGCAGCAAGCTATCTTTGATAAGCCACCCAAGCACCGGCACCTGAAGGCCCTGTACCTCAAAGGATATGTCGATGGGATGCCCATGACCAAGATGCTAGTCGATGGTGGTGCCACTGTTAATCTCATGCCCTACACCACCTTCCGCAAGCTGGGCAAGGGCCCTGATGATTTGATCGAGACCGACATGATGCTCAAAGACTTCGGGGGCAACTCTTCAAATACTCGGGGGGCAATCAATGTCGAGCTAACAGTCGGGAAGAAGACGCTTCTCACCACCTTCTTCGTGATTGACAGCAATGGTTCTTATAGTCTGCTGCTTGGGCGTGATTGGATCCATGCCAACTGCTGCGTACCGTCAACCATGCACCCATGTGTGATCCAGTGGCATGGTGATGAGGTTGAGGTGGTTCCAGCTGATGACTCGGTGAGTATAGCCACAGCAGATGCTACCTACTAGGAAGCTAGGGATCATGACTGCTTCTCTGGCAAGACTTGGGAAGAAGGCTCCATCAAGGTCAACGATGAGAGTCAACAGCCAGTCCGGGCAATCGGCTCTGAGTCTTTTTACTAATGGACAACCCAATCAATGGCACCGAGGGCAAGCTTGGACAGGGTTTTACGTCGGCCGATAAACTTGAAGAAGTGGATATCGGATCTGGTGACAGACCAAGGCCGACGTATATTGTCGCCAATCTTGACCCTGATTTCAGGCGGGAGTTGATAACTTATTGAAAGAATACAAAGACTGCTTCGCCTGGGAGTACTACAAGATGCCTGGCTTGGACAAATCGATTGTTGAGCACAGATTGCCTATTAAGCCTGGATTTTGGCCATTCAAGCAGCCGCCACGACGATTCAAGCAGGAGTCATTGCCTGACATCAAGGCCGAGATCGAGAGGTTGCTGGAAGCCAAGTTCATTCGAGCTTCCCGATACACCGAGTGGGTATCGAATATTGTCCCTGTATACAAGAAGAATGGCAAGCTGCGGGTCTGCATCGATTTCAGGGACTTGAACAGAGCTACCCCGATGGACGGCTACCCAATGCCGATAGCCGATATGTTAGTTGATTCAGCTGCGGGGCATCAGGTCATCAGCTTCATGGATGGTAATGCCGGCTACAATCAAATTTTTATGGCTGATGAAGATATTCCTAAGACTGCTTTTAGGTGTCCTGGTGCAATCGGTTTGTTCGAGTGGGTTGTAATGACATTCGGTTTAAAAAATGCCGGTGCAACTTATCAAAGGACTATGAATTATATTTTTCATAAGTTGATCGGCAAGATTGTAGAAATTTACATCGACGATGTCATTGTGAAGTCCAAAAGCTACAAGAAGCACTTAGCCGATTTGAAGGCTACCCTGGAATGCACTCGGAAACATGGCTTGAAGATGAATCATAATAAGTGTGCTTTCGGGGTGTCGGCTGGTGAGTTTCTGGGTTTCATGGTACATCGCAAGGGAATTGAGGTTGGCAGCAAGAGTAGGAAGGCCATTGATCAGCTCATGCTGCCAACTAATAAGAAGGAATTGCAGTCCTTACTTGGCAAGATTAATTTCATCAGAAGATTCATTGCCAGTCTGTCAGAGAAGGTGCTGCCGTTCTTGCCACTGTTGAAGCTTATAGACACTCAGGAATTTAGATGGGGTGACGTACAGAAAAAGGCTTTCAATGAAATCAAGGAATATTTGAAGTCTCCACCTATTCTGGTACCGCCACAGGCAAGTAAGCCATTCAAGCTGTACGTGACGTCCGAAGACCATACGATTGGCTCGGCCCTTTTTCAAGAATTTGAAGGAAAAGAGAGGGCAGTATTCTATCTTAGCAAGAGGCTCTTGGATCCTGAGACAAGATACACGCCGACTGAGAAGCTGTGCTTGTGCCTATTCTACTCATGCACTAAGCTGAGGCACTATTTGCTATCAGCCGAGTGTGTGGTAGTTTCCAAAGCCGATGTGATCAAGCATATGTTGTCAATGCCTATCCTGAACGGACGGATCATAAAGTGGATCTTGGCTCTCTCTGAGTTTGACTTGAGGTTTGAATCGGCTAAGGCAGTCAAAGGTCAGGCAATAGCCAATTTCATCACCCAGCATCATAGAGGCGCTATCAGTATAGTCGACGTGGCGCCGTAGACTATGTTCTTTGATGGATCATTTTGCAAGCAAGGCGGAGGTGCTGGGGTAATACTGATATCACCTCGAGGTCAATGACTTGAGTATGCTTTCCAGATCGGGCCAACAGGGACAAGCAACCAGGCTGAATATCAGGCGATTTAAAAAGGATTTCAGCTTCTGCATGAAGCAAAGGCCAACGTAGTTGAGGTTTTCGGAGATTCACAACTAGTCATCAACCAATTCCTCGGCCTATTTGAATGTAAAGACGACGTACTCAGAGGCTATTATGATCAGTGCCAAGCTTTGATCAGAGGGTTCTTGGCAGTTTCACTGTACCATATTCCTACAGCCCAGAATCAAGAGGCTAATCGGCTAGCACAGAGCGCCTCGGGTTATAGATTGATGCAGGAAATATTCAATACCGAGCAATCAGCTGATGACTGGTGGGGCGAGATAACAAGTTACCTTGCAAATCCTTCACAGAAAGTTAATACAAAGCTGAGGTACAAAGCTATCAAGTACGTGCTGCTAGATGGTCAGTTGTATTATAAGACTGTCAAAGGGGTGCTACTGAAATGCCTCAGGGCAGAAGAATCGATGAAGCTGATGAGTGAGGTTCATGAAGGAGTCTGCGGTGCTCACCAATCAGCTCATAAGATGAAATGGATTATCAGAATGACTGGTTATTATTGGCCAACAATGCTCGAAGATTGTTTCAAGTATTACAAGGGCTGCCAAGAATGCCAGAGATTCGGGAATGTGCAGAAGTCTCCTGCCTTAGCTATGAATCCTACCATCAAGCCATGGCCGTTCAGAGGTTGCGGAATCGAACTGATCGGCCAAATCTACCCCCCGTCTAGTAAAGGTCACAAATGGATTTTGGTTGCAACAAACTACTTTACTAAGTGGGTAGAAGCTGTTCCTTTGAAGAACGCCACATCTGGAGATATAATTGTTGGCGCTTCTTAGCGACAGCAGAAAAGTCCGCAAGCACACGGAAGTACCGTCGTAGCACTTCACTCGGAAGTATTCAGGGTATCGTATTTTCCCAAAGGAACGGCTTATGTTAGAGGTCTCTTAGCTAGTTGACCCTAGAAAAGATAGGAGGGATAACTTGGGTGAAGAGGATACACTAAGTCAGGAAACACTACGTGAAGATGACTTTCCCACTACTTGCCTGCTTCGGGGCCATTGACACACCTGGTCTGCCAAGCGATACCAGTATCAGCGCTATTCCGCAGCCGAACGTGGGGGGATGTGTTATGAGTGGACAGGGCTGTCACCACCTGCCACCTACCCCTCTGCCCGTGGGCGCGTCCAACAACTGAAGGTAGACTCCAACTTAGACACCACGTCTACGAAGGCGACTACTACTCTAGCGATGGCCAGGAACTTCCGTATTTATCAGGAGTCCTCTTACTAGAGCACCCATCTCAAGGACCAGCGACGATCCCACAAACAAGTAGCTTTATAAAAGTAACTCACATAATGGATCAAAACTAGAATGTATCACAAACCTCTTACTTCAAGCAGCAAGATGGTTGTAGAGGTACAAGTTGGATGTGAGAGCCGACAGGTCCGGCACTGCGTCCACCCGAGGGTAGAACTGCTTTGACCACGCTCTCACTTCTCAAGCTTGTCTCTCTCTCTAACCCTATACTAGCCTAGCTAGAAGCTAAACTAATGGAAAATTGTGGCACTCCCTTCTTCTTCTCTATTCTATCAAGTCATCTTGATGGAGGGAGTGGGGGCATCATTTTATAGCTTCATAGGACGGTTCCGGCGCAGCTAAGTTTGGAAGGAGGTGAAACCGTCTTTGGGATACCACCTAGAGCACCGCCTCTGAAGACTGGGCCCAGGAGGCCCCACCAGGGGGCTGGGTCCGCTGGCCACTGCCTTCGGGTGGTTGGTTGCTCCCTGGCCTGGACCTCTCCCGCGGTTACAGATGGATCCAGTTCAGTTCTTAGGTGGCTTTCTTGTTTGGTTTGCGCCTTTTCTGAATATGCTTTCCGGTAGTGCGCTTTCTTGTGAATTTTATGTATTTCCACATGTAGACCTGCATGTTACATATACAACAAAACTCGTGGAAAGGTTAGATAAAAGCCCTACCTTCTATTTATTTTTACTATTAAAATGATGATAGAATTTAGTTACTAAGGACCGCCAACAACTCCCCCACACTTGGTCCTTTGCTCGTCCTCGAGTAAAGTGCTAAGGACCCAAAAAGGGTTCATTTTCCTTATTCAAAAAGATCTATATACAGGTTATTCCAAGCTTCACCTGGACTTATGAACTTCAAGGTGTCCACCAGATCATCTTAGGTAATTGAAAAATGGAATAGCCTGGATTCAAATCCTCTTATTCTGTCCTTGCATAGAAACTTGGGTTTTTGCAAGGTTGTGAAAACATAAAAATAGCTCATGTTCCTTGAATGATTCTCTCAGATCGCTCATGTATGTGAGTGGTTCCTCACCAAGGCATGAAAAGGTAATACCTTCACATGGTCATCCTACCTCTAAAATGGCTTATCTGGAGTTTTAGGTAGGAATGAAAATGATGAGGCACACTTACCCTGCAAATGTTGTCAAGTCAAACCCCAGACCATACCAGAGGGAGTGCGTCATACTCCTAGATCAGAATGTGCATCTGTGTGGAGAATATGAAGGTGGAAACTTAATTCTAAATCTTTTTGATGCTCTATACATCATGATTCTCTTTTTTGAGAAAGACAAGATATGGGCTATAGGATCTCCATTATTATTTTATATTTTTTGAACGGCTATTTGGAATCTTCTTTCCCGTTTATTTTCTGATGCCCCTTGGCATAGTCTCTTCCCCCTTTTTTTAGCATAGTCCCATATCTTTTATTGGCATATGACATATTTTGAGATATCATGATGGATGAGTAAAGATTTGCATCAAGAATGCGTGTTTCTTAGGATGAAAACAACACTTTTATTTGGTGGAGAAAACTGCGCAACTCCTAGTGTAAGAGTTGGCATATTTTTGGTGGATGGATGGATGCATGTTTTGCGCAACTCTCAGGGTGAGAATTGTCTTTTGGTGGGTGCATGTGAATTCTGATCTTGGGAGCATGAAACATCTCTCAACAGCGGTCACAAAATTTGACCAAACTTAACACAAAGTAAGTGGCATATGTGGAAGGTTTCATCATAAAGAATCACATATGGCCTTGGTAGGTATTTGTTAATCATTCAAGGAGTATGCTATTGAATTTTTGTAAAATAAATTCCAAGTACTTTGCAAGAATGAGTAAGCATCATGTCATCCTACTATATCTCACCAGTCAATTACTTAGATAAAAGGGGTCCCTAAATAGTGTTCATAAATCTGTAGGAATATTAGCAAGGAATAAAAAGTATGCAAACATTTTGAATGTAGGAAGACATGTTTTGATAGAGTATGAAGGAGTCATCATTTTAAATTTTATCTTAAAAACTTTTTAGTGAGAGAGAGGAGAAATTTGCACAAACCGAATTCTAATTTTTTTCTTTTGTACAGTTTGAATTGGAGAGTCTTCCCCCACACTTGTTTTCTTTCCTGTCTTGATTAGTAACAATATATAGAGAAAACAAGTGTGCAATATATATAAAGATAAAAAACTTCTATTCCATTGATAAATCAAATAGTCACATTACATTGAAAGGGAACATGATTGAAAAATAAAAGATTGTGAAGACGAAAAACTATGTGCCTAATTATTTGTGTAGCAGGAGCGTTCTAAAGATATTTAGAGAACGTGCTTAACTCTTGCTGCCTTAGCGATCGTGCGCAGCTGCTCTCCATAGCCGCGGCGCATCTCATCTAATTCATTCCTAAGACCTTTTACGCTGAGATGAGCCTCGGCTATGCGAGTTTGGGCCTTAACAACACTCAGGCGCGTGCTTTTGATGCTAGCATTGAGCAAGGCGATGGTTGGCCCCTTAGGAGGCTTCTCATCCTCACTATCACTAAAGAAACCCTTAGGCTTCCCCCTAATTATTTTCCTTACAAACTTGCGGTTGGCGCCTGAAGGTTCGGCGGAGGGTGCCGGATTGCTAGAGGTAGCTTCACCCTTGTGAAAGAGACCCTTGGCGTACCCTCCATCAGGTTTGCGTACTACCCTAATGGTATAAGAGCGACTATCCTTAGCGGGAGATGACAGGGAAGGTAAACTAGAGGTAGAGGGCATCATGGCAACACGTTTGCTAGGCCCGCTACTACTAGGGGCCTTCCTCTTGAGGCCTAAAGCACCGGTAGTTGGTCGGGCAGCATTACACTTCTTCTTGGCACCACCTTCGGGTGCACGGGAGCGTGCCGTGGACTTCAAGCTTGATATGTTGCTGAAATTATCGCTAGGGGGTGGTAGAAAGGCTAGCAGCTTATCTACTATGGCACGAGCTTCATCTCTCATAAAGGAATCTCTTGATAGGGTGCTATGTCTAGGTTGTCTATGGAGCCAGGAGCTTGGATCAGCAAAAGAGCATAGCTAGACATGGTCAAAACTTGTAGGTGGGAGAGCTTAGCAACCTTTGCAAGAGGGAGAGGAGAAATAGTTTGGTGTGAAGAGAGGAGGGGCCTTTAGAATGCTTATATAGGTTCTACCGTGGTCTCTGTTGAGGAAACAAACTGATCGTAACCACAGACGCAATGCTGGAGCGATCAGAGGGAGGTACGAAAAAGATTGGCTTTGATTAAGCCAGCTAGGGGTGCGGCCGATCCCGGGGGCGGTCGGTCCCCTGGGTCCATGTTGGCGATCCTTAGCAAACTAAAATACAACATCATTTTAATACTAAAATAAATAGAAGGTAGGGCTTTTATCTAATCCTTCCACAAGTTTTGTCGTGTATAAAGCATGCAGGTTTGACACGTGGAAATGCATCAAATCCACAAGAAAGCGCACTTCCAGGAAACATATTCAGAGAAGGCGCAAACCAAGAAAAGAAGAAAGCCCATCTCAAACAATAAACTAGATCCATCCGTAACCACAGGAGAGGCCCAGGCCCAGGGAGCAACCGACCACCCGAAGGCGGTGGCCAGCGGGCCCAGCCAGGGGACCGACCGCCCCCAGGTGCGGCCGCCCCCTGGTGGGGCCTCCCAGGCCCAGTCTTCGCAGGCGGTGCTCAAGGCGGTTTCACCTCCTTCCAAACCTGGAGACACCCAAACCGCCCTACTCTAGCTATAAATAGATGGTGCTCCTTCATCATTCACACACACCAACATTTGGACCACTACACCTCACATTTCATACTTGTTCTCTCTAGTTTAGTAGTAGTAGAGGAAGGCAAAGCTATCAAGGAGAGCTTGTCTCCTTGGAGGAATCAAGAACATCTTGGTATGAATATAATTCAGTTCTCCTCTATGAGCAAGTTCTCATCTTATATTTATAGCAATGCATCTGAATTAGAGTATAATCTTGTTCATATTATGATCATGGCATATGAACTAGTTCATAGTCTATGTGTTATGTTCTTGATATGTTCATCAAAGTTCTTCATCGTTCATCAAATTAGTAGGAATAGAGGAAGAACTATGCATGGGATAATAGTTTGTTGTGCTGTCATGGTTGCTCCTAGCCGAGCCTGTCAATCCGAAGGGTTGGGGTCCCGGGAGATTAGGAGCTGTTTCCAATTACGTGAGCATGGTGTTCGGGTATGCGGAGATCAGCGAATATGTCGGTACCCCACGGGCAGAGGGGTAGGTGGGCAAGTGGTGACAGCCCTGTCCATCCCTAGCACTCCCCCACATTCGGGTATTGAGTAGGAGTTAGGAAAGTCTCTATCGGCTGGCAGACCAGCTGCGGGGATCTCCCTATCATCCCAGACTTAGTCCTGATTGTAGTCATGCTAGTTAGATGTAAATGCTATTCTTTGCATAGCTGTATATGACCAAAGCCTCCTCAGTTAGTTGTATTCTTTTATTCTTTATTTTCCCCTTTTTATCCTTGAGGTTGCTCCGATGCGTGTGTCCACTATCTTATAAACTTGATTTAACCCCTGCTTATGCTAGGCCTACCTATGCATCCAAATAAGTAATCATGTTTATACCAAAGCTAGATGAAATTCATCATGCCCTCCTACGGGAAATTATAAATACGACACCCTTGAATACTCACGGGTTGAAATGCTACAATGATAGTTCTGTGCGCTTGTAGAGTAATCTTATTTCTTACTGAGCTATCGATTGGCGTAGTTAAGTACCATTACTTAAGGATTGTAATTCTTGTGCACCCCACGGCGCCATGTCACAGTTTTGCATATCGTAAGTAATGACGGTTAGGAAGGCCAATCCGGCACTTCTAACTGCTATTACCAAACTGCATTACCTAGGCCGGCGCCTTTAAGGGCCAAGGGTTACCTTTCTGAAGAAATGGTGGTTGGGAATGTCAACTTTCATTTCTAGTATTACTATTAAGGACAGACTTATAGTCTATCTTTAGTAGTGATGCTAAAAAATGCCAACAAGCATTTCTGGCGCCGTTGCCAAGGATGGACCTTTAGTCTATCTTTTGTAACGACGTTAAGAAATGCCAACAAGCATTTCTGGCGCCGTTGCCGGGGATGGACCTTTAGTCTATCTTTTGTAACGACGTTAAGAAATGCCAACAAGCATTTCTAGCGCCGTTGCCGGGGAGGGCAAAAAGAAAATATAAACATCTAGCTTTGGCATATACTTTGATTACAAAATAAGCATTGGTAGCCATAGCTTAAGCAGGCTAACTTTGCTGTTTTCTTTCTCTTTTTATTGGAATGAAAATAGGATAGTGTATGAGCGGTTTCAATCTGCTGGAAAACTTCGTTAAAAATCCAGAGGCACTCCTAAGGAAGAGAAGGCCTCGTACCATCTCTTTTTCTGCTACTCAGCCGGCAAACGAACCGGTCACTTCCGCACCATTCGCTACTACCACCATGGCCAAGTCACTCCGCGAGTATTCCACCCCCGCTGTTGCCAACGTGCCCGTTGGGCCCGCTGTCAATATCAGGAATGGAAACTTTGAGCTTCGCACTGGCCTACTCACGATGGTGCAGGCGAACCAGTTCTGTGGTTTGCCAAGTGAGGACGCAAACGCACACCTGCAAAACTTTCGTGAGCTGTGCGAGACCATCATCATTAAAGATGTCGCACAAGACAGCATCAGACTCCGCTTGTTTCCCTTCTCCCTCTCAGGGAAGGCGAAGCAATGGTTCTACCAAGCCAAGGAAGCAGTCAACATATGGGACAAATGTTCCACGGCGTTCCTCGCAAAGTTTTTCCCCATGAGCAAAATAAATGTTCTATGGGGGAAGATATCTAACTTCCAACAAACATCACTCGAGTCCATTCCTGAGGCTTGGGAAAGGCTCCAGGAGTACATCCGGGCCTGTCCCTACCATGGGATGGAAGAATGGCTCGTGCTCCAGAATTTCTATGAAGGCCTCACGGCCATGTCTAAAGGGCATGTAGATGCTGCTGCTGGAGGCGAGTTTCTTTCCCTCACCATCGAAAATGCCACGGTATTGATTGAGAAGATGGTGGCCAATCAAAGTTGGAGAGAAGGACGCAAAGCACAAAAAGGCATGCACACCGTGAAGGAGACGGATCTGCTTGCTGCAAAGATAGAGTTACTAATGAAGAAACGTGAGGGACGTGCCACCGATCCTACCACCGGCACCATCCAGGCCATGGACTCACACATGACGTGTGAAATCTGTGGAGATGTTGGTCATTCGGGGAACAACTGTCCCGAAAGCCATGAAGAAGCTTCATACGTTAACAACGGGTTTCGCCAACATCAACAAACAGGTAACGGGTGGAACAGCCAGAATCACCCCCAAGGTAATTCTTCCAATTTTAATTCCTCCCAACCTTCATTAAAAGATCTTATTATAGGACAGGCTAAAATAAATGAAAACCTTACAACCAAGCTTTCTCTCAATGATAAAATGTTTGAAACCATAAATGCTAAGCTTGATAGCCTATCCTCATCTGTTAAAAACCAAGTAAATTTTAATAGAAGAGTAGAAACTCAGATCGCCCAGCTTGCCTTTGCTACTAAATCTGCCATGCAACCTGCTAGTTCTATTGAGAATATAAACTCGGTGACCACGAGAGGGGGTAAGACCACTCATGATCCACCACACCCTAACCATAAGACAGGTAAAGCATCAAGGCAGCAAGAGGAGACACAGGTCGAGTCGGCATAACTACAGGAAGAATTAGCGGAAAATGAGCTGACACCGGAAAACTATGTGGACACTATGATGCTACCTTTCCCCACAAGGATAAGAAGGAAGAAGAAGGCCAGAGATGAGCAGTTCCTTCGATTTGTGGAAATGATCGAGAAGACACACTTCAGCGTCCCGCTGATGGATGTCTTGCACATACCGTCCTACGCCAAATTCATCAAGGACATCATCAACAACAAGCGACCATTACCGTCCACAGAAACTGTCAAGCTGATGGAAGAGTGTAGCGCGGCTATGCTCAATCATCTACCTGAGAAGAAACAAGACCCTGGGTGCCCCACGATCACATGCTCCATTGGCACCTAGCAATTTAACCACGCCTTATGCGATCTTAGGGCAAGCGTAAGCGTCATGCCGAAATCAGTCTTTCATAGACTGAATTTCACCAACTTGGAGCCCACCAACATGACACTTCAGTTGGCTGACTCCTCAATTCGGTACCCAGCGGGGATAGCACAAGATATCCCTGTCAAAATCAGAGAGTATTATGTCCGAATGGATTTTGTGGTGCTCAACATGGAGTTTACCAAAGAAACACCACTTATCCTTGGGAGACCATTCCTAAGCACGGCCGGAGCACAAATTGATGTTGGCGCTGGAGAAATCCACTTCAATATCAATGGACAAGAAGAAAAGTTCGAATTCAGGCCTCGCCGTCAGGAAGAATGCAACATGATACGTATCCGATATGGGCCGAACCCCCAAGGCATTAAGGAGGTAGAGATTCAGCCTCAGCTCTTAAAAAATCTATCAAAAGAATTAAAGAAAAAGCTGGAGCCAAAAGAAAAGGCGGCTCCTAAAAGAAATATAAATAAGGAGCAGAAAAACAAAATGGCTCCTAAAAAGAGGGAAGAAATCCCCAAGCCTTCACAAAAGAAGTCGGTGTGGAAACCCAAAACAAATGTCAAAAAAACTATCACACTACCCAAAACCAGTCAGAAGGTATAGAGGCCCAAGCAGGTACAACCGTCTACTTCTCCCAAGACGGATGTACCATCATCAAGAAACCAATGAAGGGAGAAAAGTCCTGCTCAACGGACTTAAAAGGCTGAGCCCTTGCCGAAGGTAAATCGGTAAGTTATCTTTAATTTTTACTTTAAATAAAAATTTAATAAATCTTTCAATAAATACCTAAGTAATCTCCCTATTCTACAAATAATAATAATAATAAATATTTATATATTTTAAACTTTTATAATGAACATATGCTTACATGGTGCTCTTGTTGCATTTATGAAATAAATAGAAAATCCCTACGATCTTCTTTCATGCACATAAATATTTTTATGATCATAGAAATACTTTCTCATAAATGCATGATAGTGTGATCTTGAGCATAATCTCATGAATATCAATCATTTCCCACAATCAATCACACACACTATCACTCTGATTTACTACACATCAAACTTGATCGTAACCAAGATAGGGATCTACACAGTCAGCAAAGTATCGGGCCAAAAAGCAGAGGCCGGCTGGTGGACCCAGGGGACTGACCGCCCCCAGGACCGGCCGCCCCCTGGCTGGCCCAATCTGTGCCAAACTTTTTCGTACCTCACTCTGATCCCTCCAGAATCGCGTTCATGGTTACGAGCATGTTGTTTCCTTACCAGAGACCACGGAAGCACATATTTAAACCCTCATAGGCCTCTCTTTTCCTCACACCAACCTCTCTCTTCTTCGTTTTGCAAAGCTTGATAAACTCTTCCATCTCTAAGTGCCGACCATGTCTAGCTACGCCCTCTCATTGATCAACGCTCCAAAGGCCATAGCGAACCTAGACATAGCACCTTACCAAGAGAGTCCATTAGTTAGGGAAGAAGCTCATGTTGTGAAGGAGAAGCCTTTAGCGATCCTGCCAGCACACTCGCCTGCACCCGAAGGTGGCGCCAAGAAGAAGACCGCTGCTACGCATCCTACCAGTTTTCTAGGCCTCAAGAGGAAGACCCCTAGCGGTATTGGGACTAGCATGCGTTCTGGTGAAAAGTCGGCTAGCAAGCCTGCAGTTTCAGCCCAAAAGGCAACATCCGCTAGCACCTTTCCTAGAATTAGGAGACATTTACCATAGCCATCCATCAAGCGTCGTGCAGGACAGTACGAAAGCAGTGACGATGAAGACGACTCTAGTATCATCAATAACCTCATAGCTAAACATGCTGGCTTGCGTGCTTTCCTTAGGACTTTAGAAGACGACATAGAAACCAAGAACACAGAGATTAGGAACCTTAGCAATGACATTAATAGTTTCCGCTTCAAGATCAATCTTAAGCTAAGGAAAGTTGCTAAAGCCCTAGGTGTTGATCATCATCTTGAGTATCTTTAGAATGCACCTGCTGCACGAATAATTAGGCACTTCTCTTTTTCACGATCATCAATGTGAATGTGCCTATTTGAGTTTATCAATTAAATAAAGTTTTTATGTTGAGCACTTGTTTTCGCCACATATATATATTGTGACTAACCAAGACAGAAAAGAAAACAAGTGTGGGGGAGGACTCTCCAAGTCAATTGCATAATAACAAAAATCAAAATTCGGTTTGTGCAACTTTTTCCCTCTCTCATTCTGAAAAGTTTTAAGATAAAATGATGTCCCCTTTATACTCCATCAAAACTTGTCTTCCTACATTCGAGATATTTGCATACTTTTTATTCCCTGCTAAAATTACTACAGATTTATGAACACTGTTTAGGGACTCCGTTTCTATCTAAGTAATTGATGGATGAGATATAGTAGGATGGCATGATGCTTGCTCATTCTTGCAAAGTACTTGGGATTTATCTTACAAAAACAAAAACTCAATAGCATGCTCCTTGAATGATTGATAAATACCGACCAAGCCCATATATGATTCTATTTGATGAAACATTCTACATATGCCACTTATTTTGTGTTGAGTTTGGTCAAATTTCTGACCGCTGTTGAGAGATGTTTCATACTCCCAAGATCAGAATTCACTTGCACCCACCAAATAAAGTCAATTCTCACCCTGAGAGTTGCGCAAAACATGCACTTCATCCATCCACCAAATAAAAAAGGTGTCAGTTCTCATCCTAAGGACCGTCCATTCCTTCTACAAAATTTTACTCCATTCATCTACCATTATGATATCTCCTTATTTAAAAGTTTTTTTTCATATGCCAATAAAAGATATGGGGCTATAATAAACGAAAAAAAGATCATGCCAAGGGGCATAAGAAAATAACGGGAAAGAAAAAGTTTAAATACCCGTTCAAAAAAAATAAAAAAATAAAGATCTTATAGCCCATATCTTCCTAAGTTTTATCCAAGGAGAATCATGATGCATGGAGTACCAAAAAGATTTAGAACTAGGTTTCCACCTTCATACTTTCCACACACATGCACATTCTGATCTAAGAGTATGGCACACTCCCTCCGGTATGGTCTAGGGTTTGACTTGACAACATATGCAGGGTAAGTGTGCCTCATCATTTCTCATTCCTACCTAAGACTCCAGATAAGCCTTATTAGAGGTAGGATGATCAAAGTGAAGGCATCACCTTTTCATGCCTTGGTGAGGGACCACTTACAAAATGAGTGACTTGAGAGAATCATTCAAGGAACATAAGCTATCTTTATGTTTTCAAGATCTTGCAAAACCCAAGTCTCTGTGCAAGGACAAGAGTGAGAGGATTTGATTCCAAGCTATTCCATTTTTCAAATACTCAAGGTGATTCGGTAGACACTTTGAAGTTCATAAATCCGGGTGAAGCTTGGAATATCCTGTATGCAGACTCTTTTGACAAGCAAGACAAACCCATTTTGTCCTTAGCACTTTACTCGAGGACGAGCAAAGGACCAAGTGTGGGGGAGTTGTTGGCGGTCCCTAGCAAACTAAAATACAACATCATTTTAATACTAAAACAAATAGAAGGTAGGGCTTTTATCTAATCCGTCCACGAGTTTTGTCATGTATAAAGCATGCAGGTTTGACACATGGAAATGCATCAAATCCACAAGAAAGCGCACTTCAAGGAAACATATTCAGAGAAGGCGCAAACCAAGAAAAGAAGAAAGCCCATCTCAAACAGTGACCTAGATCCATCCGTAACCATAGGAGAGGCCCTGGCCCAGGGAGCAACCAACCACCGAAGGCGGTGGCCAGCGGGCCCAGCCAGGGGACCGACCGCCCCTAGGTGTGGCCGCCCCTGGTAGGGCCTCTCGGGCCCAGTCTTCGGAGGCGGTGCTCAAGGCAGTTTCCCAAAGGCGGTTCACCTCCTTCCAAACCTGGAGACACCCAAACCGCCCTACTCTAGCTATAAATAGATGGTGCTCCTTCATCATTCACACACACCAACATTTGGACCACTACACCTCACATTTCATACTTGTTCTCTCTAGTTTAGTAGTAGTAGAGGAAGGCAAAGCTATCAAGGAGAGCTTGTCTCCTTGGAGGAATCAAGAACATCTTGGTATGAATATAATTCAGTTCTCCTCTATGAGCAAGTTCTCATCATATATTTATAGCAATGCATCTGAATTAGAGTATAATCTTGTTCATATTATGATCATGGCATATGAACTAGTTCATAGTCTATGTGTTATGTTCTTGATATGTTCATCAAAGTTCTTCATCGTTCATCAAATATGTAGGAATAGCGGAAGAACTATGGATGGGATAATAGTTCGTTGTGCTGTCATGGTTGCTCCTAGCCGAGCCTGTCAATCCGAAGGGTTGGGGTCCCGCACGGGAGCCTGATAACTCCGGAAGCCCTGTCGGGTGCTCACGCGAACACCACAATGTCCCACCGAGGATCATTTCACGGAACCGAAACCAACCATCTTATTACATTCATTCATAGAGTTCAAAATATATCAGAGTAAAAAGCGGAAGAGAACAATTATAGTTTACAAATTCCAGGGATAGCCTTTACAAAAGTTCTTGTCGATAGAGATAAGATAAGATAGCTCTTACACTTATAAGTAATATAGATGACATCTTGCCCAAGGAAGTGCTGATAAGCACATGTCATCTACTGCATAGGGCAGATCTTCGGGTGCCACTAGCTAGGCAATAGCCAGACCTGTCCTGCTCCTGACTTTCACCTGCAACAGGAGGTTAACAAACCCTGAGTACATGGGGTACTCCGCAAGACTTACCCGACCAAAAATTGGGGAGAAGACTTAGGAATGCAGGCTAAGGGGAATCAAGATGAGGCTTTAGCAAGAATCAAAGAGTTTTGCAGAAAAGTACTCTAAGTCAGCTTAAAACTCAATCCTGAATCTAGATTGACTCATTAAGATAATCTCAATATTCACCCATTTCCCACATCTTTCACCTAGTTCCGAACCACTCTTCGCTGTAAGTCAGTGGATCAAGTCTCCATTAACCGAGGAGCAACGACGATTCAAATCGATTAAGTACCCAGCTGGGGATCCCTATCCACACTGCATATATAGCACTTAAGCTTGCATATGCCAACCCCGCCTACCACGGCTTTTCCAAAACTTGAACCGGTCCTGCGCCACCCGAGAGCACAGTACTCCTCTCGTCTCCAGGCACGACGGCCACGAGGGTACACGCTACTCTCGCCATCTCTCCACTCCCAATGTGTGGTTGTCGGTTCAAGAAGAGGAGCGACCGGAGTCAGAGGCTTTCCGTAGTATGTGGCTAGTTGCAAAGTCTCGATCCATCAGGCCGACAACGAATGGTCCCTAATGGATTCCAATTCGTTTTCTTAATAGACAGTCAGAGACACTACATTGAGATTCCTTTCTCAATGCAAGTCCACTGCCCTGTCAAACAATTATAATAGTTCATGGTAGTATACCCCAAGCATACAAAATATCTTTTTTTATAAAAGCTTAACTATTAAGCATGGCTAAGCATTTTATAAACATTTGCCTTTAAATCAGGTTTCAAGGATAATATATCAAGGCAGGTAAATGCAGCAAGTAGGTGACAATCAACTCCTATCAACCTAATGCAGCAATTTAACTCAAGTGATAAAGATTTGTAAATACAAGGAGGGGCTGATGCACCGGGACTTGCCTGTTGCTTGGAGCAGGTACAACCCTGAAGTCTATCACCGAGGAAACTCCACATCCAGAGAGTGAAGACCAACTCGGGACTTGCTTTAGATATTAATATCCCGCGTTCACTACACGAAATATGAATGCATGATGAAATGCATGGCATGATGCATAATGGAAACATACAAATACATTACATTAAATAATCAAAGAAAGTTCAATACTACTTTTCTTTGCGATAAAGTTGCAAGCCAACAAGACTAGCTTGTTGTCTAACAACTTGCGGTTTACGGGCACCTATAGGGAGTTCTATGATCGAGTTAGGGTACGGAAAGGTCCAAAAGAGAAGTCGTTCTACTTGGATGTTTTTACCCATGAAGTTGCGTTTAAAGAAACAACCTCATGACATTACAGGTCAGGATAGCCTGTAATTAAGGGTTACTTTATTTTGGTAAACCCTAAGGTAATTACCAACTAGTAATAAGGGTCATTAAGTTCTTATTAAGATTCTATTATCATGGTGGTTATTACCTCACCTAATCATTTTATTAACTATTATTAACCACCACATAACAATAATAAATTATTCTACTAAATAAGTTGCTAAGGACCATGTAAGGTTTATGATCCCTAGTCTTCACTCAATCCAAAAACCACAAGACACAATACATTTCATATATTAAGGAAGAAAATAAATAAATTTATTTAACTCCTTAGCCTCCACTGTTGGACCGGCCCGAACGACTAACACGGCCCAGATTGGCTCCCTTAGCACTCCCAATACAAATGACCTGGTCCAATCCGGCTCCAGCCTGCTCTGGCCAAGCCAGAGAGACGCAGCCATGGCCACCGGACGGCCAGGCCAAGCTCGGCCAGGACCGCAAGCGGCCGGAGGTGGTCGAGAGGGCAACAATGGGTCGCAAGGCTCCCAGACCCACGACTCAGCTTATGGTAATCTCAGTTCCCTGATTCGAAGACCCGGAATAAACCCTAAGCCATTAATGCTAAACATCATTTTAATTATTAATTAATTAGGGATAAATTACAAAACAATTAAACTTTATCCAAATGAGCTACAGATTTTTGTGGAGGTAGCTCACTGTTCAAAACAGTGATACAATAATTTTCATGATTTTTAGACAATTATTTTGAACCACAAAATTCATGGAAACTCCATTTTCTAATTAAAATGCCTATTTTTATCACATAAATAAAATGGTTAAAACACAAGTTTCATATTTTTCACAAATACTACAGTACACAGAGAAGCTACTCAATTTATCTCGTAATTTTTGGAGCTTCATAAATATCCATACAAAATAAACAAAATTGAGCACTAATCCTTTAATCCGAAAATGAAAAACCATTTTGTCAGCTCCACTGGACCGGCCCATATGCAGCCCAGCAGAGCCCAACTCGGGCTTTCTTCTTCCTCCAGCTCCTTCTTCTACCTCCCGATGGCACAGGTGGTGGCGCTGACACGCTGCCGGCTTGGGCTTGCCGGCGGTGACACTTCGGCGAAGTCAAACACCCAGATGAGCCTCCCCACAACCACCTGCACCACTCCTAAGGACCCAGCCCCGCTCTACAACCACCCGAGCTCCAACACTAGCAGCCATGGCGGGCGGCGGCGCTGCTCAGCGCTGCACCGACCAACTCCGACCACGATAGACGAAAATGACTGCGCAGCAAGCTCCAGGGTGACCTAGAGGTGCCATGGTTACAAGGAATTGGAAAATTAAGCACTGGGGCACTGTCAACTGCGTTCATGGCAGACGGCAGCAAGTGCACCGGCGATCCAACTTTGTTCCGGCGATCCAGACCACGAGAAGCCAAACCATCTTACTTTCCATGAAATTAAACTCAAGATATGCTACGAACAAGAGAAGTATGATCGAGAAGAAGTCTGTACCTTGCTGGCCACGGTGAACCCTACCACTGCGGAGCTCCGGCCAGAGCGGACGGTGGCGCGAGGCCTAAAATAGTGGCGCTCGAGCACAGTTGCTAAGGCAGGGATGGCAAGGAGGTAGAAGATATCAACGCGGAGCTATGGCCGTGATGGGATGAGCAGCGGCTGTCTGAACAATGAGCTCATCGCCGGCAACGCCGTTGCGGCCCGAGCGACGCTTCTGGTGGATACAGAGAAAATGAAAGGGAGGAAGACGATGGGAGGAGTGAATGGATAGGCCTGGGTGACGTTCAGCTTCGATTCAGAGGACAGAAGGGCGGTGGAGTCCAGAGATCATCGACACGAAGCGAAGCCGGTGGCACGGCACGGTATCGACACGTCGACTCTCGAAACTGAACGAGTTTGGTTCAGTTCAAACTAAAACACCAGTTCTGTACTGTTTCGTTCGACTGAAAACCAAAACTTGACGATAAAAATCTCTCAGACCATTGAGAATTAGTGGAAACTTCTTTAATATGGGATGAATATCTACATGAGATCTCTAACCTTTATTAAAACATTTAGGGCTGGTTTAGGAAATACAGAGAGCCAAACCTAGGTACCCTGAAACTGAAATGAAGCAAAGATTTGACTAACCTTAGTTTCCTTGAGGGCTAAAATTGGCTAGGTTAAAAGCATTTTCATGACCTGACCACAAAATACACTTTGTCAAAAATTAAATTTGCTTCCTTTTTGGACCCACCTCATATTTTGCTTAGATTTCGAATTATCAAAAAGGGGCTAAATGAATAGTTTGAAATTCAAGTTACAATTCAAATTTTTATTTAGAAACCGAAAATTTGTCCAATATAAAAGTTGTTCCATTAATTGAATTTTATAACTTTCATTTAAGGTGCAATTCCATTTGAGCAATATAAATAACATTTCTTATTTGGTCAAACTAATCACTTTTGGGAAACCCCTAGGCCAACCCTAAATAGAAACCAATTCAGCTGATCTTGCCAACATGAGCTTGGTGTGATTAACTATCTAGAGCAAGGATTGATACTCCAAAATATTTAGAAACCTTTTTATTTCAATTTACATTAAGGTTTACCTATATATATTGATATGTATATACCTATACATATACATATAGCAAATATAGCCAACTCAACATAGTTTTGAAACTAGGGTTTTAGCCCAATTTAAGGTTTCAAAAATTAATTCTAAGCTTTAGTTTAAAAAGGTTATTAATTAATAAACACAATAACAAGCCACTCGTAATTAATTTAAATCACACTAAAGCACTTAAGCACAATCAACCTATGAAATTAAATTTGTTTTAAGTTGATGCATAATAAATTGAACTTAATTATGAATGCGGTGCAGTGCATATGATGACATATCCGATTTTTACTTAGTAACACCAGGGGTGTTACAGGTTAGGAGTTGTTTCCAATTACGCGAGCATGGTGTTCGGGTATGCGGAGATCAGCGAATATGTCGGTACCCCACGGGCAGAGGGGTAGGTGGGCAGGTGGTGACAACCCTGTCCATCCCTAGCACTCCACCACGTTCGGGTATTGAGTAGGAGTTAGGAAAGTCTCTATCGGCTGGCAGACCAGCTGCGGGGATCTCCCTATCATCCCAGACTTAGTCCTGATTCTAGTCGTGCTAGTTAGATGTAAATGCTATTCTTTGCTTAGTTGTATATGACCAAAGCCTGCTCAGTTAGTTGTATTCTTTTATTTTTTATTTTCCCCTTTTTATCCTTGAGGTTGCTCCGATGCGTGTGTCCACTATCTTATAAACTTGATTTAACCCCTACTTATGCTATGCCTACCTATGCATCCAAATAAGAAATCTTGTTTATACCAAAGCTAGATGAAATTCATCATGCCCTCCTACGGGAAATTATAAATACGACAGCCTTGAATACTCACGGGTTGAAATGCTACAATGATAGTTCTGTGCGCTTGCAGAGTAATCTTATTTCTTTCTGAGCTATCGATTGGCGTACCTAAGTACCATTATTTAAGGATTGTAATTCTTGTGCACCCCACGGCGCCGTGTCACAGTTTTGCATATCGTAAGTAATGACGGTTAGGAAGGCCAATCCAGCACTTCTAACTGCTATTACCAGACTGCATTACCTAGGCCGGCGCCTTTAAGGGCCAAGGGTTACCTTTCTGAAGAAATAGTGGTTGGGAATGTCAACTTTCGTTTCTAATATTACTATTAAGTTTAATAGTGATGCTATGAAACGCCTACAAGCATTTCTGGCGCCGTTGCCAGGGATGGACCTTTAGTCTATCTTTTGTAACGACGTTAAGAAATGCCAACAAGCATTTCTGGCACCGTTGCCGGGGATGGAACTTTAGTCTATCTTTTGTAACGACGTTAAGAAATGCCAACAGTCCATCTTCCAGCCTCCGTCTTTTGCCCATGTGTCTTGCTGATTGAGTAGATCTCTCTCCCAGTTACGATCAAGTTTGATGCGCGGTGGATCAGTGTGATGGTGTATGTGATAAGGTGTGATATATTTTTAAAGATAATGCTCAAGATTACACTATCATGCATTTATGAGGGAATATACCTATGATCAAGAAGATTTATGTAAACACAAGGAAAGAGCATAGGAATTTTTTAGATATATCATAAATGCAACACCAATGTTTTATAAAATAGCAAAACGTAAACGTAATAGATATGTTTGTTTTATTTGTTATATATATTTATTTTTTTATAAGTTTTTAGTAAACTCTTTAAAAGATACTATATTTATTTCATCAATAAAATTAGGTTCGGGTTCAAGGAATACCTTGAGACGTTGACCGTTTACCTTATGGATGTTTCCGTCATCGTCTTCTATCGTGATTGCTCCATGTGATGATACGTTGATGACGGTATAAGGTCCGTCCCATTTACTTCTGAGCTTACCTTTCCCGAACAATTTGACTCTTGAATTGAGCAGAACTTTATCGCCTAATTTGAATTCTTTGTGCTGGATTCTTCGATCATGCCATCTCTTTGTTCTTTCTTTGTAGAGTTTGGCACTATGATAGGCTTTTTCTCGCCATTCTTCCAGTTCTGTGACTTGTTTCTGCCTATGTTTACCAGCTGTCTTGAGATCCATATTACAGGTTTTTATTGCCCAGTGAGCTCTATGTTCAAGCTCAACAGGCAAATGGCAACTTTTTCCATAGACCAGCTGATATGGTGACATCCCGATGGGGGTCTTGTAAGCTGTCCTGTATGCCCAGAGTGCATCAGGTAGCTTATCTTTCCATCCCTTTCCCATCTCGTTCACCATTTTCTGAAGGATGTTTTTGATTTGTTTGTTTGAAGTTTCGGCTTGTTCACTGGTTTGGGGATGATAAGGAGTAGCTACGTTGTGCTTGGTCCCAGCTCTCGCAGGAATGCTCTGAAAGTCTTGTCTATGAAGTGTGAGCCCCCGTCGCTTATCACCATCCTTGGTGTCCCAAAGCGAGGGAGGATCACTTCATGAAACATCTTTCTTGCATGTTTTGCATCTGCTGCTCGGCAGGGTAGCGCTTCGACCCATTTTGATACATAGTCTACTGCCACTAGGATGTACTCACAGTCTCCCGACTTCTGGAATGGTCCCATGTAGTCAATGCACTAGACATCAAAGACTTCAAATTGGAGGTTGAAATGAAGGGGCATGGCATCGCGGGAGCTGATGTTGCCTTGCAGCTGACATTGTCGACACCTTCGGATGAATTCTTTGGTGTCGTTATACATTGTTGGCCAATAGAATCCGCATTGCCAAATTTTGGCTTGTGTGCGGAAAACTCCATAATGGCCCCCGTATGGTGCTGCATGACACCTCTCAATGATTTGTGCACCCTCGGCAGTAGGCACGCATCTTCTCAACAGTCCATCGGCACAAACCCGGTACAGGTAGGGTTCATCCCATAAGTGGCGTCTGCTTTCATATTCTAGCTTTTTTCTGGATTCGCCCGGGGGTACGTACCCTGAAGCCATGTAATTTACAATGTTTGCATACCACGGGTTTGTGTCGGTGACCATGAGGAGCATGTCATCGCGTAAGAAGTCATTGATCTCCTGTTCCTGCATGTTAGTAACTTGCATACACGAAAGATGGTCGGCAACAGTATTTTCTACTCCTTTTTTATCTTTTATTTCAATATCAAATTCTTATAATAACAAGATCTAGCGGATCAAAGGAGGTTTAGCATCTTTCTTGGTGAGCAGATATTTTAAAGCGGCATGATCAGTATAAATAATTATCTTTGCTCCCACCAAGTAAGATCTAAATTTATCGATAGCAAAAACTACTGCGAGGAGCTCCTTCTCGGTTGTGGCATAGTTAAGCTGAGGTCCTGTTAGAGTCTTGCTAGCGTAAGCGATTGCTTGATGCTTCTTATCTTTGGTTTGGCCAAGGACCGCACCAACAACATAGTCACTAGCATCACACATGATTTCAAAGGGTAGTGCCCAATCCGGAGGTTGGATGATGGGCACAGAGATGAGTGCTTTCTTGATGGTTTCAAAAGCTTTCAAACACTCATCCGTGAACTCAAAAGGTACGTCTTTTGCTAACAGGTTAGTCAAGGGTCTAGCGATCTTTGAAAAATCCTTGATGAAATGCCTGTAGAACCCAGCATGGCCTAGAAAGCTACGGATCCCTTTGATGTTCACAGGGGGAGGTAGTTGCTTAATAACTTCTATCTTTGCTTTATCTACCTCTATCCCCCTTTCGGACACTAAATGTCCGAGGACAATGCCTTCGCAGACCATGAAGTGGCAGTTTTCCCAATTAAGCACCAGGTCCTTCTCTTGGCATCTTTGCAAAACTTTGTCCAAATTCTCGAGGCAATGATTAAAAGTTTTTCCATAGACTGAAAAATCATCCATGAAAACTTCCATGATCTCCTCAATCATTTTTGAGGAGATGGACATCATGCAACGCTGGAACGAAGCGGGTGCATTACATAGCCCAAACGACATTCTTCTATACGCATATGTTCCATACGGACATGTAAAGGTTGTTTTGCTTTGATCGTCAGGATGGATGGGAATTTGGTGATAACCAGAATACCCATCAAGGAAGCAAAAGAAAGAATGTTTCGCCAATCGCTCCAACATCTCATCAATGAAGGGCAATGGGAAGTGATCCTTTCGTGTTGCCGCATTAGGTTTTCTGTAGTCAATGCACATCCTCCATTCTGTGATGGTACATTGTGGGATGAGCTCGTTCTTAGCGTTCTCAACTACCGTCATTCCTCCTTTCTTGGGAACCACTTGGACGGGGCTAACCCAGTCACTGTGTGGTACGGGATAAATGATCCCGGCGTGATGAAGTTTGAGGACTTCCTTCTTCACAACTTCCCGCATCGCATTATTGAGCCTACACTGCGGTTCGCATGATGGTGTGCTCGTAGGGTCAATAGGGATACAATGGGTATAGAGCGTTGGGCTAATCCCCTTGAGATCTTGCAAGGAATACCCAAAGACCGATCTATGTTTTTCTAAAACGGCAATAAGTCTAGTCGTCTCCTCATCTGAAAGCTTGTCACTAATGATGACGGGAGTGCTTTTGTTGCCATTTAGAAAAACGTAACGTAGTCCTTCAGGCAAGGTTTTTAGCTCAACGGGAGGTGGAGTCGGCACTTCCTCTTTAGGAAGGTTTCTCCTACGTCATCCTCTTCTTTTACGAAGAAGTTGGCCTCTTTTCCTAAGGACGACTCAGGAGGTTCAAAAGGTGAAACCGACATAACCTCCTCGGGCAGGATAGGACAGGGGAGAGGGTCTGCCATCGAGTTTTTAGCTCGATAAAAAGGTATGGAATAATCATCCTCCCCAGCTTAACATTCAATTCCCCTGTTCTTGTTGCATTGGAGAGAAATTTCTCCAGGGGATGCCCGATTAGCACGCTAAAGTCTATGTCGTCAAAGATGTGAAAATCTAAAGTTAAGTTAACATCATCGTGCTGAATTTTGACGTTGTGAACCAACCCTTGTCCTAGCTGACAAGTACGCGAGCTATTTCTCATGGACAGGGTCGTAGGAGCAAAATGCTTATCATTCAGATGAGTGCGTGCAAATGTCGTGGACATCAGATTTGCTCCTACCGTGGGGTTGTACAACATCTCCACCCAATCATCCTGGATTTTGCAACGGATGGTTCGCGAAGAGGAGCGAATCTGAATTACTTCAGATGAAGACTCCCTTTCGTTTGTCCATTCATCACTCATGATAGCTGTCAACTCCCTAATGGACTCTTTTAAAGAATCGAGGCAAGGTATTGGCGTGACAGGGACATGGGTGCTTCTTTTGTACGCATACTTCGAGACATTCCCATAATCATCGAAGAATTCATCGTCGAAGTATGGAAGATCTGAAGGTTGGAGACCTTCCTTCGGTCCTTCTGGTTCGGGTGAGGGTGTCTCTATAGGTAACGTTGGTTCGGCCTTGGCCGAAGAGACTTCCTCGTGACACAGCTCTGGCTCTACTCGGAGGGGTTCTAATGGAGGAGTGTTCTCTAGAACACGATCTAAAAGAGCCTCTCCTTCGGCTGTGGTTTTGTGTGTGAACGACCCCCCTACGACTATGTCAAGTTGTCGGGCAGATTCCTTGCTAAGCCCTAACCAAAAATGCTGCAAGAGCACATGGTTGGGAATAGACAAGTCTGGGCCAGATTTTGTTAAAATCATAAATCTTTCCCAAGCTGCACCTATGGATTCCTTCTCATGTTGTTGGAAGTTGAGAATCTCTTGATGTAGGGCAGCGATTCGGGATGTAGGGAAGAATGCTACACAGAACTTTTTCGCAATTCTTCCCAATCACCAGCTACCTTCCCTACGTTGAGGGCGTACCATTGTTTCGCTCTCTCATTAAGAGAGAAAGGAAACAATTTTCACCGCATTGTTTCATGTGACATGCCAGCAATGGTTAGGCATGCATAGAGCTGCTCAAACTGCCTTAGGTGGTGATATGGGTTTTCGTAATCTAATCCTAAGAAGGTTTGTTCCCGAACCATAGCTATAAAAGCTGGGTGGAGTTCGTAACTTGAAGCTGTGATAGGCTTCGCGGATTGTGGAGGTTCAACGAACTCGCCCTTAGGAGCAGAAAGTTTGGAGATGGTGGGTTGCTCCATTGGATCAAAAGCAAAGAAGAGAAAGGTAAAAGCAAAGGATACACGGGCAACTAGGTTCGGAGACTAAAAACGACAACCGTCCCCGGCAACGGCGCCAGAAATGCTTGTTGGCGCTTCTTAGCGACAGCAGAAAAGTCTGCAAGCGCACGAAAGTATCATCGTAGCACTTCACCCGGAAGTATTCAGGGTATCGTATTTTCCCAAAGGAACGGCTTATGTTAGAGGTCTCTTAGCTAGTTGACCCTAGAAAAGATAGGAGGGATAACTTGGGTGAAGAGGATACACTAAGTCAGGAAACACTAAGTGAAGATGACTTTCCCACTACTTGCCTGCTTCGGGCTCACTGACGCACCTGGTCTGCCAAGCGATACCAGTATCAGTGCTATTCCACGGCCGAACGTGGGGGGATGCTGTTACGAGTGGACAGGGCTGTCACCACCTGCCACCTACCCCTCTGCCCGTGGGCGCGCGCAACAAACGAAGGTAGACTCCAACTTAGACACCACGTCTACGAAGGCGACTACTACTCTAGCGATGGCCAGGAACTTCCGTCTTTATCAGGAGTCCTCTTACTAGAGCACCCGTCTCAAGGACGAGCGACGATCCCACAAACAAGTAGCTTTATAAAAGTAACTCACTTAATGGATCAAAACTAGAATGTATCAAAAACCTCTTACTTCAAGCAACAAGATGGTTGTAGAGGTACAAGTTGGTTGTGAGAGCCGACAGGCCCGGCACTTCGTCCACCCGAGGGTAGAACTTCTTCGACCACGCTCTCACTTCTCAAGCTTCTCTCTCTCTCTAACCCTATGCTAGCCTAGCTAGAAGCTAAACTAATGGAAAATTGTGGCACTCCCTTCTTCTTCTCTATTCTATCAAGTTATCTTTATGGAGGGAGTGGGGGCATCATTTTATAGCTTCATAGGACGGTTCTGGCGCAGCTAAGTTTGGAAGGAGGTGAAACCACCTTTGGGATACCGCCTAGAGGACCGCCTCCGAAGACTAGGCCCGGGAGGCCCCACCAGGGGACGGCTGCACCTGGGGGCGGTCGGTCCCCTGGCTGGGCCTGCTGGCCACCGCCTTCAGGTGGTCGGTTGCTCCCTGGGACTGGACCTCCCCCGCGGTTACGGATGGATCCAGTTCAGTTCTTAGGTGGGCTTTCTTGTTTGGTTTGCGCCTTTTCTGAATATGCTTTCCAGTAGTACGCTTTCTTGTGAATTTTATGTATTTCCACGTGTAGACCTGCAAGTTACATATACAACAAAACTCGTGGAAAGGTTAGATAAAATCCCTACCTTCTATTTATTTTTAGTATTAAAATGATGATAGAATTTGGTTACTAAGGACCGCCAACAATAATCGAATTTATAAAGGAACATATCATTTACAGATTTGGTATACCACAGACCATCACGACAGATCAAGTGTAACACCCGAAAAATTGCATTATTTTAAATAGTGGGAATTTATTTAATTATGCAATTAGTTGATCATTCCAATATAGGGAAATAATAATTTTTCTCAAATATAAAATCAAACCTAGGTCATACACATGTATGATGCATTCATGCTGGAGCATTTCTTCTTTGTACTGTTGTAGCTTATTTGAATTTTTTTTCAAATATTTCAAAACCCAATTTGAAAATCCTTTTGGAAAATGAAATTAGAAAATAGAAAAGGGAAAAAAAGGAAAAACCCTCCCCTCTCTGATTTTGGCCCGAGGGCCCAGTCCTCCTCTTCCTTTCGGCCTGCCCTCTCCCTTGCTAACTTGGGCTGAGGCCCAGCTAACTAGCCAGCCAGCCGGCGCAGCAAGCTGAGCGCCCCCTCTTCCCATCTTTGGATGACAGGTGGGCCCCACAGGGCAGTCCCTCTTCTCCTCCTTCCTTTCTTCTCCCCGGGGCGCCCAAAGCAGAGAGCCACGCCGCGACCGAGCACGCGCGCGCGGAGCATCCCTCTGCCGTGACTGCCAGCCCGACCCCAGTGCTCGGTGCTACTGACCTGTGGGACCCACAGGACAGCTCCTCCCCTATTTCCCTCTACTGCTCGCCGAGAGTCCGACGCGGGCAAGAAAGAAAACGGCCGAAGCCGAGTTCGTCGCCGCGCCGAGAGTCCGACGTGAGAACGAACAGAGCGAGTTCGTCGCTCGCCGCCCTCGATTCGATCTCCTATATCCGAGGCGAACTCAACTCCCCTATCCCATCGCCTCAGGACTATATAAGTCCAGGCGGGCCCCTATTTGCCGCCATCCAGCCCTAGCGGCATTGCCTCCTCCTGCCCTCGCGCGAACAGAGCCGCTGCTGCTCGAAGCTTTCCGCCGCCGGGATCCTCGGACGAGTCCGGATCTCCTACGCCTCCCTTGCGCCCCTATATAGGTCGGCCAAGCTCTGCCGTCCCTCCCCACAAGTTCCTGAGCAAGCCGCTGCCTCCAATCGTGCCCTTGCCACAGCCACAGAGCCGCCGTCGCCCCGAGCTCCGCCGCCGCCGTCGATTTCTCCTCGGGAAGACTTCTCCGTCGAAATTGGTTGTTCTCCAAGCTTCGCAGCAAGGTCAGGAGCCTTTCCGACCCCTTTTCCCTCGGTTTTGTGCACTATAGCCATGATGCCGAGCTTCGCAGCCTCCATAGTTCCGCCACCTAGCTCGCCGCATTCTCCCCGAGCTACCTCTGTGGCAACCGAAACCATAGATAGGTTCGGCTTGAACTCCTCTTGCTTCCCGACCAGATCCCGAGGTGTGCCAAGCTTCCTAGCCCCGAAAATGCTGTCTCCGGCCATCTTGCCGGTGAGGAATCGGCCGGGCGCCGCCCGACTCCGGTGACCAGACCCGCCCCTCTTTTCCCGAGCTACCTGCGCCGTCCACGGCCGATCCAACGGCTCACAGGGAGAGATACCCTTTCGCTGGCAATTTTGCAGAAAACCCCCTGAGCTTTTTAATGTTCTAACCCGCGGTCCTTTGGCGTATTTCTCAGATTACGCTTTCCTATTTAGAGAACGTATTTCCTCGGTTTTAATTCAAAAGGCGTTTTCAATATTTACAGATTTGCCACTCAGTTTATTTCGGCCATATTTTATTCATTTTAGCTCCGATTTGATCCGTTTAAGTCTCGTTAGATTCATAATTTCGTAATCTACCTAATGATGCAACTGTTACTCATGTTTTTAGCTTTTAAAATTCGAGAGTAGATTTAATCTATTATTTTATTAAAGTAAAACTTGTTTATTTCATAACTTTCCCGTTTGAACTCCGATTTTCGTGATCTTTATATCGTTGGAATCGTAGCAAAGCGTAGATTATTTTTATACACTTTTCAATCTGTTTTTCTACTGTTGGTGTACTGTTTCTAATATAGATCTTGTTTGCTTCGTGTATGATTGCCTCGATGATTGTGTGGTGATTTTATGATCGAGTTCAGACGGTGAGCAATACGTTGGTGACCAAGAGTACACGGAGGATCCAAGTTCTCCAGAGCACTTTGATCAAGGCAAGTATAGTTTGGATTTACTTCTTGTGACTATGATCTTGTGACTTGATTAATGTTTAAGCAACAAACGTTAAAAATGACTTTTTAGCAACTTGAGGATTTGTCTGTAAGAGAACCTCCGGGATTGACAGTACAACTGTGAGGGCTATATGGCTCTGGTTTTAGCTCAGTATGAGGACCTTTTCTAGCATGTTAGAGGTTACCGAAAGGCGCAAGAGGGGCTTTGACGACTCGGGTATAGTGCGGCCTCTGTCCATATGTGTATAATCTGCGTGACCTTGTGCCATATGGAAGGGGGGCTCTACATCTGCTTGCCGAGGAAATCTCGTGGCCCTAACGTGTTAGACGAACCTTTGAAAGGCTTCATAGTGAACCCTGTCGGCCTTCCTTGGTAGTGGGCTAAGAGGCTGATCACCTCGGGCAAAAGGGTAAATCACGGCTCACAGTGAAAGTGTACACCTCTGCGCAGAGTTTATTAAACTGGTATACTAGCCTTGCTCAAGGACACGAGCGGCCTTGGAATCCTTACATTTAAGATGGTGACTTTTGATTGCTAACATGATCATTTTTACTGTTTTATGCTTTCACATTATTTATGTTACATTGATCATGAGATTACTATACTTGTTGAGTTCGACATGGACTCACCCTTGCTATTCCCCCCACACCCTAGGTGGTTATCAGATTGCTAGAGTTGGAGGTGTTAGGCTTTTGGTCAACCAGTCAGCTGTGTCCCTGTGGAGTTGGCGTCTACACGCGAAGATCGGAGAGTCTTTCCGCTGTTTTTCTACTTAAGGTTATATTCTAATTATACTACGTTATGTATTTGAGCATCGCCTTTTGATATTACCTTGTATTTGTCAGCTTATGTGTGTGACTGATTCTGGGGCGCACATAAGGTTATGCATTCAATTTTATCCTTAAAATTGGGTGTGACAAAGTGGTATCAGAGCAATGCTAACTGCAAGACGCAAGCCTAGTTAGAAATTGGTCATCTTAAGTTTTATAACTTCCTATGGAGTCCTTGTTCCATAACCCTTGATAATTTTTGCTTTGCTATACCCCTTACCTTGATATTCATCTCCTCCTTTTTGCTATAAATCTTTTATCCACCCATTGGCTTGAAATTCTTGTAGAACTATCTCTTAGCTCATTCTTTCATAACATGAAGTTGAAGCCTTAGAGATGAACCCTTGATAGAGATAGAACGCGCGATAGCATCGCAAGTTGGGTACCAATGATTGTTGTGCCTTGTCGAATTGTTATTATGAACTTGCTTGATTTGAATCTTTGTAATGAGTGCAATGATTTTATGGAGTTGTTCATAATTTCATTTAGTTTATATGCCCAAGGTATAAGGATTAATGGAATACATAGTTAGGTTTTCTTTCTCTTTTGTTTCCTTTATTCTGTCTTCTCAGAGCAATCTGTCTTCATCAGCTTATACCTCTGTTTTTGGAAGAGCAAAAATCATTGAAAAATTTTGGATATAAGTAGACTTCAAGATCGTTCTGTGGGAATAAGAATCACCCTGATAGCTATTATGGTTTGGGAGTTATGAACATCACAAGACGATGCAACTGTGCTGTCTGGAATCTGAAAATGTTTTGGTTGTGCCCTGTTTTCGACCATTATAACTACAGAATCTGGAAAAGTGTTCTACATCAAAGTTGTAGGAAATTTCAGCAGCTTTCCAACGGTATGTGCTGCGGCTTATTTGGAGTAACAGATCTGGAGTTACAACTGATTTACTGAGATGTTATTTTTCTGCTCGCGAATAACTTCAGATTACCTATTCTTACCTACGCTCATGAGTATTGTTGGGAGGTTAGAAGTACATGATGGTAGTAATCAACCCACTCGGAAGAAGATGCGAGCTATCCTTAGTACCCAAAGTTAATTTCTTTTAAGGGGGGTAGCCAGGCTAAAGATGTAACCAGATGAAGGTCTTATGGTGTCTCACTTGGAAGCCTCAGATATCTATATGGTTAAGAAATCACTATCAAGAGCGGGTGTCCTCGCTCAATTTGGATAACTTGTTGGATCATGCATGAAAAGGTCAGGTCTTCATCAAGATAGGTATTCATATCGAGATACCATCAATTGGGAATTCAACCTTCACCGTACTCAGGATAAGAAGGCATTCTTGATATAAGGAGATATTGGATATCGATAGTGGGTTCTTCGGAGAAATAGAAGCATCAATGCTACACCTAGCAGGATAAGTGGACTAAGTTCTTTCTTGGTTAAGTATTACTAAGGATGGTATTATGGAGAACCTGAGAAAGTAGAAGCAGCGTTAAGCTATGATAACTTGGAACTTCTATGGCATACTAAGTTTCTATAATAAGTATATTGGAAAATGCATTAAGTGTGTTTGCACCCAGAGATCTTGGATAAGTTTGGAGGAACTAAAGAAAGGTTGAGTGGAATCCGAGTGTAAACCTTGCTAGACCTGAACAAGAGCTTGAATGTCTATAATGATGCACCTTGCAAGATTTGGAATGTGTTCTTATCCGGAAAAAAAAAATAATGGCTTAGTATTACGTCAAGCAAAAAAAAAAAGTGTTAGTCAGTCTACCAAGTATAAGGAGTCAGAAATTAAATACCAGTTAATGTTAATGTTCTGTTAATTGGAGATTTGCTTACTAGACACAGGTGTAGTATTTGGATCGAATATCAGAGTAGTGTAGCGGAAGCGTGATGGACCCATAAACATTGGAATCACTTGAGATATTATATGGAACATTAGATGCGTATCACATATGCGATTGGATGAGTTATTACTGATAAAGGATCTTACCATACTGGGTACCCATCAATGTATGGAAATATTATCTGGAGTATTTATATAGAGGTGGTGACAACAGGAAATGAGCATCAGAATTTTTATCATGAAAGAGGAGGTACCCGAGAAAACAAAGAAGATTCAATGGTAGAGTATCTGAATCTCCTCAAACATCTAAACTTCATTCTTTTGATCTTGCTCTCTCGAATCTCGGGACGAGATTCCTTTTAAGGGGGGTAGAATTGTAACACCCGAAAAATTGCATTCTTTTAAATAGTAGGAATTTATTTAATTATGCAATTAGTTGATCATTCCAATATAGGGAAATAATAATTTTTCTCAAATATAAAATCAAACCTAGGTCATACACATGTATGATGCATTCATGCTGGAGCATTTCTTCTTTGTACTGTAGTAGCTTATTTGAATTTTTTTCAAATATTTCAAAACCCAATTTGAAAATCCTTTTGGAAAATGAAATTAGAAAATAGAAAAGGGAAAAAAAGGAAAAACCCTCCCCTCTCTGATTTTGGCCCGAGGGCCCAGTCCTCCTCTTCCTTTCGGCCTGCCCCCTCCCTTGCTAACTTGGGCCGAGGCCCAGCTAACTAGCCAGCCAGCCGACGCAGCAAGCTGAGCGCCCCCCCTCTTCCCATCTTTGGATGACAGGCGGGCCCCACAGGGCAGTCCCTCTTCTCCTCCTTCCTTTCTTCTCCCCGGGGCGCCCAAAGCAGAGAGCCACGCCGCGACCGAGCACGCGCGCGCGGAGCATCCCTCTGCCGTGACTGCCAGCCCGACCCCAGCGCTCGGTGCTACCGAACTGTGGGACCCACAGGACAGCCCCTCCCCTGTTTCCCTCTGCTGCTCGCTGAGAGTCCGACGCGGGCAAGAAAGAAAACGGCCGAAGCCGAGTTCGTCGCCGCGCCGAGAGTCCGACGCGAGAACGAACAGAGCGAGTTCGTCGCTCGCCGCCCTCGATTCGATCTCCTATATCCGAGGCAAACTCAACTCCCCTATCCCATCGCCTCGGGACTATATAAGTCCAGGCGGGCCCCTATTTGCCGCCATCCAGCCCTAGCGGCATTGCCTCCTCCTGCCCTCGCGCGAACAGAGCCGCCGCTGCTCGAAGCTTTCCGCCGCCGGGATCCTCGGACGAGTCCGGATCTCCTACGCCTCCCTCGCGCCCCTATATAGGTCGGCCGAGCTCTGCCGTCCCTCCCCACAAGTTCCCGAGCAAGCCGCCGCCTCCAATCGTGCCCTTGCCGCAGCCACAGAGCCGCCGTCGCCCCGAGCTCCGCCGCCGCCGTCGATTTCTCCTCGGGAAGACTTCTCCGTCGAAATTGGTTGTTCTCCAAGCTTCGCAGCAAGGTCAGGAGCCTTTCCGACCCCTTTTCCCTCGGTTTTGTGCACTATAGCCATGATGCCGAGCTTCGCAGCCTCCATAGTTCCGCCACCTAGCTCGCCGCATTCTCCCCGAGCTACCTCTGTGGCAACCGAAACCATAGATAGGTTCGGCTTGAACTCCTTTTGCTTCCCGACCAGATCCCGAGGTGTGCCGAGCTTTCTAGCCCTGAAAACGCTGTCTCCGGCCATCTTGCCGGCGAGGAATCGGCCGGGCGCCGCCCGACTCCGGCGACCAGAGCCGCCCCTCTTTTCCCGAGCTACCTGCGCCGTCCACGGCCGATCCAACGGCTCACAGGGAGAGATACCCTTTCGCTGGCAATTTTGCAGAAAACCCCCTGAGCTTTTTAATGTTCTAACCCGCGGTCCTTTGGCGTATTTCTCAGATTACGCTTTCCTATTTAGAGAACGTATTTCCTCGGTTTTAATTCAAAAGGCGTTTTCAATATTTACAGATTTGCCACTCAGTTTATTTCGGCCATATTTTATTCGTTTTAGCTCCGATTTGATCCGTTCAAGTCTCGTTAGATTCATAATTTCGTAATCTACCTAATGATGCAACTGTTACTCATGTTTTTAGCTTTTAAAATTCGAGAGTAGATTTAATCTATTATTTTATTAAAGTAAAACTTGTTTATTTCATAACTTTCCCGTTTGAACTCCGATTTTCGTGATCTTTATATCGTTGGAATCGTAGCGAAGCGTAGATTATTTTTATACACTTTTCAATCTGTTTTTCTACTGTTGGTGTACTGTTTCTAATATAGATCTTGTTTGCTTCGTGTATGATTGCCTCGATGATTGTGTGGTGATTTTATGATCGAGTTCAGACGGTGAGCAATACGTTGGTGACCAAGAGTACACGGAGGATCCAAGTTCTCCAGAGCACTTTGATCAAGGCAAGTATAGTTTGGATTTACTTCTTGTGACTATGATATTGTGACTTGATTAATGTTTAAGCAACAAACGTTAAAAATGACTTTTTAGCAACTTGAGGATTTGTCTGTAAGAGAACCTCCGGGATTGACAGTACAACTGTGAGGGCTATATGGCTCTGGTTTTAGCTCAGTATGAGGACCTTTTCTAGCATGTTAGAGGTTACCGAAAGGCGCAAGAGGGGCTTTGACGACTCGGGTATAGTGCGGCCTCTGTCCATATGTGTATAATCTGCGTGACCTTGTGCCATATGGAAGGGGGGCTCTACATCTGCTTGCCGAGGAAACCTCGCGGCCCTAACGTGTTAGACGAACCTTTGAAAGGCTTCATAGTGAACCCTGTCGGCCTTCCTTGGTAGTGGGCTAAGAGGCTGATCACCTCGGGCAAAAGGGTAAATCACGGCTCACAGTGAAAGTGTACACCTCTGCGCAGAGTTTATTAAACTGGTATACTAGCCTTGCTCAAGGACACGAGCGGCCTTGGAATCCTTACATTTAAGATGGTGACTTTTGATTGCTAACATGATCATTTTTACTGTTTTATGCTTTCACATTATTTATGTTACATTGATCATGAGATTACTATACTTGTTGAGTTCGACATGGACTCACCCTTGCTATTCCCCCCACACCCTAGGTGGTTATCAGATTGCTAGAGTTGGAGGTGTTAGGCTTGTGGTCAACCAGTCAGCTGTGTCCCTGTGGAGTTGGCGTCTACACGCGAAGATCGGAGAGTCTTTCCGCTGTTTTTCTACTTAAGGTTATATTCTAATTATACTACGTTATGTATTTGAGCATCGCCTTTTGATATTACCTTGTATTTGTCGGCTTATGTGTGTGACTGATCCTGGGGCGCACATAAGGTTATGCATTCAATTTTATCCTTAAAATTGGGTGTGACATCAAGGGACTATGTTCACCTCATATGAGTTTTTGATCTTTGCTGACGACATGGGCATCAAAATGTATAATTCATCACCTTATTATGCCCAAGCCAATGGTCAGGCTGAAGCTTCAAATCAAATTTTAATCAAGGTTATTAAGAAGAAGATTGAGCAGACTCCCAGGAGGTGGTACTTGATGCTGAGTGAAGCTCTGTGGGCATACCAGATGGCTCAGCATGGATCGACTAAAGCTACGCCGTATGAGTTGGTCTATGAACACGCTGCTGTCCTGCCTTGGGAAATTCATTCCGAGACACGGCGTGTCAAGTTACAGAACGAGCTTGCAGCCGGTGAGTACAAGGATATCATGACGGATAGTCTTGAAGATTTACATTGTCATCGGCTCAAAGCCCTGGAGTGTATCGAAGCTAATAAGATATAGGTGGCCAAGTATTACAACACCAAAGTAAGAGGCAAGAGCTTTGCCGAATCAGAGCTAGTATGGAAAACTATCCTACCTATCGGGACCAAAGATAGCCGATTCGGCAAGTGGTCGTCAAATTGGGAAGGCCTGTATCGAGTTGCTGAATGTGCGCCCGACAATGCCTATATACTCGAAGATATGGAAGGAAGGAGATTTGCCAAAGCAATCAACGGAAAATATCTGAAGAAATGCCATCCTAGTATCCCAGTTGGGGGATGATAGCCGATCGATGAAAGATCTGGCTCCTACAGCTGATTCTACGCAGAGGATCGCCTTCAGAACAAAAATAAGAGTTTGTAATAGCTGATTTCATTCTAACGGATCGCTTTTAGCACAAAAATGAAACACCCTCGATGGAGTGTAACAACCGATGTGGTTGCATCGCCTTTAGCCCAAAAATAAAAAATATATACAGACACATGGGGATCAGATTGGTGATTATAAACAAAGTTTTTATTTTTGATCATGTTTACAGAGGAGCCCTGTTACATTCTAATTTGGATTATGGGTGGCCCTATCTATGATATCCTAGGCATCGGTGACGACCGCAACCCCGCCGGCGTGGGGGAAGAAGTTCACCAATTGGGCGCTGACCTCCTCCATGTCCGGTCCCTCTGGGAACCCGGGCTCGACGGCCTCCAGGGCTATGCCGGAGGGAAGTCGTGCGGCCGTGAGAGCCCCGGTGGTGCCGTGACGGACGCCGGCCATGGCCACCTTGCGGACGCAGTGGTGAACATCCATGAGCCGCTCCGCCTGCGTGTTGCCACGGGCATTGACGGCGTTGGCCACGGTCTTAGCGGCTACGCGCAACTCTTCCAGCTGCGCGGTTAGGACTACAAGAAGAAAGAAGGGTCAGCACGAAGATGATCATCAGCACATCACAAAGCGACTTCAAGGCATTACCTGCCACCGCGATGTCCGACTCGACGAGCTGGGCCTGCACATTGGCCACCTCGGTCTCGCCGGCGGCAAGGGCAGCGGCTTGGGCTTCATTGACACCCTACAGCTAGCCATTCTCCTTCATAGCCTCTGAGTAGAGGTTACGATACTCCACCATCGGGTGGTGGAAGTGGTGACCATCAGCGGTGGTGTAGGACCCGTCAGCATCCGTGGAGGACCCCGAATCGGATCCCCCACGAGAACCAGCACTCGAGGCTGGGTCTTGAGGAGGGTCTTGAGGAGGCACAGTCCGAGGTGTCCGGGTGTCGAGACCAATTGGCGCACCCGGAGGAAAAGGAATCAGGCAGGCCTGACTGAAAATTGGCAGAGGAGCAGTTGTGTCAGGGTTAAAAGAGATCAACGCCATGGATGCAAACTGGTTTACCTGCTGTAGATGGCTAGCTGCCGGCTCGTCGCCCAACGATGACGGCCATGAGATAGGCCCGCTGTAGCACCCGCACCGGGGGTGGCTCCAGCGGCCGCAGGGGCAGCCTGAGATGGCCCGGCTGCTGTCCCCGAGGCTCCGGCACCGGTGGTTTCCAGATCGCTGCACAAGACATCGGCGATCAAACCAGATCAGACAGATGTATCAAGAAGTGAACAGTAGCCTTACCCTAGCCAGGCTCGCAACCGGTGCCTCCGTTCACCCACAGCCCGTAGCTCCGGCTGAAGTTGTCGCTTTCAGCGGGATCCGAAGCCGGCCGCTTGCCACGGTCTCCGTCGCCGGTCATGGTTTGGTGTTGAAGATTTTCTTTGGTCTGGTTGGGGAGAAGAGGCAAAGAGCAAAGGCCAGGCAAGCAAGGGCTAATGGCGTTTGTGGTTCCTCGCTCAGGCCGGGCATCTATTTATAAAGACGGAGGCACGAAGGCGGTTTTTCCTCGGGAGACGAGACGACGCGGTGGATTTTATGCTAGAGTTAACCCACGTTTCTTGAATCCAGAACCGATGCGGCGCGTGGGAAGTGAAACGTCTTGATCGGCTATTTTGGTCGGTTGCCCGAAATCGGTTAATCAGGCCATTTGCTCAGAATCGGCTAACTGCGTCAATTACTTGGATCGACTAAATAGCCGATTTCTATGCATTCTATGATAGTACTAAGGATCAGGCTGAATAGCTGATTCAAAGACAGAACAAGGAGAAGGCCGATTTCAGTCTTGTCAATATGTTGTGCATGATTCACAGAAAGAGTTAGACATAAGTTACAAGCCCAACAATGACCGAATGGAAGAAATACATTCAACATAAAGAGCATGGCCGGTCTACAGAGATTCTTGATCTCCATCAGCTGTTGAATTGAGGATGTTCAGGCGCTGGTTGATCTGCTTGCCTTCAATGACCCTGGCGCTGACTTGTTTTTTCTTCTCGGCCATGTCAATAGTGCTTGTTGATACAGAGATCTCATGTTGAGTGATGGCCGAGTTTACTTCCTCAAGTTCCTTCATCAGCTGCTCGCGCCTGGTTTTTAGAGTATCCAGCTCTGATTTAGCCGAGATAATGGTGTTCTTCAGTACCTTGACTTGATCTGCCAACCCGTGGGCCTCTTGTTTGTTGATCAACTTGTTATTCCTCAGCTGTTCAAGCTCGGCCAGGTTTATATGGGCAGTCTTGATTCTTGGAGTGGCACTTTTAAGCTTGGCAAGCTGCTTCAGGAGGCTGAGAGTTGCCGGGCGTGTGTGCTGTTGAATCAGCTCAATTGCCTGGTCAATTGTTCCAGGATGCCGGGCTAGGTCGGCAAGGTCTATTTCCAACTGAGGCAAGAGCTCATTTAGCTAATTCTTGAAATCTGGCTCTGGCAGCGTCGTGGATTTGGAGCTTAGTTCACCTTCATCACAGCACTCTTCTAGGTCGAAGGAGTAGCTGGGAGTCGAAGGCTACAGCACCTGCATTCAGATGTTAGGAGGTGATAGCATAAATAATATGATCAGTTAAAGGATGAGTGCTTTACCTGAATAATACTTGAAGGAAGTGGAGCTGATGAAGTGCATAGTTGATCTGTCATGGCAATCTCTTTTTCGGCAGTGGAGGTAGCCTGAGCATGTGTTTCTGTGGTCAGTTGAAGCTCTGCAGAAATGAAAGTGAGTACGAAACAAAGCAAGCACAATGGTGTTAACAACTGAAGAGCCTTACATGGATGTTCAGGAGATGGCGTTTTCTCTTCCTCAAGTTGGTTCCACGAAGGAGGGTTGTTCGACTGTATTTTTAGAAAGAATCAGAAAATATTCAGCAAGGTGGGATTGTATGCTTACAAGTTTGGTTGATACCTGGGATCCTGCTCCTTCTTGCTGGATGGCGGTAGTTTCGTCCATGCCCAGAAAGCCTTCAGCAGTATCTTGGCGGCCTGTGGTTTCTGGAGGGACTTCGGCCTGAGTGCTTTCAGAGGATGCCTGAATCGGCTGAATGCTCACCTGTTATATAGCCGATTCGGTCAGGTAAGCTGAGTAAATGATACAGAGAATATTTCAAGACATCCAAGTACCTGGGTAGGCTTCCTCTTGGATCTCCGTTTCTTGGTGGTCGTCTTCTGGAGACTTGATGAGGCCCTCCTTTTCAGAGTTGGGGCAGTTATGCTGATAGGGGCCTGCAATATTTGCTTCACTGATGGAGCCTGGGAGCCTAGCCTGGCATTTGGGCATGGAGGATAGTAATCGATCTGCACTGGTGGTTCAACCTCTAGATCCTGCATTGACAAGATGTTAGAATATAATTAACAACCGGTTGTGATGAAATCGGTTACCAGTGCTTACTGCTGCTGCAGAGTTGAAACTTGGGTCCAAGGCTTGGCATTTGTCATGAATCTTCTGACAGAATAGATGAGCATGCCATTGTTGCCACCATTGATCAAAGCTTTCATGAGTCATTGATATCTGCTTTCATTGCTCCATGGTATAGTGTGGCAGATATGTCCCCAGGTTAAAGACTCTGTTGGCCGCTAAGTTTATAGTAAGTTCATCTCTAGGCCTTAGGAGATGTAGGAATGAAAACTTGGGGGCAGTTGGCCAAAGACCAGTTGTCTGGTTGCTACATTGGGATGGTAAAATTCGTATGAAGGCCAGCTGGGTTCAGTGTTGCTTAAGCATCGAAGATGCTTGAAGTCAGCTGGTAATATACAGGGTTTTATCATTACATTAAGGATCTCAGTTGCTCCTGCATCAGAACACCCTATGCTGAATTTGAAGCTATAAGGCATTGAGAATTCCTCATCTTCTGTGTAGGGGAACCAATTCAAAATTTCTGGTCCCAAGCCTCTGTAAAGTGTTTCAAGCAGCTGGCCTCGACTGGCATTGATGTTTATTGTAACAGAACCGACCAATTTATACGAGAACAAGTAAAGCGACAGCTGTTTTCCCAGCTATCAAGCCACACTTGAGCCAATATAAACCCGGTAGTCCATGAAATCTCGAAGGGTTTCAAACTTTTACACAGCACTTACCCAAGGATCACAGAAACTTAGCAGCACACATACACATGATACATAGATTCGCACATAGTTCAATTACATCAGAGTACAAGATAGACTTTACATAAAGTTCAGTTGCGGAAACGAAATAGATTTACACACACTTAAGTTCATAATAGAGTGCCAAGTACCAACCAGTCATAGCAACATAGATAAGATAGATACATGACCTTGCCCAAGGTCTAGTCTTCCTCTCCCGAAGGATAGAAGTAGCTCTTTTAGACAACGAAGTATTCCTCCTGCAACATTGGGAATAAAACCCTGAGTACTCAATTGTACTCACCAAGACTTACCCGACAGAAAGTAAATAAAAAGACTCTCAAGGATATGCAAGGCTTATTTGGTGGAGCTCAGGAGATAGCATCATTTTGCATAAAAAGCATTATTACAATAATTCCTCAACTTATAAATTTTAGATATTGTTCAGCTTCAATTTCAGTTCAGCTATTATAGCTAGGGTTTGCAGTTATACTATGCAATCACTTGATATTATAGCAATCAATAAACCATAGCGATTTCTGATATCCATAGATATCTTCCTCATCTCACCAATAATCACGTTCAAGTTGTTAACCTCTACCTCACCAGAAGATCAGTTCAGTTTCTCACTAATCAGGAGAGATGGCGATTTGAATCAATTGTACCAGCTGGCAAACATGCCAATCACAAACCCTGTCAACCTGATCAGTGGCTTCTTGGGTCACCGTTAGATCTTTCTGAGGCATAATATGTATCGCGGGTTTGGAGGGGGGCCATATTCTCAGAGACGAACCCACTTTCAGGATGCATCAGGTCCCTGACCTGCCCTTGGTAAGGTGGTGTCTCTGCACATCCTTCCTGTCTCCAGAATATGTCTACCTTATCAGCCCCAATTCCCAGCTCAGAAAGAAATACTCGGTTTCGCGGTCAGAACGACTTATCTGGCCAGCTAAGTGACGACGTCTTTCAAACTCAACTGATGTCTGGTGGCCTCAGTACTAGTCGGCCGCAAGTAGCACCGAAGTCAACATGACCCATGTCATGCAGCTCCCCACTACCTAGCCTTGATTCTCTCATTAAACATTGTGGCATGGTGACACATATAGCCATCCATGTGGATCTCATCATTCACCACCTATGCTCGCGGATGACAGGAAATCACCTGACTTTCTCGCCAATGACAGGAAATCACCCGACATCTACCGGTCCAAGCGGGGCTAACCATAAGATCGATCACCTGTCTAGTAATAGTACCAGAATCATATATAGAGTGGACAAGGTAATTATGCAACAATGGTATCAACCAACTCCTATACCTAAGTGCACAATCATACGATTTAAGAAAGACCGGTGCATTTATAAAAAGAGATAGGTGGAGGCTTAGAGATGCTCCGGGGCTTGCCTGGGATTCAACACTAAGTCAGCGTTTGTTAGATGACACTCGCTCGATGAGCATCTCCCATCCAAGCACTTGATTAGTCCTTCCATCTTCGTGATCAGTCCACCACACCGTCTTGTGGTTAGTTCCATCATCACGTCCTTCACTTCACGTGTTCATCTATCATACCTAATTGAGATGCACAATGCACATGTATGAATAAAAGGAAGTAATACAAAGCATGTTAATCTACCATCACTGAACCATAAGCTAACAATCACACCAAGCAAAGCAAAGTTAAAGCAATCATAATCCCACACATGCAGTTCATGGGCAGCAGGACAGCAAGCACAAGATTTAACAATAACTCAAGACATACACATCCAACTAGGGTGATATAAGCCTTTCTGTAAAGCTATTGAAATTGTCTACAACTTTTCTATTATCATCTTAAGATGATTCAATACATATAAAGGTCAAACAACACAAAGAAGGAAGCTCTGTCCAGACTTGGACAGATTCTGTCCTCACACTTCAAACAATCATAACTACGGATCTAGACCATCAAAAGGGATGATTCCAGACAATTTACAAAGCCAATAAAATCTACTACAACTTCCTTATTATCACCAAGAGGTGATTCAAAGCATAAATTGATTAAACAAAACAAACATTCAGGTCTGCACCGAAACAAGCAAAACCTGACAGCAGACTTCTAAAAGTCATAACTCCTAAACTATCAGGCCTATGACAATAAACATTTAGGACAAGCTATACAATGAAGTTAGCTACAACTTTTGTATAGAACATATTTACATGCAACATCATTTTCATGTGCAAAACATCACAACAACAGGGACTACACATGCAGCCATTTTCAGCAGGAATATAATTAAGTTGTTTGTTTGCTTTTATATCAATGACACACATATATAAGCTAATTAATTAACTCCAACTATCATAAACATGATCATATAAGATTCATCTCAGACCAAAGAATATCAAGGCATCACAAGAAACATGCATGCATTCATTTGTCTTTAATTATTCACTCACTATTGCATAAAAACCCATTATTTAATTATTTAAGTTATATGGTAAACATCCCAAATGAGTCCCAAACTTTTATGAGAGCTAGGTGATTACAATTCATGACCACTATGCAAATTTCACATGCTCAGGTTTCATAATTTAATTATTACAAAATAAACAAATCTATAATGCAATAAAGCATTGGAGAGGAGGATAAATGTGAAACTCAACATTTTCTGAAACAACATGGCCATATTATTGATTCTTAGGCTAACACAATATCATACAAAGGTAGTGGAACACCATTTTCCATTTTTACCATAATATATTATTTATAATGTATTTAAATCTACTTAATATGCACCAAAGAAGATAAATCAACAACTTAGTCATACATGCACCATAAATCATGAAATTTTAACCATACATTACACATCGTACAGAGAGTCTACAATTAAATTTGCATGCCATTTGGAGCAATACAACTCTAGTTACAAAAATAACAATCAATTCTACCATTTATTTCCTATTTAACAAGATTAATGTGAAACATCATTAAAATAGTAAACAACCTGCAAGTTTTATACTCCTATCATCTATTGCATTTCAAGAGAAGTCTAACAAAATTGGAATCACAAGTGTTGGACTTATATTTCTCAGGATATGGCTAAAAGCAAGTTATTCAATCCTAAAAATCACTTTTTCTAATTAATTTCTAGAGCACATAAATGTATATAACATAGCACATTTTATGGATCTAACATGCAGAGCACTTCACCACGAATCTTACAAAACAAGTTTCATAATTTTAGGAGCACCCAAACTCCAGATATGAATTTTAGAAGAAATTGCAAGATCTACAAATTTGCTGCACATTTGAACCCGCGGGCCCCACACGTCAGAGAGAGAGAGGCTGTCTTCTTCCTTCAGCTCACACGAACAGGAACAGGGAGGAGGAGGCCGTCGAGCGCCGGCACTGCCGACTTCGGCCAGCCCCAGCTAGCAGCGGCTTGGCGACAGCAGGGAAATGGCCGGCCGCGGCTTCCCAGAGGCAGCTCAGTCCAGTAGGGCTAGCAGCGGCGACCAGCGGCCTCGGCACGCCGACGGGCTCGCGAGCAGCGGTGGCACGGGCGGTGCAGCAGCTGCCAGGCCAGCCGCAGCGGCAACGGCGAGCCGCAGCTCCACAGCAGCCGGCCAATGCCGTGCCCGGCCAGCAGTGCAGAGTGGAGAAGAGCCAGAGCGCCGGCGGCGGCAAGCTCGGCTCGGCCAGCAATGGCGACGGCGTGCTACGCGCTCGGCAGGGAGCGAGGAAGAGGGCGAGAGGGGCAGTGAAGGGGCGAAGGGGGTGAATGGGAGAGCGAGAGAGACGAGTGGAGGAGCTCTGGCGTCACTTTTCTTGGGCTGAGGCGAGGACAGAGAGAGAGGGCGAGGTGGCAGCCATGGAGCTGCTGCTCTGGATGCATGGACGACACGTCCACCCATTGTGGCATTTTATCAAGCAGCTGGCAGGTCATGTTGGTGCGGGTTTGGAGTGCTGGTTTGGGCTGCTTCTGGGCCGAATTAAGCAAAGGACCAATTATGAAGTTTTCTCATCTCTGAACACTCTACGACTTTCATTAAGGCTGCTCAGCCATTTGCTCACTGGTTAGGGAGATAATTAATCCCTAATTTGTTGCTGTCAGTGGCTTAATTACGATCGAAGATCCAGTGGCAAACCTTGTCAAACAGTCTCGGATTGGTCCCAAATTTTGATATGTTGCGCTCCAACAAGTTTGTAACAATTTGTATTTTTGGGTCCAACTTAAGTTACTTAACGAAATTTGGAGAACACGAGAAGGCCATGAAATCAACACCATTTTCGGACTTAGAATTAATTCAAACTCTGGAATCAGCTTTTACTCTATATTGTATCCACTGTTTGAGGCACTTAGAGATTGAATCATGACTTGGTCCATAAATAACATTTGTTCTAATCCAAAATATCTGCAACTCTTATTTTGGGTCAAACCTCATATCTTGCTCAGAAATAATATTTCCACTTTGGTCAAACTAATGTAATTAGAGAGCTCAAAGTAGATGTTTAGGCCAATAAAGGTATTTTCTTGGCATTTGCTCCACATGAGTCCTTCATGACTTTTGTTGTAGAGTTCAAATAGAGTTGTTTGCTCAAGGTTGCAAGATTTGATTGACTTGCATGCTCATCTTTCCTAAATCAATAAATCCAAACAAGCATATGATTTGCTACTTCAAGTGGATTCTTGATTTGGATCTTTATGAGACTCTTTCAATAGTCATGGTAGATGGAGATGAATGTGAGACAGTGATCAAGATCATTTATTGACATAACTTGGTTAGGTCCACACTCGCTGGTTAGCTCGTGACTAACACCTGGGGTGTTACAGCCTTCCCCCCCTTAAAGGAATCTCGTCCCGAGATTCAGAACGTAAGAGCTTTCAAGGGTAGAGAAGCATGTCAGCCCTTTTTTTCAAAGCGGTGCTAGTATGAAGCTACTTAAAAATTCCATAGCGCTCATAGGCAAGGGTGATCACCTCATGGCTCATGAAAATGTATGGACGGCAAAGGTTTGTTGAGTCGTTACTCCAAGATATCATGTACTTCCATTTACCTTGGTGCAAATGCAAGAGAGATCATTAAGGATAGGACAACTTTCTGATCATTCAAGAATTCTTAGTAGTTGACTCTTGTTTGAAGAATTTCCTTCATTGATTTCTATGAAGCATTGTTACTTCGGGAGGAATCCAAGACAACACAGCTAATTTGGGAGGAACCCAAGACAAAATGTCCTAATTAGCACTCTTAGTATGAGGGTGTGAATTGGAGTGTCCAAGAGTAGTTTCAGAACATCCGTTTCCCTAGAGGATATAGCATATACCACCATCTTCATGTGGGATGAGATCATAGACGAGGCAGATATTTGCTGAGCTGAGGAAATCGGCTAACCAACATCCAAGATTTATGTGCATTGTAGAGGCCAAATTACTGAAATGTAGACTGATGGAAAGCTACATAAGGTTCCATGTGTGCAGTTTTCTTTTCCCTATGGCAACACGGAATTATCTAAGGCTGTTGAATGAACAATAAATGTGATAGCTGATTCTGTTTGTTCACTTCCTCGGTATCCATTAGTTAGGAGAACTCTTATATCCAAGTGCCAATAACCAGGTGACATGTGTATGATGCAACTTCTTGATAACTATTGTTGTAAGGAAAACACTAATAACAGTAGATATTTCTGACAAGATCCTTAGAAAGAAAACACATACGTTCTTAATATGTATTCCAAGATTTGAGTAATCTCCTTTTTTTTGACTGGCCAGAGGTATGCAGATGATAGGCTAAACTTTTGATTAGGCTCATGATGTAAGTGAGGTTTTTCATAACTCGGTGGTAGAGATAACAGAGAACGACAGGCAAAAAGGGTAGCCAGATCAGTGTGTATAACTACACTTTGTTTATTCTGAGGCACAAGATTATTGCAGGCATTTACTCGAGTAAGGATGATTCTTGTAAATGCTTCCGAAATGAGCTAACTACTTTAGTTCATGACCTGAGGCAATAGTCTGAGGTACAACATGTAATTGCAAGTTTTGTGCAATATGCAACTCTGCATACTCAGTTGCACGATAGTCGGTCTCGGACCACAATTTCCTACATGGAATCAAAATCTTTTTATACACAAGGAAAACCGATGATAAAATCTAAACTTATCTCTTCTCATTTGCAGCTGAGAATAAACAAAATTTGGAGTGGATTGGCAGGTTCAAAAAGGTCGGTTGTGAAGAGTGTTTATCCTCAAAGTTAAGTGTTTATTCACAAAGTTTAAGAAGCAGTCCTCTACCAACAACTCGAGTATAACTTTTCTTTGTGATCTGGTTGTAGGTCAACAAAACCAACTTATTGAACTACTTTTGACAATGGGGCCCGTCTGCACCTTACCTGGGCATCGATAAAAAAATGAAACAAAGGCAATAAGAAGCACTCAAAAACATGATGCAATTTCTCCCAAGTTAGTACTTACATAAGCCACCTAATAATCCTTATATGGGCTATAAGACTTGGTCCTTGGCACACTTAGTTTGTATAAACCATTAGTTTAAAACACCTGCATATAACTATAAGTTGGCAATTAGTTTTGCAAACTCAAAACTTTGTATTTTCAAATACTCATGTGACGGTACGTGCTGAATTTTTGCTCTGGTACCAACTGTAACAGAACCGACCAATTTATACAAGCACAAGTATAGCGACAGCTTTTTTCCTAGCTATCAAGCCACACTTGAGCCAATATAAACCCGGTAGTCCGTGAAATCTCGAAGGATTTCAAACTTTTACAGCACTTACCCAAGGATCACAGAAACTCAGCAGCACACATACACATGATACATAGATTCGCACATAGTTCAATTACATCAGAGTACAAGATAGACTTTACATAAAGTTCAGTTGCGGAAACGAAATAGATTTACACACACTTAAGTTCATAATACAGTGCCAAGTACCGACCAGTCACAGCAACATAGATAAGATAAATACATGACCTTGCCCAAGGTCTAGTCTTCCTCTCCCGAAGGATAGAAGTAGCTCTTTTAAACAACGAAGTATTCCTCCTGCAACATTGGGAATAAAACCCTGAGTACTCAATTTTACTCAGCTAGACTTACCCGACAGGAAGTAAATAAAAAGACTCTCAAGGATATGCAAGGCTTATTTGGTGGAGCTCAGGAGATAGCATCATTTTGCATAAAAAGCATTACTACAATAATTCCTCAACTTATAAATTTTAGATATTGTTCAGCTTCAATTTCAGTTAAGCTATTATAGCTAAGGTTTGCAGCTATACTATGCAATCACTTGATATTATAGCAATCAATAAACCATAACGATTTCTGATATCCACAGATATCTTCCTCATCTCACCAATAATCACATTCAAGTTGTTAACCTCTACCTCACCAGAATATCAGTTCAGTTTCTCACTAACCAGGAGACATGGCGATTCGAATCGATTGTACCAGCTGGCAAACATGCCAATCACAAACCCTGTCAGCCTGGTCAGTGGCTTCTTGGGTCACCGTTAGATCTTTCTGAGACATAATATGTATCGCGGGTTTGGAGGGGGCCCATATTCTCAGAGATGAACCCACTTCCAGGATGCATCAGGTCCCTGACCTGCCCTTGGTAAGGTGGTGTCTCTGCACATCTTTCCTGCCTTCAGAATATGTCTACCTTATCAGCCCCAATTCCCGGCTCAGAAAGAAATACTCGGATTCGCGGTCAGAACGACTTATCTGGCTAGCTAAGTGACGACGTCTTTCAATCTCAACTGCTGTCTGGTGGCCTCAGTCCTAGTCGGCCGCAAGTAGCACCGAAGTCAACATGACCCATGTCATGCAGCTCCCCACTACCTAGCCTTGATTCTCTCATTAAACATTGTGGCATGGTGACACATATAGCCATCCATGTGGATCTCATCAGTCACCACCTATGCTCACGGATGACAGGAAATCACCCGACTTTCTCGCGGATGACAGGAAATCACCCGACTTCTACCGGTCTAAGCGGGGCTAAGCATAAGACCGATCACCTGTCTAGTAATAGTACCAGGATCATATATAGAGTGGACAAGGTAATTATGCAACAACGGTATCAACCAACTCCTATACCTAAGTGCACAATCATACGATTTAAGAAAGACCGGTGCATTTATAAAAAGAGATAGGTGGAGGCTTAGGGATGCTCCGGGGCCTGCCTGGGATTCAACACTAAGTCAGCATTTGTTACATGACACTCGCTCGATGAGCATCTCTCATCCAATCACTTGATTAGTCCTTCCATCTTCGTGATCAATCCACCACAGCGTCTTGTGGTTAGTTCCATCATCACGTCCTTCACTTCACGTGTTCATCTATCGTACCTAATTGAGATGCACAATGCACATGTATGAATAAAAGGAAGTAATACAAGGCATGTTAATCTACCATCACTGAACCATAAGCTAACAATCACACCAAGGAAAGCAAAGTCAAAGCAATCATAATCCCACACATGCAGTTTATGGGCAGCAGGACAGCAAGCACAAGATTTAACCATAACTAAAGCCATACACATCCAACCAGGGTGATATAAGTCTTTCTGGAAAGCTATTGAAATTTTCTACAACTTTGTTATTATCATCTTAAGATGATTCAATACATATAAAGGTCAAACAACGCAAAGAAGGCAGCTCTGTTCAAACTTGGACAGATTCTGTCCTCACACTTCAAACAATCATAACTACGGATCTAGACCATCAAAAGGGATGATTTTAGACAATTTAGAAAGCCAATAAAATCTACTACAACTTCTTTATTATCACCAAAAGGTGATTCAAAGCATAAATTGATTAAACAAAGCAAACATTCAGGTCTGCACCGAAACAAGCAAAACCTGACAGCAGACTTCTAAAAGCCATAACTCCTAAACTATCAGGCCTATGAACATAAAAATTTAGGACAAGCTATACAATGAAGTTAGTTACAACTTTTGTATAGAACTTATTTACATGCAACATCATTTTCATGTGTAAAACATCACAACAACAGGGACTACACATGCAGCCATTTTCAGCAGGAATATAATTAAATTGTTTGTTTGCTTTTAAATCAATGACACACATATATAAGCTAATTAATTAACTCCAACTATCATAAACATGATCATATAAGATTCATCTCAGACCAAAGAATATCAAGGCATCACAAGAAACATGCATGCATTCATTTGTCTTTAATTATTCACTCACTATTGCATAAAAACCCATTATTTAATTATTTAAGTTATATGGTAAACATCCCAAATGAGTCTCAAACTTTTATGAGAGCTAGGTGATTATAATTCATGACCACTGTACAAATTTCATATGCTCAGGTTTCATAATTTAATTATTACAAAATAAACAAATCTATAATGCAATAAAGCATTGGAGAGGAGGATAAATGTGAAACTCAACATTTTCTGAAACAATATGGCCATATTATTGATTCTTAGGCTAACACAATATCATACAAAGGTAGTGGAACACTATTTTATATTTTTACCACAATATATTATTTATAATGTATTTAAATCTACTTAATATGCACCAAAGAAGATAAATCAACAACTCAGTCATACATGCACCATAAATTATGAAATTTTAACCATACATTACACATCATATATAGAGTCTACAATTAAATTTGCATGTCATTTGGAACAATACAACTCCAGTTACAAAAATAACAATCAATTCAACCATTTATTTCTTATTTAACAAGATTAATGTGAAACATCGTTAAAATAGTAAACAACCTGCAAGTTTTATACTCCTATCATCTAGTGCAATTCAAGAGAAGTCTAACAAAATTAGAATCACAAGTGTTGGACTTATATTTCTCAAGATATGGCTAAAAGCAAGTTATTCAATCCTAAAAACTACTTTTTCTAATTAATTTCTACAGCACATAAATGTAAATAACATAGCACATTTTATGGATCTAACATGCAGAGCACTTCAGCACGAATCTAACAAAACAAGTTTCACAATTTTAGGAGCACCCAAACTCCAGATATGAATTTTAGAAGAAATTGCAAGATCTACAAATTTCTGCACATTTGAACCCGCGGGCCCCACACGTCATAGAGAGAGAGATTGTCTTCTTCCTTCAGCTCACACGAACAGGAACAGGGAGGAGGAGGCCGTCGAGCGTCGGCACTGCCGACTTCGGCCAGCCCCAGCCAGCAGCGGCTTGGCGACAGCAGGGAAATGGCCGGCCGCGGCTTCCCTGAGGCAGCTCAGTCCAGTAGGGCTAGCAACGGCGACCAGCGGCCTCGGCATGCCGACGGGCTCGCGAGCAGCGGTGGCACGGGCGGTGCAGCAGCAGCCAGGCCAGCCGCAGCGGCAACGGCGAGCCGCAGCTCCACAGCAGCCGGCCAATGCCGTGCCCGGCCAGCAGTGCAGAGCGGAGAAGAGCCAGAGCGCCGGCGGCGGCGAGCTCGGCTCGGCCAGCAATGGCGACGGCGTGCTGCGCGCTCGGCAGGGAGCGAGGAAGAGGGCGAGAGGGGCAGTGAAGGGGCGAAGGGGGTGAATGGGAGAGCGAGAGAGACGAGTGGAGGAGCTCTGGAGTCGCTTTTCTCGGGCTGAGGCGAGGACAGAGAGAGAGGGCGAGGTGGCAGCCATGGAGCTGCTGCTCTGGATGCATGGACGACAAGTCCACCCATTGTGGCATTTTATCAAGCAGCTGGCAGGTCGTTTTGGTGCGGGTTTGGAGTGCCGGTTTGTGCTGCTTCTGGGCCAAATTAGGCAAAGGACCAATTATGAAGTTTTCTCATCTCTGAACACTCTACGACTTTCATTAAGGCTGCTCAGCCATTTGCTCACTGGTTAGGGAGATAATTAATCCCTAATTTGTTGCTGTCAGTGGCTTAATTACGATCGAAGATCGAGTGGCAAACCTTGTCAAACAGTCTCGGATTGGTCCCAAATTTTGATATGTTGCGCTCCAAGAAGTGTGCAACAATTTGTCTTTCGGGTCCAACTCAAGTTACTTAATGAAATTTGGAGAACACGAGAAGGCCATGAAATCAACACCATTTTCAGACTTAGAATTAATTCAAACTCTGGAATCAGCTTTTCCTCTATATTGTATCCACTGTTTGAGGCACTTAGAGGTTGAATCATGACTTGGTCCATAAATAACATTTGTTCTAATCCAAAATATCTGCAACTCTTATTTTGGGTCAAACCTCATATCTTGTTCAGAAATAATATTTCCACTTTGGTCAAACTAATGTAATTAGAGAGCTCAAAGTAGATGTTTAGGCCAATAAAGGTATTTTCTTGGCATTTGCTCCACATGAGTCCTTCATGACTTTTGTTGTAGAGTTCAAATAGAATTGTTTGGTCACGGTTGCAAGATTTGATTGACTTGCATGCTCATCTTTCCTAAATCAATAAATCCAAACAAGCATATGATTTGCTACTTCAAGTGGATTCTTGATTTGGATCTTTATGAGACTCTTCCAATAGTCATGGTAGATGGAGATGAATGTGAGACAGTGATCAAGATCATTTATTGACATAACTTGGTTAGGTCCACACTCGCTGATTAGCTCGTGACTAATACCTGGGGTGTTACATCTATGGCTGAAGCAGCCTCGCCAAAGCTCTGGCAACCTCGGGTGAACTTATGTTGATCTTCTGCATATTCTATAGAAGGGTAGCCGAGATTGTTCCAGTTTGGCCTGACCATCTTGTGCAAATGAAGATTTAGCCATAATTGAATCAGCCACTAAGGCCCTGTTGTACACTGAACTTCTTTGCCTTTGAGCAGATAGCCGGCAACTCGGCTCATTAGTCTGTAAGCAGAGCCCAGCAGAAGTTTTCCCAGAGGGATTGATTGACCTTGGGCTAGTCGCTCTGCAAGAAATTTGAAAGGATAGGCTGGTCCCAGAGAAGAGCCACAGAAGATGAACCTCTCCAACCACAGGATCAAGAATGCTATTGTTGGCACAAAATATGGTTCTTACGTCTCAACACACCAGCGAAGCCGGATATGATCTCAAGAGCGTCGGAGCTTCCAAGATCCAGCTAGCTTCAAACCTGGTCAGAGAGTGCCGATAACCCTCAGGCGTGCCAGTCAATTTGACCTGCAATTGACAAGGAAAAGATAATAATCAGTAATCACAGGGCGGAACTAACCGGTGTGTCTAGATAGTTCCAACTATGTGGCTCTGAGAGCCGATTTAATCGGAAATCGACTAAAGAGTCGATTCCGGCATATATGCATGTTTTGTTATAGAAACAGATACTGAACTGATACATAATCGATTGATATGCGTGATCAAATAGAACAATCTACATTAAACAAATCTATGCAGATAGTTGTTACAGATTAAAACATAATTGAATGCTGTAAATAGGTCAAATCATTCAATTCAGGTTGTCTGAACGTCAAACAGGCAGAAATCGGCTATTTAGTCGATTTGGCAGAATGCGATCGGTTAATTGGTTTTCTCAAAAAAGCACAACCGTATCGGCTAATTAGCCGATTCGAGGTCCGTGAAGCAGAAAACTTAGCGGTGATTAGTTCCAAGTATAAATCTAGCACTAATACGGAGCTGGTCTAGAAGGCCTGCGGCTTTGCACCAGTTTAGATATATTCTCGAAAATAATCACAAGCAAATCTAGAAGGAATACAGACCTGGTCTAGAAGGCCGGCGGCTCTGTGTTCATTCAGATCGGCTCTTGTCAAGCATCCACAGCACGTACGAGCAAGATTACGATAATACTGGCCGAATCAAGCGATATTATAATAAAGCATGAACGAGACATAAATGATATTTTTCATGTGGATCTAAGGCCAATACTATGCAATCTTGATCAGGCAGAAACATGTTATATTAATAAATAAACAATAAATGACAAATAACATCTTGATAACTTAATGAATCTAACTAAGATGCCAAATTAGTTAGAGCCGATAACTAATCCATGCACATAATCAAGCTTAACCTAAGCCTTCGTCCACCGGATGACGTTAATCATAGATTAAACAAGAAAACAAACATGAATCGATAATTAGCCCTTATTTGATCTAAACCCACGTCCACCGGATGACGCTAAACTTATATCAAATAAGAATCAGCCCCGAATCTACGATGCTCCCATGTCCACCGGATGACATTAAAGAGACAAAGCTTAGCGAGGCATGGCGGTACTTACAAGCAAGCCTGCGTCCACCGGATGACACTCAGCTCGATTGAAGAACTCGCCGAGATCTACGTTACTCTTACTCCTAAGTTTTGGCCGGAGCCGAAAGATGTGTTGTATTGATGTGTGTGTTCTATTACAATGGCCGGGGCTTATATTTATACCCAGGGCTTTGATAGAGTCCTATTCGAATTACAACTCAAGATAAATACGGAAACTAACAAACTTTCCTAAATTAAAGGTAACTTGGAGCCCAATCTTTCCTTTCTTTATCGGACTCTGAATGTGATCGTTTCCTGGCGCCGGAGATATATGCTGACGTCATCAATCGGCTATTTCCTTCAACAGCACCATCTACGCTTCAGCCCAACAATCGATTCCGGGACCCGATCGACTATCTGTCTGGGCCTCTGCCCCGAAATCGGCTATCTGCACTCGGCATCGGCTATCTGCACTCAGTCCAGATTTTGGTGTAAACACATGCCCCCAATTTTGGGATAAACTGGTTTTGTTCCAAAATTAGCACCGAGTCTTGATTCAGTCCACCTGCTAGCCAAAATCACAGCTTCCCGCTCATCACTTCAAAAACTCCGCAAACCGAAACCCTAGCCAAGAAATCCTCTGTTGCCCCTCCGGCCTCGATCTGCCACCTTCAAGAATCCGCAAGCAATGGCGACTCCTTCTAAGATTCCCGAGGTATGAATCTCGTCAACCTGCTTTCCATCCATGAATCTTGATCCTATTGGTCACATATATCTCCCGCCTCTAGATTCTGAAGAATGAGATTTTAATTCCTCTGTCAGACGCGCCGACCGCCTTCTTCCTCAGCCCAATGGGTGATTCTGACCCTACGGAACTCATCAGCATGGAGACCAACCAAATCCCCTTCCGGGCTTCTCCAGTGAATGTATCTTCATGGACAAAGAATTCCTTCCGGAACTGGCCCAACATACCACAGGGTGGAGGAACTGGCTCCGTCGCGTTTCTGAGAAGAAACGAGCAGACTGGGAGCTGCGTAGCTTGAGCCAATGCCATGATTTATCTCTCTGTGAAATGAAAAAGAATGAACCACTTCGCATTGCCACTAGTTATTTCTGGTCAAACTCCCTGAATGCCTTCATATTCGGAGACGGGCCGATGACCATCACCCTTGGTGATATCCACATGCTCACCGGCCTCCAAATTACTGGAACTTACCAGTACTGGAATTTACTGTCCATGGGCGAGAAGAGATTCCCCAAACTGACTGAGGACAAAGGCTGGACAAACTATATTGATACCCACCAGATGACAACCTCCATTATCAACGAAAAGGAATATATAGCATTCTTGATCCTGTAGTTGGAGAGGTTCATCTTCTGTGGCTCTTCTCTTGGACCAGCCTATCCTTTCAAATTTTTGCAGAGCAACTAGCCTAAGGTCAATCAATCCCTCTGGGAAAACTTCTGCTAGGCTCTGCTAACAGACTAATGAGCCGAGTAACTGGCTATCTGCTCAAGGGTGAAGAGGTTCAGTGTACAACAGGGCCCTAGTGGCTGATCCAATTATGGCTAAATCTCCATTTGTAAAAGATGATCAGACCAAACTTGAAAAACCTCGGCTATGCTTCTATGGAATATGCAGAAGATCAACATAAGGTCACCCGAGGTTGCCAGAGTTTTGGTGAGGCTGCTTCAGCCACAAACATTAATGCCAGCCGAGGCCAGCTGCTTGAAAAATTTTACAGAGGCCTGAGACCAGAAATCTTGAACTAGTTCCCCTACACAGAAGATGAGGAGTTCTCAATGCCTTATAGCTTCAAATTTAGCACAGGGTGTTCTGATGCAGGAGCAACTGAAATTCTGAATGTAATGATAAAACCCTGTATATTACCAGCTGACTTCAATCATCTCCGAAGCTCTAGCAAAACTGAACCTAGCTGGCCTTCATATGAATTTTACCAACCCAACGTAGCAGCTAGACAACTGGGCTTTGGACAACTGCACCCCAAGCTTTCATTCCTGCATCTCCTAAAACCCAGAGATGAGCTCACTTCCAACTTAGAAGCCGATAGGGTTTTAAACCTGGGGACAGATCTGCCACATTATACCATGGAGCAATGGAACCAAATATCAATGACTCATGAAAGTTTTGATCAATGGTGGCAACAATGGCATGCTCATCTATTCTGTCAGTAAATTCAAGACAAATGCCAAGCCTTGGACCCAAGTTTCAATTCTGCAACATCAGTAAGCACTGATAGCCGATTTCATTATAATCGGCTGTTATATATATTCTAACTCCTTGTCAATGCAGGACCCAGAGGTTGAACCGCCATCGCAGATCGACTACTATCCTCCATGCCCAATTGCCAGGCTGGGCTCCCAGGCTCCATCAGTGAAACAAATAATGCAGGCCCCTGTCAGCATGATAGCTGCTCCAGCTCCAAAAAGAAAAGCTTCATCAAGCCTCCAGAAGACGACCACCAAGAAGAGATCCAAAAGGAAGCCTGCCCAGGTACTTGGATATCTTGAAATATTCTCTGCATCATTTACTCAGCTTACCTGACTGAATCGGCTACATAATAGGTGAGCATTCAGCCGATTCAGATACCTTCTGAAAGTATCCAGCCCGAAATCCTCCCAGAAACTACAGGCCACCAAGATATTGCGGGAGGCTTTCCGGGAATGGATGAAAACATTGCTATCCAGCAAGAAGGAGCAGGAACTCAGGTATCAATCAAGCCTGTAAATATACAATCCCACCTCACTGAATATTTCTGATTCTTTCTAAAAAAAATGCAGCCGAACAGCCCTCCTTCGTGGAACGAACTTGAAGAAGAGAAAACACCATCTCCTGAACATCCAAGTAAGGCTCTTCGGCTGTTAACACTTATCGTGCTTGCTTCATTTCTTACTCACTTTCTTTTTCAGAGCTTCAACTGACTACAGAAACGCAAGCTGAGGCCATCCCCACTGTCAAAAAAGAGATTGCTGTAACAGATCAGCCGGGTACTTCATCAGCTCCACTTCCTTCAAGCTTTATTTAGGTGAAGCACTCATCCCTTGACTGATCACATTATTCATGCTACCACCTCCTAACATCTGAATGCAGTTGCTACAGCCTTCAACTCCCAGCTACTCCTTCGACCTGGAGGAATGTTGTGATGAAGGTGAACTAAGCTCCAAATCCCTGACGCTGCCAGAGCCAGATTTTAAAGATCGGCTAAATGAGCTCTTGCCTTAGCTGGAAGTGGACCTTTTTGATCTATCCCGGCAACCTGAAACAATTAATCAGGCAATTGAGCTGATTCAAAAACACACATGCCCAACAACTCTCAGCCTTCTGAAGCAGCTTGTCAAGCTCAAAAGTACCACTCTTAGAATCAATACTGCCCATAAAAACTTGATCGAGCTTGAACGATTGAAGAATAACAAGTTGATCAACAAACAAGAGGCCCACGAGTTGGCAGATCAAGTTAAACTGCTGAAGAACAACATCACCTCGGCTGAATCAGAGTTGGACACTTTAAAAACCAGGCGTGAGTAGCTAATGAATGAACTTGAGGAAGTAAATTTCGCCATTACTCAGCATGAAATTTTTGTATCAACAAATACTGTTGATATGACCGAGAAGAGAAAACAAGTCAGTGCCATGGTCATCGAAGGCAGACAAATCAACCAGCGCTTGAACATCCTCAATTCAACAGCTGATGAAGACCAAGAATCTGTGCAGACCGGTCATGCTCTCCATGTTGAATGTATCTCTTCCATTCGGTCCTTGTTGGGCTTGTAACTGATACTTAATTCTCCTTATGAATCATGTAAAGCATATTGGCCAGACTGAAATCGACCTTCTTCTCGTTCTGTCTTTGAATCGGAAATTCAGCCTGACCCTTAGTATTTGTTGTAGTTCGCAGAAATCGGCTATTTAGTCGATCCAAGTAACTTAGCTACTTAGCCGATCCCAAGCAAACGGCCTGATCAACCGATTCTAGGCAACCGATCAAAATAGCCGATCAAGATGTTCCACCTCCCACGCGCGGCGTCGATTCCGGATTCAAGAAACGTGGGTAAACTCCAGTATAAAATCCGGCGCATCGTATCGTCTCCCGAGGAGAAACCGCCTTGGTGCCTCCGTGTTTATAAATAGATGCCTGGCCTGAGCGAGCAACCGCAGACACCATAGCCTTCGCTCGCCCGGCCTTTTCTCTTCGCCTCTTCTCCTCAACCAGACCAAAGCAACATCTCAACACTAACCCATGGCCGGCGACGGAAACCGTGGCAAGCGGCCGGCTTTGAATTCCGCCGAAGGCGACAATTTCAGCCAGAACCTGCGGGCTGTGGGTGAACGGAGGCACCAGCTGCGAGCCTGGTTATGGTAAGGCTACTGTTCTCTTCTTGATACATCTATCTGACCTGATCTGACCACCGACGACTTGTGTAACGATCCGGAACCCACCGGCGCCAGAGGCTCGGGAACCGCTGTCGGGCCATCTCAGGCCGCCCCTGCGGCCGCTGGAACCACCCCCGGCGCGGGTGCTACAGCGGGCCCGTCTCACGGCCGTCATCACTGGGTGACCCCCTGGCAGCTGGCTATCCACAGCAGGTAAACCAATCTGCATTCATGTTGTTGATCTTTTTCGACCTTGATACATCTACTTCTCTGCTATTTTCAGTCAGGCTCGCCTGATTCCTTTTCCTCCGGGTGCGCCGATTGGCCCTGACTCCCGGGTTCGCCGGACTGCGCCTCCTCAAGACCCTCCTCAAGATCCGGCCCCAGGCGCTAGATCCGATTCGGGGTCTTCTGCAAACTCTGACGGGTCCTACACCGCCGCTGACGGTTGCCGCTTCCACCACCAGATGGTGGAGTACCGTAACATCTATTCAGAGGCTACGAAGAGAATGGCCGGCTGCAGGGCGTCAACGAAGCCCAAGCCGCTGCCCTTGCCGTCGCCGAGGTCGAGGTGACCAGGGTGCAGGGCCAGCTCGCCGAATCAGACACCGCAGTGGCAGGTAATGCCTTGAAAATCCTTATTGTGACGCGCTGATGATCATCTTCATGCTGACCCTTCTTTCTTCTTGCAGCCCTGACCGCGCAGCTTGAAGAGTTGTGTGTGGCCGCCGAGATCGCCGCCAATGCCATCAATGCCCGTGGCAACACGCAGGAATAAAAATTTTGTTTATAATCAACAATCTGATTTCTAATCAACAATCTGATTTCTAATCAACAATCCCATAGTCTGAATTAGAATGTAATAGGGCTCCTGTAAACATGATCAGAAATAAAAATTTTGTTTATAATCAACAATCTGATTTCTATGTGTCCAAATATATTTACATTTGGATTTTTTCTTTTATTTTTGGTTTAAAGGCGATGTAATCACATCGGCTGTTACACTCTACCGGGGGTGTTTCATTTTTGCACTAAAGGCGATCCGTTAAAACGAAATCGGCTATTATACTCTCATTTTTACTCTGAAGGCGATCTTCCACATAGAATCGGCTGTACGAGCCAGATCTTGCACAGATCGGCTATCATCCCCCAACTAGAAAACTAGGATAGTATTTCTTCAGATATTTTCCATTGATCGTCCTGACAAATCTCCTTCCTTCCATATCCTTGAGTATATAGGCATTGCTAGGAGCACATTCAACAATTCGATACGGGCCTTCCCAATTTGGCGACCAATTGCCGAATCGGTTATCTTTGGTTCCGATGGGCAGGATAGTCTTCCATACTAGCTCCGATTCAGCAAAGCTCTTTCCTCTTACTTTAGTGTTGTAATACTTTGCCACCCGTATCTTATTGGCTTCGATGCACTCCAAGGCCTTGAGCCGATGACAATGTAGATCTTCCAGACTGTCAATCATGATATCCTTGTACTCACCGGCTGTAAGATCATTCTGTAACTTGACACGCCGTGTTTCGTACTGAATTTCCCAAGGAAGAACAGCAGCCTGCCCATAGACCAACTCATAGGGTGTGGCTTTAGTTGATCCATGCTGAGCCATCCGGTATGCCCACAGAGCTTCACTAAGCATCAAGTACCACCTCCTGGGAGTCTGCTCAATCTTCTTCTTAATGATCTTGATTAAAATTTGATTTGACGCTTCAGCCTGACCATTGTCTTGAGTATAATAAGGTGACGAATTATAAACTTTAATGCCCATATCGTCAGCAAAGGTCAAAAACTCATCCGAAGTGAACATCGTCCCTTGATCTGTCGTGATAGTCTGTGTTATACCAAATCTGTAAATGATATGTTCCTTTATAAATTCGACTACATCTCCGGATGTGGCGTTCTTCAAAGGAACAACTTCTAGCCACTTAGTAAAGTAGTCTGTTGCAACCAAAATCCATTTGTGACCTTTACTGGACGGTGGATAGATTTGGCCGATCAGATCGATTCCCCAACCTCTGAACGGCCATGGCTTGATGATAGGATTCATAGCTGAGATAGGAGACTTCTGCATATTCCCGAATCTCTGGCACTCTTGGCAACCCTTGTAATACCTGAAACAATCTTCGAGCATCGTTGGCCAATAATAACCAGTCCTTCTGATAATCCATTTCATCTTAAGAGCCGATTGGTGAGCACCACAGACTCCTTCATGAACCTCACTCATCAGCTTCATCGATTCTTCGACCCCGAGGCATCTCAGTAGTACCCCCTCGACAGTCTTAGAATACAACTGACTGTCTAGCAGCACGTACTTGATAGCTTCCTACCTCAGCTTTCTACTAACTTTCTGTGAAGGATTTGCAAGGTACCTTGTTATCTCGCCCCGCCAGTCATCAGCTGATTGCTCGGTATTGAGGATTTCCTGCATCGATCTATTACCCAAAGCGCTCTACGCTAGCTGATTAGTTTCCTGATTCTGAGCTCTGGGAATATGATATAATGAAACTGCTAAGAACCCTCTGATCAAAGCTTGGCACTGATCATAATACCCTCGGAGTACGTCATCTTTACACTCAAATAGGCCGAGCAATTGGTTGATGACTAGTTGTGAATCTCTAAAAACTTCAATTACGTTGACCTTTGCTTCATGCAGAAGCTGAAATCCCTTCCAAATCGCCTCATACTCAGCCTGATTGTTTGTTACGGTTGGCCCGATCTGGAAAGCGTATTCAAACCGTTGACCTCGAGGTAATATTAGTATTACCCCAGCACCTCTGCCTTGGTTGCAAGATGATCCATCAAAGAACATAGACCACGGCGCCACATCAACTATATTGACGGCGCCCTCATGATGCTGGGTGATGAAATCGGCTATTGCCTGACCTTTGACTGCCTTAGCTGATTCGAACCTCAAGTCGAACTCAGAAAGAGCCAAGATCCATTTCCCAATCCGCCCGTTCAGGATAGGCATTGACAACATATGCTTGATCACATCAGCCTTGAAAACTACCACACATTTGGCTGATAGCAAATAATGCCTCAACTTGGTGCATGAGTAGAATAAGCATAAGCACAGCTTCTCTGTTGGTGTCTATCTTGTCTCAGGATCCAAAAGCCTTCTGCTCAGATAGAAAACTGCCCTCTCTTTTCCTTCAAATTCCTGAAAAAGGGCCGATCCAATTGTATGGTCTTCGGCCGTCACGTATAGCTTGAATGGCTTACCTGCCTGTGGTGGTACCAGAATAGATGGAGACTTCATATATTCCTTGATTTCATCGAAAGCTTTTTGCTATACGTCACCCCATTTGAACTCCTGAGTATCTTTCAGCTTCAATAGTGGCGAGAACAGCAGCACCTTCTTGGACAGATTGGCAATGAATCTTCTAATGAAATTGATCTTGCCAAGTAAAGACTGCAATTCCTTCTTCTTAGTTGGCGGCCCAAGCTGATCGATGGCCTTCCTGCTTTTGCTGCCAACCTCGATTCCCTTGCGGTGTACCATGAAACCTAGAAACTCGCCAGCCGATACCCCGAAAGCACATTTATTAGGATTCATCTTCAAGCCATGCTTCCGAGTGCACTCCAGTGTAGCCTTCAAATCGGCTAAGTGTTCCTTGTAGCTTCTGGACTTCACAACTACATCATCGATGTAAATTTCTACAATCTTGCCGATCAACTTATGAAAAATATAATTCATAGCCCTCTGGTAAGTTGCACCGGTATTTTTTAAACCAAACGCCATTACAACCCATTCGAACAAACCGATAGCACCAGGACATCTGAAAGCAGTCTTAGGAATATCTTCATCAGCCATAAAAATTTGATTGTAGCCAGCATTACCATCCATGAAGCTGATGACCTGGTGCCCTGTAGCCGAATCGACTAACATATTAGCTATCGGCATTGGGTAGCCGTCCATCAGGGTAGCTCTGTTCAAATCCCTAAAATCGATGCACACCCGCAACTTGCCATTCTTCTTGTACACAGGGACAATATTCGATACCCACTCGACGTATCGGCAAGCTCGAATGAACTTGGCTTCCAGCAACCTTTCAATGTCGGCCTTGATGTCAGGTAATGAATCCTGCTTGAATCATCGTGGCGGCTGCATGAAAGGCCAAAACCCGGGCTTGATAGGCAATCTGTGCTCGACAATCGATTTTTTCAAGCCGGGCATCTCATAGTACTCCCAGGCTAAGCAGTCTTTATATTCTTTCAATAAGTCAATCAACTCTCGCCTGAACTCAGGGTCAAGATTGGCGGCAATATATGTCGGCCTTGGTCTATTACCAGATCCGATGTCAACTTCTTCAAGTTTATCGGCCGACATGAAACCTTGGCCAAGCTTGCCCTCGGTGCCATCGATTGGGTTATCCATTAATAAAAAGACTTAGAGCCGATTGCCCTGACCGGCTGTTGACTCTCATCGCTGACCTTGATGGAGCCTTCCTCCCAAGTTTTGCCAGAAAAACAGTCATGATCCCCAACTTCCCAGTAGGTAGCATCCGCTGCGGCTATACTCACCGAGTCGTCAGCCGGGACCACTTCGACCTCGTCACCATGCCACTGCATCACACATTGGTGCATGGTCGATGGCATGCAGTAGTTAGCAAGAATCCAATCACGCCCAAGTAGCAGACTGTAAGAAACCTTGCTGTCAATCACGAAGAAGGTGGTGAGCAGCGTCTTCTTCCCGACTTTTAGCTCGACATTGATTGCCCCCCGGGTATTTGAAGAGTTGCCCCCGAAATCTTTGAGCATTATGTCGGTCTCGATTAAATTATCAGGGCCCTTGCCCAACTTGCAGAATGTGGTGTAGGACATGAGATTGACAGTGGCACCACCATCGACTAGCATTTTGGTTATGGGCATCCCATCGACATATCCTTTGAGATATAGGGCCTTCAGGTGCCGGTGCTTAGGCAGCTTGTCAAAGGCAGCCTGCTGCGCGAAAACTAGCTTCGCAGTGGCCTGCTCAGACTCCGACTCATCAGAATCAGAGAGAACCTCAATCTTCTTGGCTCGAGACGCCCTGAATTCAGCCGGAAGCACAAACACCATCTGCGCATCGGCTGTTGCCTTCCCTTTGTCCTGAGGAAGCTTCTCCCGCCAGATTTGCTTCGTGCGGCCTTCTGCTTTGAGCTCCCTGTTCCTGAGGCGTTGCACGTGGTGCCTCTGGCTCTTGGTCAAGTCCCCAGGGCACCATTGATTCTCCTGCCAGACCGGCTCTTGGTGATCAACTGCCGCTTTGCTGAGCCGATCACGCAGGTCTCTTTTTTCGCGCTGATCCTGCATATCATGTGGGTGTCCAAGCCTCTCATGCACAGACCGGTGGTTGGTCTGAGAGTGTCTGTACTCTCGGTATTGATCGCTGCACTCCGGACAATTGCGCAGAGTCAGCAATCTCAGACCTTGATTCCAACAATGTCTGAAGAATGGGCAATGCCAATGACTTTGCAGATAGTTGTAACAGATTAAAACATAATCAATTGCTGTAAACAGGTTAAATCATTCAGTTCAGGCTGTCTAAATGTCAAATAGGCAGAAATCGGTTATTTAGCCGATTTGGCAGAATGCGATCGGTTAATTGGTTTTCTCGAAAAAGCACAAGTTATGCTTCCACGAGAAAAACGGCTATTAGTACTAGATTTATACTTGGAACTAATCACCGCCAAGTTTTCTGCTTCACAGACCCTGGATTGGCTAATTAGCCGGTGCAGTTATGCTTTCACGAGAAAAACCAGTTAACCGATCATGTTCTGCCAAATCGGCTAAATAGCCGATTTCTGTCTGTTTGACGTTCAGACAACCTGAACTGAATGATTTGACCTATTTACAGCATTCGATTATGTTTTAATCTGTAACAACTATCTGCATAGATTTGTTTAATGTAGATTGTTCTATTTGATCACGCATATCAATCGATTATGTATCAGTTCAGTATCTGTTTCTATAACAAAACATGCATATATGTCGGAATCGACTCTTTAGTCGATTTCCGATTAAATCGGCTCTCAGAGCCACATAGTTGGATCTATCTGGACACACCGGTTAGTTCCGCCCTGTGATTACTGATCATTGTCTTTTCCTTGTCAATTGCAGGTCAAATTGACTGGCACGCCTGAGGGTTATCGGCACTCTCTGACCAGGTTTGAAGCTAGCTGGATCTTGGAAGCTCTGACGCCAGCTTCGCTGGTGTGTTGAGCGAGAGGAACCACATTTTGTGCCAACAGAGCCTTTTAGGAAATCCTTTTTTTATTATTATTATTTAGAAGATCATTCTTTTAAAATTCTAAGGTATTGGTGACCTTTGAAAAATTTAGAAATTACGACGTTTCATAATCCTTTTTCAAGGGACTTTTGGTCAAAAGTGTTTTAAAATGGTGGTATGCGGAGTCGGAACAATTTTTGCAGAAAACGTTGTACGATTGCCAAAAACCTTTCAGGATGATTGCATTGAAACCTTATTTGGAAATTGGGAAGCGTTTTTGTGAGGCTCTAGAATTGGAACAGTTTGAAAACAATTTTAAAATCAATACGAGTTTTGAAAACAAAACCCTTTTGAATTTCTTACTTTCAGAAACAATTTTTAAAACTTGGTTCGAATGGTTCAGTTTTCAAATCAAAGCATCACTTCCTTACGTTTACTTTAAACCAAACCGGCATGGCTTTTGCAATCAAATTGGTTTTCGAAACCCATCTTTAACTTGAGTTGCCAGGAATCATCACCAGATCTTTCAGCAAGCACAAAAGAGGCTAGAAGAATCATTTTTAAATTTGCTTTCTTCAAACATTTTAATTTGTAAAATCTTTTGAAGTTTTCAAAAGTAAAGTTGTAGTTGTTCCATTGTTAACGCTCTGGCTAGGATCTATAGGGACACTTCAAATCTCGACTGACCAAGGAGAACAGTGCGGGACTAAAATACTTTAGTGGTCCTAAGTAACCTACTCCCTGCAGTGATTGCCACATCCCTGTAGGGGTTCCGAACATGGTCAGGCAGTTGTCAATTCTAGTAGCAGGGTCTTGTGGATCCATCGGTTTAGAAGAAAGGTAGGAATTTTATTTTTAACAAAATACCTTTTGAAGTAAATTTTAGTTTTTGAAAATACAGATATACTTCATATCGGGGGAATTATTAATAGTTGTAATGTCATAATGCATGAGCGTTCCAACGCAAATCAGAATACTCTAACATATACGTATTATTCCAAGTAAATTAATTACTAGAGTGACATGCACTCAATGTTTTACAACATAGGGCATACTTAAAGTGCTAGTCCACTACAAAGTCTAAAATTTTACTATAAACCTATAGAGATAATCGAGGAAAGATGCTATAGGATGAATGAGGAAAGTTCAGAACAACTCGGACCAAACTACCCCATTGATTTTATTCATTTGAAATCATTTTGAAGTTTTTGTAAAGTAATACTGCAAGTACTTTACAATGAAATGCTCTGATACCACTTGTGACAGAACCGCCTTAATCATAGGGCCCACGTGTACTGTCATCGTCCCTAAGGACCCACGACCAGTCCGCACAAGTTCCCCTTGACCTAGGTGGCCTACTGGGTTTCCTCGGAAACCCTAATTCACCCGAGGATCTCATTGTAAAGACCCTGCAAGTATTACAATAGTTTACACAAATAATTTGAATCAGAGTACAAGCTGCAGAAGTATTACATAAACATAGATTGCAAATATAAATTACATTATCCCAAACTAGAGTTTCGTAGTAGAGTAGCATCATACAACTAGACACCTTGCCTAAGGGTTATACACATCTTCATCCATGCACGATCCGTCAACAGGCACGATCCCACGTAGAACTGTACACTCAACTCACCTGCAATAGGGGTTAACAAACCCTGAGTACTGGGATACCCCGCAAGACTTACCCGACTAAGAAAAAGGAATGAGACTCAGGAATGCAGGCTGAGGGGAATCAAGGTAAGGCTTTAGCAGGAGTCAAAGCATTTTGCGGAAAAGCAATACTAATCCTATTTTCAGTATTTTAGTCAACATTATTATAATCAATATCAATAATTCTCAATTCTTTCACATGTATCCTTCATTTTCAACTTCTTATTCATTCTCAAAAACATCCTAGTTCCGAGCCACTTTTCGGGGTAAGTTAGTGGATCAAGTCTCCATTAACCGAGGAGCAACGATGATTCGAATCGATTAATACCCAGCTAGAGATCCCTATCCACATCCATATGTAGCACCTAAGCTTGCATATGCCAACTGTTGACATCTACTAATGTCGCCAAATATAACTATATAACTTTTAATGCGAGAGGAGAGATTAGAAGATGAATGATAATTAATTAACTTGTCATTAGCAACTAGCCACTTTTCTATTACCAACAATCTTATGCAAGAACTAGGTTGTCATCCCTAATTAATAATGCTAAGAATAAATAAAGGTTTTATATATTAATCTATGTGACTAGGCAGAAATAAATATAAATATAAAATAAGATCAGTTCTGCAAGCGGACAAATAATTATACCATTGTAGCATTTTACCTAGGGAGTTCTACCAGGTTGTCGATTTATATTTGTACCACTGGGAAGGACTAGGTTAAACTTTAATCTATTATATTGATAGTGATGGTATACAACGGATAAGTGACATTACCGATGTCATTTACTCTACTCATAACAGGTAGAGGTCACAAGATAAATAAAGATAAAGGTGATAAGTATGAACAAGCATCATAAATAAAAGATAATCATCAGAGCACTCTCTAGTCATAGTAATAGCTAGCCAATGGATAAACTAAGGAATTAATATCTAAGGTAATTCTATAACTACATCAATGAATAACTCTAATTATCGTAATTACATCTAGCAATCATTGTTAGACTAATCATATATCATAATCACATGCAAAGGGCATCATCTAGGAAGAATGTGAAACAGAGTCATCATCCAACTTTGCGACCGTGCCTGCTGGTCTACATATGGGGGGTGGACTACAGAGGACTCAATGCAGCTGTCACCTACGCGATCTACCACACGACCCGGCACATCAGGGTGCACTCGTAGATAAACAAAATAGCTAGACACCACATCTACATATTGTTCATCATCTATCCATCGTCCGCATGAATAAACGCAGTACGAGCAATTACATGAATTCAATAAGATCAAACAAACTATACTAGACATATAATTAAAGTAGACAAAGACTATTGTAATCAAGAACATATGAACTATTAAGAACAATATTTCCCTAATCATAATGAAGAATACAATAATAGAGAAAGAACTAGAATTATACCGAACTCCGTGCTCCAGACAGACGTCGGGGCTCCAGATCCGCCGAAGAACTAGAACTCCTCTACTTCTAATCTAACTAGGCTAGAACTATGAACTAGGAAGCTCTTGATGAACTAGGAGGCTCTTGATGGCTTAAGGACTTGATGCCTTGAATTAATGATAGGTTGATGCCTCCAGGGGGTCTGCCCCTCTATTTATAGCCCGGTGGGATGCACGTAAGCCGTAGGATCAAACCGACTTGAAACAAGGGCCCAGATGACTCCACAAAGGCGACAGAAGAAGACTCCAGAAGGTGGGCCAAAACCCTAGAGCCGGCCGGCCCCACCTGGTGGGGTTCTGGCCCCGGTCGCTTCGGGTGTGTTCTAGACTCTTCTAGGGTCTTCGTGATGATGTTTCCTTGGCGGTTAACTTTCGTGGTAATTATGCTCTTTAACCCTTCTTTTATGCTTTTCTGGAATAGCCCCTGGAAAATACAGAACATGCAAAACTCATGGAAACTGTTAGTTAAAACCCTAGACTAGTGTGTATTCATGTATCCTTTGGTGTCTAAAGTTCTAATAAAAGTTGACATTATCCACCGTCAACAACACCCCCAAGCTTACCTGTTTGCCAGTCCCTTGGCAAATAAACTAAACCTAATTTGGATCAGGAGTTGCTACAATGCCTTCATACTTCCCAAATACACATGCTTCAAACATAGATTCTCCTTCGGATTAGACAAAGCTGCTCTAACTTTCAAACTCACCCATTTTACCTTTAACTATGGAGCTTCTCAGCTTTCGCACAAGTCTTGAGCAATCAAAAGATAGAACAATCAAGTCAAGCACTATGTCTCAAATTCTTCACAGTACCAATATTTCAGAGTTTTTGCAAGTTTTTGAAATAAAACTCAGAGCTTAATTGTATGACACCCTCAAGTCTCTTAATATATGTGGTATTTATGGATCTCACAGAGGCATTAATGATGTTATGCCTTCCTACAACTAAGGATTATAGTGGAGCTTATAGGAGTGGCAATAACAAGGATGAGCATACTTGCAATTTATATATTGTAAAGTCAAACAATGAATCCACAGAGAATCGAGGCATACAATCAAACCAAGATGTGCATGTGCATAGAATATGGTGGATAGGTTTATATGCGGTATTTAGTGGCTATTCTTAATTCTACTTTTGCTCTTTGAAATGATTCACTCTCCTTTATAATTTGGAGGAACACATGGTCTATCTTTATTCTTTCTCTCTTTTCTTCTCTTTTATTTTCATTCGGGAGGCGGGCATCTAAGTACCCATTGTTTTAATTGCTGGGACACTTGTCCATCTTTTACTCCCTTTTTCTTTTCATACTTTAGCATAGCCACATGTATCCTTTGAATATAAATAACTGGAGAGATAATAATAAGAACTTAGAGCAATTATATCAAGGCTGTCCTACGGGGTATACTTTTGGGTGTTTACTCATAGTGTAGGAGAAAATATTTTCATGATGAACATTGATGAAAGTGGAAATGGTTGCGATTACTCCCAGGGTAGGAATAATGCATATGTGGTTGGTGTGTGTATGTGATCTTGGTTTTAAAAGCATGACAAGACTCTCATATGTTATACAACAAAGGTTGACTAAACTCAATGTAAAGCAAGCAGCATAAATGTGCAAAAGGTTTTCCTATCTAGATGTATCATATATGGCTTTGGTAGGAATTCATACTTTGTCATACAAAAGCTCGTCATGTAAATTTTAAATTCTCAAAATAAATCTCTAGAATTTAGTAATGCTAGAAATAAGACAAATAGCAGCTCAACTCTTAAGTTAAAACAGCAATATCTAAAACTCAGGAGAATTTAAGTTTGACAACTAGACATTTGAAAAGTATTGTGACAGAGCAACTATTCATCATCTCCAAGACAAAATTTTAATGTTCATCATTTGGTTTTCAAATTTTATCTTACTAGCTAAACATACTCTAATATATAGATAGATATTTATTTGGTTTTCAAATTTTATCTTACTAGCTAACTCACGTGAAAAAGTGATATAGTAATAATAATAAGATAGGAAACTTATACTTAGTTAGATTTTAATTGAAGGGTGCTCTCCCCCAAGCTTGACGTTTGACAGGGTCTTTGATGTTGCAAATTGAGTGATCCTTCTGGGAGCAGGTGTATCGACAGCGCAGAGGTGTCGGGTTGACTAGCTCTTTGATCTTATATTTTCCCATGAAACTCAATTGCCAATAAAAATACCAAATCTTATGGAGAGGGGTTAGGTTTGTACCACTCCATGGTAAGTGATTGATTTTATATTTCCAGCAGAAGCTTCCAAACTAAGTGGACCTTCATATGCCCACATATTTTTGGTTTTTTTCTAAAAGGTGTGGACCTTCATGTGCCCACGTATTTTTGGTATTTTTAGATTTTCCTATGATACTATGGTGAACCTTCATGTGTTCACATATTTTTGGTATTTTGTGCTTGTATAAAGTAGACTCAATAAGTGCATAGGTATAATTACCTGATAACTAGGGGATGCTCGTCCCCCAAGCTTGATGTTTGCAATACTTGGTGCTTGAATATTTCTCAGAGCTAGTAGTAGTCTTGGTGGGTGCCACTAATAGAATCTCTCCTTAGTAATAATATTATTCCTGCATAGTTATACTCTAGCAAGAAAAACCAAAACTCGAGGCTCGAGTTATCAACGGGTTAGCGGTCAGCCAATGAGCACTTTGATTATTCTTTGAGTTGATTTTAATAAATTTTAGCAGGATTCTAACATGATTCTCTTTTTAGGATTTTCTAATTTTCTTATGCAAAAATCAAATGTGTATGCATATTATATTTTTATGCCACCATGGAGAATATTATTCTCATGGGGCTTAAAATTTTCTGATTTTATAAATATGAATGCTCTTTCTTTTTATTTTCATGCCACCACAGTAAATACTTCTACGGGTTTTACCATAAGTGCATTTACATGGGGCTTTAATATTTATGATGCAGTAAATAAAGCAGTAAATATTTTTGTTGGTTTATTTTTAATATGCAAAAAATGATTGTACTAATAAATAGGCTAAGCAAAATTACTAATGAATGCTAAATTAAATAGATAACTACCATTCTAACCTTATGGCTAGGGTACGGAATTTAAAGTCTACCGACAGGACTTAGATAGAGGAGAGTACTTACTCAGTAGGTTTATCGTATGAGGTTACCTCAGTCAATTCCCCATTTTGCGGTGGTGTAGCAGGTGTTTCTTCCTTCTCCTTCCATCTCTTTTCTGTCTCTTCTGCTTCTCTCTTTTCTAGCTCCAGCTCTTCCTTGTATGCTTCTCTTGATTCTTCGTCTTTCTTCATCCATTCTTCTACTTGTGTCTGGATCTCTTCTTTCTGTGCTTTAGCAATCTGGTCCATTCTCTCAGCTTCCGCTTCCCACTCACTCCAGCGTGATGCTTGTACGACTTCTTCTTGCTCCTTGTAGCAGTCTTCATACTTCGCAACCTTGCCAGGGAATTCCTCCCATCCACAGTGAGGCTGGGCAGCCTGACGGCGGCCTTGGCGTCTTCTCCTGTTGTGTTGCTCCTTGTTCTGCTCATGGTTAAGAAGTGTTCTAAATTGACAGCGTACCTTCCCAGTGGGTAGGTTGAAGTGGATCTGTCCGGACCTGACGTAGATGATGGCATTGGCAGTGTAAAGGAACGGTCTTCCCAAAAGGATAGGTGATTCATCATCTCCCTGCATGTCAAGGACTAGAAAATCTGCGAGTACATATTTATCCTGAATTCTTACCATAATGTCCTTAACCACGCCTTCAGGGAATCTCAGTGATTGGTCCGCCATCTGTAACTGAATATATGTTGGGTATAAGGGTAAATCAGTAAATAAATCATCATATACCTGTTTGGACATTACATTGACGCTTGATCCAGTGTCGTAGATGGTGTCGGGAAAAGTGGTGTCTCTGATTGTGCATTCGATGATTGGTACACCTGGGTCACCTTTCTTTGTTGGAAATGGTTTTGGGAGCATATGATCATTTTGTGTTTTGAGAGCAGTGATTAGTTGAGCGGTTTCTTCAGGTACATGCTGGGGCTTGTTCTTCCTCCATCTCCTATTGTTCTTCTTCTTGGGTGCTGGTTGTTGTTGTTGCTCTTCTTGTTGATGGAATTGCTTCGGGACTGCGGGAGTCTTGAGGATGCGGTTCTTGAATGAAAATATCTCCTTCTTGTCTTTGATGGAGAGGACAATCTTGGCGTGTTCCGCATAGATGATGGCTTTGGTTGTGCAAAGAATGGTCATCCCAAAATAATGGGTGCCTTCTCATCTCCTCCCGTGTCCATGATCATAGAGTCAACTGGGACATATGATTGCCCCACTCTGATGATAGCTTCTTCTAGTATTCCCTCGGGGTAGCAAATGGACTAATCTGGAAGCTACAAACGCATATCTATGTACAACAAAGGATCACCTAAAATTCTCTCATAGATTACCTTGGGCATTATGTTGACACTTGCGCCGAAATCGCAGATAGCCTCTGGAAAGCTATGACATCCTATAGAGATAGGAATCACAGGTCTTCCAGGGTCTCCCATCTTCTTAGGTAGTGAGTGATCTATCCACTATATATCTGCAGGCTCAATATGGTATTGGGTTGTATTGTGAATATCAATAAGGTTAGCGGTTTCTAAATCCTCCGGCTGACCCAGAATTTTTCCTTTCTCAAATGGAGGGACAGCAGCAACTGAGCTAATTGTGATTCTAACATTTTATTAAAGCTGTGCTGATTCTTTATAGTAGAAGCAAAGGTATCCATTCTGGTATTTATATTCTCTAAAGCTTTATCATTTGAGGCTACCTTTCTAGACATTTGATCTAACAATTTAGATTGACCAGCAACTAAATCTCTTAAAGGTGAAAGATTATAATTATTGTAATTATTACCTTGGTTGTTACCTTGGTAATTATCTTGTCGAGGTTGCTGATTCCATCCTTGGTTTGGCTGGTTCCATCCTTGATTTTGCTGAGGACGATAGTAGGTGTTATTGTTGATGAAGTTCACATCCTCTTGCAACGTAGGGCAGTTGATAGCTGAATGCCAGTAATCTCCGCATTCTTCACAGGTCATGCAAGAATCATTGATATGCATGACTTTCTTCTTCTCTATGTCGAGCTTCTTCATGATGAGGTCTAGCTTGGCAGTGACCATGTCAGTTTCCTTGAGATGATGGATGCCTCCTCCTCTCTTGCGAGGTTGAGTACGTTCTTCATTCCAGCTTGAATTTGAGGCCATCTTCTCAACAAGTGCTTGAGCTTCTGGAAGCTTAAGTGACAGGAAAGCTCCTCCAGCTGCAGCATCTATGGACTCATGGGTACTTGAGATAAGCTCATCGTAAAAGGTCTGCAATAGTATCCAATCCTCTATCTCATGATGAGGATATTATTCAATGTAATCTTGGAATCTCTCCCATGTTTCGGTGAATGATTCATCATGTTGCTGTTGAAAGCTTGAAATTTTCCCACGCAGAACATTCGTCTTGCCTGTAGGAAAGAACTTTGCCAGGAAAGCAGTTGAGCATCGGTCCCATGTAGTGTTCTTGTCTTTTTTGGCGTAGAACCACTGCATGGCTTTCCCCAAAAGTGAAAATGGGAAAAGACGGAGTAAAATAGCATCTCTTGGTACTCCTCTAATCATGAAGGTACTGCAGATCTCTAAAAAGTGTTGTAAGTGTGCACTTGCATCTTCAAAACTGGCTGGCTTGAACCATGGTGATAAGAGCAGGCTTGAGCTCGAATCCATTCTCCCCAGTGTTGACTGCTGGTCCAGTCCAGATGTTTTTTATTGTTGGGGCAGAGAACTCGCACAGCGTCTTCTCAGCCATGTCTTCAAACACAGGAGATAAAGCTTCTCCAAAGTGTTCTTCTTTCAATGTTGGAGCTGGCTCCTTTTATGAATGAGCTTGAGCAGCGATGGGTGTTCTTGATGGTAGCTTGAAATTGTCCCTCACTTCTACAAACTTCTTTCTTCTCAGGAGTTTCTCTGGATCGTCAGTGAAATTATTTGGAAGAGAAAAACCATTCATCCATCACCCTGCATAAGATAAGTAAATGATAAAAAATAGGGGTGTGCCTGTTTGAGTTAGAGATCAATCGGTAATACAATCTTATCCATTATGTATACAATTGCTATCAATATTTCCTAAGTTTAATGTGCCTTCCCCGGTAACGGCGCCAAAAATGCTTGTTGACATCTACTAACGTCGCCAAATATAACTATATAACTTTTAATTGGAGAGGCGAGATTAGAAGATGAATGGTAATTAATTAACTTGTCATTAGCAACTAGCCACTTTTCTATTACCAACATTCTTATGCAAGAACTAGGTTGTCATCCCTAATTAATAATGCTAAGAATAAATAAAGGTTTTATATATTAATCTATGTGACTAGGCAGAAATAAATATAATATAAAATAAGATCAGTTCTGCTAGCGAAAAGGTAATTATACCATTTTAGCATTTTACCTAGGGAGTTCTACCAGGTTGTCGATTTATATTTATACCACTGGGAAGGACTAGGTTAAACTTTAATCTATTATATTGATAGTGATGGTATAAAATGGATCAGTGACATTACCGATGTCATTTACTCTACTCATAGCAGGTAGAGGTCACAAGATAAATAAAGATAAAGGTAATAAGTATGATCAAGCATCATAAATAAAAGATAATCATCAGAGCACTCTCTAGTCATAGTAATAGCTAGCCAATGGATAAACTAAGGAATTAATATCTAAGGTAATTCTATAACTACATCAATGAATAACTCTAATTAGTGCAATTACATCTAGCAATCATTGTTAGACTAATACTATATCATAATCTCATGCAAAGGGCATTATCTAGGAAGAATGTGAAACAGAGTCATCATCCAACTTCGCGATCGTTCCTGCTGGCCTACATACGTGGGGTGGACTACAGAGGACTCAACGCAGCTGTCACCTACGCGATCTACCACATGACCCGGCACATCAGGGTGCACTCGTAGATAAACAAAATACCTAGACACTGTTGACACCAGAAGTGGCAAACGGATATACCGCAAGCATACGGTAGTAAATATAGCCTTCACTGGGAGTATTCCTGGTATCGTATTTTCAACGGGGAACGTGAAGTGTTCTAACTAGGTTCAAGACTGTCCAGTGATGAGACAAAGGATCTATTATAACTGGATAGAGAGGTTCTTATGTAGCAAAGATATCTAGTCTTGGTGTTCTAAGTATAAAGAGGTTTACCACCTCCTCCCTTTACAAGAGGCGATAGGTGAAACAGGAGGAGATATAACTCCTCCCGAGGTGACTATACTATTGTCTTGATGCCCTGCCGTTTTAATAACTTGTCTTACACACGTGGTGAAATACGAAGACCAGACAAGGCTATCACCACTTGCTGGCTACCACAAACAATCCGTGCGACAAGCGGCCCACACTGATAAGATATAGCCTAGACACCACGTCTACACTATACTTACTACTCTAATCCTTGCAAGAGACTAGAGCACTTCACTAAGTAAAGCAATGTGCAAGTAAAGCAAGTATATACTTAAAATACCAGGACTAGAATATCAAGTACTTAGAAGGACTCGGATGTAAAACTTACTTGAAGATTCGCATCCGCTGAGGTACACCTTGGAGAATATTCCCGACAGGCCCGGGGCTTTCTCCTGAAGATTTCCCTCACTCTCTCCTAACTAGCACAGCACTATGGCAGAGCTAAAGCTACTACATAGTGTTTTCTCCTTTGAATCATGCTCTAGAGTGAAGGCCTATGGGGGTTATTTATAGGGGGGATGAAGGGTAGTGCCACGTCAGCGATCCGTGTGCTTCTCCATGTCCACCCTTGGATCCACCGCCTCAATACCGCCTTTGGATGGACGCCTTGGATCAACCACCATGTGGGAAGCGTGCAGGGAGTCGGTGGAGTGCCAACCGACCTGGATGGACACAGGGAGGTGTTCGGCCGACCCCACCCATTGACCTGTGGGCCCAGCCTAGTCTTCTAGAAGACATCCCAAGTCGGTGGAGAGAAAGTGGGCCCGGGAGGCCACAGTATGTGGTTCGGGCGACCCCCCACTGATAGGTAGGGCCACTCCCCCTTGCTTGTGGGCCTTTTCCTCTGTCTCTAGTGTGGGTATGAAGTGGTGGGACCCCCTGATCACCTCGGATGATGGAAATGTGGGTCCATGGATCCATGTGACTTCATCTTTCACCGTTGAGAGGAAACACATTTGTGATCCAAGGGTTGGAACTTGGCTTGGGAGTACTTCTCTTGGATCATTCCACATAACCAGAGTCCTGTGGGCCCGATGCATGGTTCGGTCGAACCATGCATGTGCTCCATTTGCCCTGATCTTCCTCGTGTATGCTGAAAAGACTCATGTGCTGAAATGTCATGGCCTAGTGTTACCATATGTGGTTCGGCAGAACCACCTTTGGTGGAACCAAAGGTCCATCTTTTGCAGGTGGCTTCCTCATGCAATTCTACGCACAATGGTGGTGCTAACTTTCCCATGGGTGGTTCGGCCGAACCACTCATTGTGCCCATCTTTTGCACATCGTCTCCAGATGCTATGATATTAATGATTGTGAAGTTGGTTTATCATTTGGCCATACTTGGTTGGTCGCCCAACCTTCATATAGAGCTTTCAGACACTGAAAAGTACCTGTTCTGAGTGCCTGCAACCAAATAATGAAAAGTACATGTGGAACCAAGTTATTTGTACCTAAGTCACTATGTGTTTGATGGTTTCCTTCCAGAAAGAATACCTTATTGACGGTTTTGATGGGGTAAAAACATGGTATAACTACCGTCAACAGACACCACGTCTACATATTGTTCATCATCTATCCATCGTCCGCATGAATAAACGCTATACGAGCAATTACATGAATTCAATAAGATCAAACCAACTATACTAGACATATAATCAAAGAAGACAAAGACTATTGTAATCAAGAACATATGAACTATTAAGAACAATGTTTCCCTAATCATAATAAAGAATACAATAATAGAGAAAGAACTAGAATTATACCGAACTCCGTGCTCCAGACAAACGCCAGGGCTCCAGATCCGTCGAAGAACTAGAACTCCTCTACTTTTAATCTAACTAGGCTAGAACTATGAACTAGGAGGCTCTTGATAAACTAGGAAGCTCTTGATGAACTAGGAGGCTCTTGATGGCTTGAGGACTTAATTCCTTGAATGAATGATAGGTTGATGCCTCCAGGGGGTCTGCCCCTCTATTTATAGCCCGGTGAGATGCACGTACGCCGTAGGATCAAACCGACTTGAAATAAGGGCCCAGATGACTCCACAAAGGCGGTGAAAGAAGACTCCAGAAGGTGGGCCGAAACCCTAAGGGGTTCGGGCCCCGGTCGCTTCGACTGTGTTCTAGACTCTTCCAGGGTCTTCGTGATGATGTTTTCTTGGCGGTTAAGTTTCGTGGTAATTATGCCCTTTAACCCTTCTTTTATGCTTTTCTGGAATAGCGCCTGAAAAATACAAAACATGCAAAACTCGTGGAAACTGTTAGTTAAAACCCTAAACTAGTTTGTATTCATGTATCCTTTGGTGTCTAAATTTCTAATAAAAGTTGGCATTATCCACCGTCAACACCAACCCCGTCTACCATGGCTTTTCTATCTCTGAACCGGTCCTGCGCCACCCGAGAGCATAGTACTCCTCTCGTCTCCAGGCACGATGGCCACGAGGGTACACGCTACTCTCGCCATCTCTCCACTCCCAGTGTGTGGTTGTCGGTTCAAGCAATAGAGCCATCGGATATAGGGCTTCCCGAAGTATGTGGCTAGTTGCAAAAAGTCTCGATCCAGCAGGCCTACAACGAACGGTCCCTAATTTTTTTTCGTCGGTGACCATGCATTGGGACTCTAACCCAAGTACACAGTTACCCAACGGTTTAAAATCCATGCCTGCCGGCGATAAGACATGGGGAACGCCGCCCCATGTGCACATCAACCGAGCGAAACATTTCCCTTTTCTATCGGTGGTCAAACCATGGGACTCTAACCCAAGAAATACGACCACCCAACAGAAACATCCCCTCCCGTCGGTGACGATGTACTGATCAGGTGCACAGCCACCGAACGAGAACTTTACCAATTCCCTTTTTCATGAATTATTCAATAATATATCACAATAGCTCAAAAATAGCATTTTATGCAAATCTAAATTATTCAAGCAGATCTAAGTATTTTCTAAACATTTTATTTTAAAATGGTTTTCGGATATTTCAGTGGTCAAGGTTGGTAATGCAACAATTAGGTTATCGATCAACTCCTATAAACCTAATGCAGTAGATTAACTCAAGTTATAAACATTTTGTAAATCACAAGGAAGGGGCTGAATGCACCGGAGCTTGCCTGTTGCTTGAAGTAGATAGAACCCTGAAGTCCATCACCGAGAAAGATCCACTTCCACCAAGTGAAGACCTTACTCGGGACACGCTTCAGATAGTAATCACTGCGCGTTCACTGCACGAAATAATAATGCAACACTTAACATGATGATATGTATGCCATAATGCAGGAGATGCACAAAATCACTGATCAATAGTATGTAAACTTAACTTGAAAGTTGAGTACAACTTTCCTTCACGATAAAGTTGCAAGCCAACTAACCTAGCAACTACCGATTATTACTACGGATTCCTTTTTAATAGACGTAGAAAGCCGCTGCATAGCTTTACAACTACTACTAAATCTAGCCACGAGGAACTCTATCTAAAGTACCTAGGGCCATTAGGGTGGTTGACCCAAGGTTCACACACAATCCAAAAGTCACACCGCACAAAAGTGAATTAGGGTTTCTACTCATTTTTATTAATCAATTTATCAATTAGGATTTTTGTTCTAGCATTTAATTACTACATAAAGTAATTCATTTTATACTTACAAAGTAAATGATCATCAAAAAACTTGGAATAGCAGGGGTTCATGTACTACAAGGTGTTTAGACAAACCCTAAAAGATTAATCAAATCATTTAAAATTTAATTCTAATAACATTTTCTTAATTAATCGATTAATCAAGTAATTCAATAAGAAATAATTAAATTATTTCCATTTGAGCTCAAAGATTTCCTACAGATAGGTCTTGACCCTAAATAGTGCCAAGTCAAATTTCATAATTTTTGGATAAGCATGGAATTTATTAAAAATCCTCAAGGTTGCCTCTATTAAATAAAAGGCAGATTTTTAGCCACTGCAGCAAGTGATAAAATCCGTGGTTTAATATTTTTATTAAATACTGCATACTTCAGAGAGTACCCATAATTATTTTCATAATTTATAGACCGCTAAAAATATTCCCATACAATTAACAATGTGCTGCACTATTCATTTGGCAGAAAATAAGAAAACCAAAACAGCCGTTTGGGCCTTCGTAACCAGGCCGACCCACTCCGGCCCAGCTCGGTCCAGCCCACCCTACGGTCCCTTTCACCCTCTCAGGCTTCACAGGAGCCCAGCCTGGCCTAGGCCGTGAGCAAGCCGGCCCACTAGGCCCACGGTGGCCTTCCCCTTCCTCCCGCTCGGGCACTGAGCGCCCCTGCGCGCCCGTGCGGCGTCGACGCGCTGCCCGCTCGGTCCTGCCGACGGCGAGCACCCCGACGAGGTCAAGCACCCAAACGAGCTTCCCACAAACACCCGTGCCCCATCTACAGACTCATCCCCGCACCTAGACCTCCGAGCTCGACCACGAGCAGCCATAGTGGCACGCCACGCGCTGTGCACGGCGGCGATGCGTGTTCCGGCCAACTTAGCCGAGTAGAGTTCAAAAGGTGGGCGCTACAGGTTTTAGGGACTCACCTGAAGTCTTGTGCTCGTGCTGTTTGGTCCGGGGAATGGCTTGAGACCTCTAGCAACGGAAACCGTGGTGGTGGCAGCGAGCTCTGGTGGTTCCGAGGCCGTTCCGGCGAACCCTGTGCAAGACCGGGGAAACCGCCAGGTGCTTGAGCATCCATGACAACTCGAGACACTAGAACAATAACTTAATTGTGACGTAGCTTACTAGAGGAAGCTAGTCGCAGAGGGGAAGCTCGCGGCGGCGCTTCGCCGACCGCGAGGAAGATTACGGTCGCATGGGTGATCCCGGTGATGAGAAGACGTGCGACCGGGCTCAATCGAATCGCAAGAATGTGGCGAATCAAGTGGCAAGATGGAGAGGCTGGTGGCGGTCCGAAGATAACGAATTTTGCGGCGACGGGGAGCTCACCCGCGGCGGCAATGGAGGGGAAAGTAGAGGAGGGCAACGCTCTGGGCGCTACTATATGGACAGGAGAGGAGTGGATAAGGGAGGGCGGCTGTCCGGGTCCCCCCTGCGACCACGGCACGGCGGTGGCCGGGCCCCGGCCGGCCGGATAGCGCCAGTGCGCGGCGCGGGCACGCGTGTACGCGAACGGCCCTGTAGGAACCCCCCCACTACTGTAGCTATGTTTTTGAGGTCAAACCCTACATTGCTCATAATTTCCGTATTTAATGTAGCAACTGAAAATCCCCAAAAATAAAAGTTGCATAATTTGATGAAGAACATTTTTGGTTTTTGAATCAAGTTCAAATTCTGTATATTTTTGAAATTATTCAAAAAGGGGTAAAACTAGGATTTGAATTTGATTTACAATTCAATGCAATTCTCCAAAAATTTCTCAATAACTTGAAATTCTACAAATATGAAAGTTGTTCTATTTTTCAAGCTCTACAACTTTCATTAATAGAGTTTGTTCAGATTCTTGATAGTTTTTCAAATAACATTTTAAATTTAAATTTCAAAACACTCATTAGCGTTTAATTTGAAATCTCAATGCATAAGTTCAAAATCCCCAAATATAGAAGTTGTTCAACTTGAAAGGCCTTACAACTTTTATTAAAGGAGGTTGCCCAAATTCTTGATAGTTTTTGAAAGGGCATTTTAAATTTGAATAAACAAACACTAACTGGGGTTTAATTTAAATTTCCACTAGTAAACTTCAAAATCTCCAAAAATAAAAGTTGTCCCATTTTAATAGATATAAAATTTTTATTAAATTACTTTTATCAGATTCCCTTTAGTTTTTGAAATTGAGTTTCAACTCTAATCTTTAGAGCATAGATTAAGGTTTTATTTGAAATTATTTTTAATAACTTCAAAATTGCCCAAAATAGAAGTTGCTCAACTTTTAAATATTTACAACTTTTGTTTAAGGCCCAATACCTAATTCCTTTTAGTTTTTAAATTAGGGTTTCGGGTCCGACGGAGGGTTTATAAATGATTTCTTTTAAATTTCTTAAATTTTATTTTTATCCCACATACATACACAAACATTATCATACCTAGATCACTCTAAAGTACCTACACACAATAATATGCAAGAAAAAAATTACTTTAGTTATTGCACAGAAAAATGAGTTTATGCGGGATGTAATCATGATGACATGGCAGGTTTTAATTTCAGTAACACTAGGGGTGTTACAGGGTGCTGACAGGTGGGGCCGGCGTGTAAGAGATAGAGAGAGAGCTCGCGAGTGAGTTGAGGCGGCCCGTGTGGTCCGCAGGCCGGCTCGGCCGGTTGCGCGTGCGCGCGCACACGGTGATAGTGGGCTTGGTATGCTGGGCCGGCCAAGCAGGCTGGTTGGGCTGTCCCTTTTCTTCTTCCCTTTTCTTTCCCCTTTCTCCATTCTTTCTTATTTTCTATTTCCATATATATAATTATATACATACCTTTGAATTTATAAACAAGTGTATATACTTATGTATACTCCTGTGCCCATGTTTAGGACTATTTATATGGGTGATTCACGTGGATGCGGGGTGTCTTGATGGTTTGGTAGCTCAGGGTGGCGTATTTATAGCGGGTCAGGGAATCGTGTGCGCATCATTGTTGGCGGCATTGAGCGGGAATCTTGGGGCACTGTGCGGCGCTGTTGGGCAATAGCAGCATCAGCTTTCAGCGGTGGAGGTGACAGCACAAGCGGCGTCGTGGTGCGCGGTGTCGGGCGTGCGATGGTGGTGCGCAGAGGAGAGAACACCAGCGTACGGAGAGCGTGGGTGTGTGGCTGCGTGTGCGGCGTCCACGGCTTTTGCATGCCGCCGACTGTGCACTTTTCCAACTGTTGGTCTTTTTCTTCAAATTTCTCGGGTCACTTTCCTGTATTATTTTCTAATAGTCTACTCTACATAGAAGGGGATGAGAGGGAAGAGCACAAGATGAGGAAAAGGAGGTCTAATTCTAGAGGGGAAAGCATAAGGAAGGAAAGGAGAGACATATGGGGCAGATGTAACCAAGGCAATCACAAAAGGTCAGCAAGAGAAAACAAACAAGCATAAACAAGGCATGCTATTTAGTTTTGCGTATCTACCGTGGACGGTTAACCTATTTTCACGTGATGCCTAGTGTTCATACTACCCTGGTCTATACTAATCGTAGTTTTGAAGGGGGTAAGAAGAGAGAGAAAAGCAGTTTTCGAAATAGGAGGTCAAGGTAAGGTGAGAGTCAAGGTTATAAGTAGAGATTTTCAAAATAGATTTTAGAAAAACCGTTCCTATCTAAGGTCCGTGCTAAGGGTTTGTCCTACAGTCCAAGTATGGCTCTGATACCACCTTGTCAGGCCCCTAATTTAGGGTCCTCTGTGCATCACGTATCAGTCCCTGGATCAGTTGCTGATACGCACAGTTGAACAAGTTTGATATCAAAAATCCATACTTTTATTGCTATCGGGGAAAACATGTTACATAGTTTGGTTTACATGGCATGGGCCTCTGGCCTTATATTAGATATCAGAGCGCTATCACAGCGATCCTAAGACGTCGTGGCTCCAATCCTATAGGCAACTTGGAGTGCGGACGTAACCCCTAGACTTAGTCTCATTCTTATGCCTAGATCACAGCGATCCTCTCGTAGCTCTCCTGCGTAGTCGTATGGCTCCGTCTGCGGGAATACTCCTGTCGTCCTCTTTCTTGCGTAGCGTGAATAACTCATCGTCGTACATACTCCTGCAGCTTCCTTTCTAAAAACAAAGAATGGAGAGGGTTGAGTACAAACATACTCAGCAAGCCCTAACTTGGGTTTGGGTGGAGTGGATGGTGGAGGCTTATATGTGGAGAGGGTAATGTTAGTGGAGGTGGTGGGTGATAAGGAATGTGGTGGAGTAATTATATTAAAGTTGGGCCCTGGTAGAGTACTACCATTCTCACCAGTTCCCGGGTTAGTGCCATAATGAATAACCATGTAATTAAGATATTAGTGTGAACGTCCCTAATCATAGTGATCTCATCCCAGCATCTGCCCATTCCAAGGACGTGGCTATTCGAATAGATTTAGTTAACTCTGCGTAGGTGTACAAATTTCCCCACACGATAGACCAATCCCGTCCGTGGCCAACGGCAAGGAAAGGCCTAACGAGACCCCGTACCCGCTTGGGTATGACCCTAGTTTTCCATATAACTCTACCATGGTCCCTCAGGGGTTGGAAACAGGAGGTCACTTAGTCCCCCTCGGGTGTCACTTAGTCACCCAAAAATATCAATTAAATATATGGCCAAATCAAGAAATTTAATGTGGAAGATCACTTAGCATCCACGCCAACCGGACCACGGAAGATCACTTAGCATCCGTGTCGGCTCCTGAGTTTCTGTTGCCAACACCGGCCTCCTAGTAGAAATTATACTTCCAATCAACGGGGTGTGAGATCCAGTCGGCCCATACAGACGTGTGGCTGTACGGAATATCTCACCAGGCGAGATGGCTATGAACTATTTTGCGTGTGATAGGGGCAAGTATCTTCCAACAGGAACCCTCACTAGGCGAACCTGCCAAGGTAACTTACACCGCTTAAGCTACCCCTTCACTCTCCCCCTGTCGGGTTGTCCAGTTTTATTGTTTAAGGTTCCATAGTCATTATTATCAGGTTCAATCATATTCCTCATAATATCCATCATTTCAAATACCATTTGTCATGATCATATCCACGATTCATTATAATCAAATATTGCATGAATAGGTTAAATAAGTATAATAATTATTGGGATGAAAGGTGGAAGAGAGGGAGTATGGTGGAGGTTAGCAAGAAGTGATGGTAGGGATTGGGTGGTGTAGTGGAAGGGAGTGGTTTGGGTATAGTGGATTCTGTGGAGGGGATAGGGTAGGTGGGAGTTAGGATTTGCCTCCGTTTGCTGACGATCATACTCGTACCCTCGACTCACGTACTCTATTGTCATATGACCATGCTTCTAGACTGCACCATCTTGCGTTGACAAACAGGGAACACACCAAGCAAACAAAGACATACAAGTTCAATAAAACAATTCATATAAAACCAAACATGGTCCTAGATGGGTTGATCCTAATTGGTTGGTGGGTTTATTTCTAAACCTATCATTATTATGTGAATCTGAAGAGAAAGCCTGACCAAGTCATCATGGATGGCTTGACCGACTCCTATAGGTTCACAGGAGGTTAGGGTAAGCATGGTGCGGGGCTTAGTTAGCGGGGTTAGGTACGTGCATACGTAATCGCATACACATATAGGGGTTAGCGGCATATACGCATACGCATATGTATATGCCCGGGGTTATATGGTTCTGTAGGTTAGCCATGCGTAGGTACAACCCGATACGTAGTTATACAAAAATATGTATACGTATCGCATTCTACACCCTTGCATGCAAACTATTTATGTGTATGTGTATTCGAGTGTTCGTGTACGTGATATGGTGTACACGAATATACGGTGCTAAGTGATATTAGTATTTAGGTGCAACTACGGTTAGCATTAATTATATATTTATTTAAATAAAATTAAAAGCAAACAAACTAGAATTTAAATGGGCACCAAAAATTAGGGAAAGGGTATGAATAACTAGGGCATGATTTTAGAATAATTTTGGTGGGGAATTACGGGATTCGGATTTAGGATGGAGGAGAGAAAATGGGCTTGGAAATTATTGTAGAATTTTGGGTGATGGGAATGGAGTGGGAAAGGGTTGGATAGGCTCTAGAATGGCTCTAGTTAATTTAGAAATATTCTGGGAATTATCGGAATGGAACAAGGCTTACTTTTAATCTCCCGTGTATGTCTCCCGTGTGCGCGTAGCGATATCCTTTAGGCTGACGCGTGGGGTCCTCGGGCGTGGTGGCCTGCTCCCATTGGTCAAAGCGACGTGGCCTGGGGATGTCGACATCCTTGTGGCCTTGTGGGGGAGGCACATGTGCTGCATGCTGTTCTGCTGACCATTCTGTGCGCTCGGCAGGAGGAAAAGAGAGGGAGGTAGAGAGAGGAAGGAGGGAGGGAGAGAGAGCAGCTGGGCAGAAGAGATGGAGAGGGCAGGGTGAGCAGAGCAGGGCGGAGAGCTGTGGCTTGGCTCCAGCGCGCGGCGAGCGCGAGGCGGTGCTGGCCGTCCTCGGCTCGGCCGGCAGTGGCCTGGCGGTGCCTCAATCCGAGCGCAGCAGCAGGGGAGGAGAGAGTAGAGCAGCGGCGCACGGCCGGTCGCGTAGCAAGGCGAGGGAGGGAGACCACGATGGCAGCCAAACCGCGTCGTCCCCACATTGCTGACGTCATCAACTATTCATTATTATAATTTATATTATCTAGTTAGGGCTTGGATGGAGAGTTGTCCCATTGAAGGATAACATCTCTCCAATGTACTAGATTAGTTCTAGTTGAGAGTTAGGGAGAGTGGAGCCATGCTCGGTTCTGGAGAGTTCATCGGAGGTCTGGTATGTACATGTATCCTATCTCTATAAGACTTATGCTTGTGACATAACCGCCTTAATCATAGGGCTCATGTGCACCGTCATCGTCCCTAAGAACCCATGATTAGCCTGCACGAGTTCCCCTTGACGTAGGTGGCCTGTCGGGTTCCCTAGGAAACCCTAACTTCCTGAGGATCTCATTGTAAGCATTGCAGTATTACAACACTTTACACCAATAAAGTGAATCAGAGTGAAGAGTGCGGAAGTACTACATAAACATAGATTTACAAACATAAGTTACATTATCCCAAACCAGAGTTTCGTAGTGGAGTAGCATCATACAACTAAACACCCTGCCCAAGGGTTATATCATATACCTTTTCATTCATGCGCGATCCGTTAACCGGCATGATCCCACACAGAACTTGTACACTTAAATTACCTGCAACAGGGGTTAACAAACCCTGAGTACTGGGGTACTTCGTAAGACTTACCTGACTAAGAAAAAGGAATGAGACTCAGGAATGCAGGCTGAGGGGGTCAAGGTAAGGCTTTAGCAAGAGTCAAAGGATTTTGCAGAAAAGCAATACTAATTCTATTTTTAATATTTTAGTCAACAGTATTATAATCAATATCAATAATTCTCAATTCTTTCACATATCCTTCAATTCCAATTACTTAATCATTATCAAAAACATTCTAGTTCCGAACCACTTTTCGCTGAATGGTCGAAGGATCAAGTCTCCATAACCGAGGAGCAACGACGATTCGAATCGATTAGCACCTAGCTGGGGATCCCTATCCACACTGCATATGTAGCACCTAAGCTTGCATATGCCAACCCTGTCTACCACGGCTTTTCTATCCCTGAACCGGTCCTGCGCCACCCAAGAGCACAGTACTCCTCTCGTCTCCAGGCACGACGGCCACGAGGGTGCACGCTACTCTCGTCATCTCTCCACTCCCAGTGCGTGGTTGTCGGTTCAAGCAATAGAGCCACCGGAGATAGGGCTTTCTGTAGTATGTGGCTAGTTGCAAAGTCTCAATCCAGCAGCCCTACAACGAACGGTCCCTAATGCCTTTTCCGCCGGCAAACATGCATTGGGACTCGAACCCAAGTACAAGTGTCCCTTCGGTTTTCAAATCCCGTTTCCGTCAGTGACAATTGTTGGGACTCTAACCCAATGCCACAGTCACCGAGCAGGAAAATCCCTTCCCGTCGATGACAGTGTACTGATCAGGTGCACAGCCAACGAACGAGGATAATACCAGTTTCCTTTTCCATATTTAAATAATGTATCACAATAGCTCAAAAATAGCATGTATGCAAATCTACCTTATTTAAGCAGGGCTAAGCATTTTTCAATGTTTTCACTTTAAAACAGGTTTCCAGGGGTAATATATCAGGGTAAGCAATGCATCGAGATAGGTGACAATCAATTCCTATCAACCTAATGCAATAATTAACTCAAGTTACAAAGATTTATAAATCACAAGGTAGGGGTTGAATGCACCGGGGCTTGCCTGTGTTGCAGGTCTGTCACTTCCGCCAGAATACAAGAGAAAATCCGCTTGACTTCTCCTGATTAATAATCCTTCCGTCGGGAAGCAATGAACAATCCTCCCGAAAACCCAATCACTACACGTAATAATAATACAATACTTAACATGATGATATGTATGCCATGATGCAGGAGACGCATAAAATCACTGATCAATAGAAAGTAACTCAATTTGAAAGTTGAGTACAACTTTTCTTCACGATACAGTTGCAAGCCAACAAAATCAACTATCGATTTTCGACTAGGGTTTTGCATTAGCATTTACTTGTCTAACCAAGCAAGTCATTCCATGTTCACTTATGAGAGGACTGTTAAAATCCTAACATAGGAACATACTTGATCATCCCTTTTTACTCAAGAAGTTGCATCTAAGAAAAAAAATCCAGATCACCCACATGCATTAACCAACGGAAAGTTTTATGAAGTATAAAGGCATTTTAGTTTCTTACTATCTTCAATTCACCATGAGCATATTAAACCTACAACTGTACACCATGGAACAGCAGTGATAAAGGTGTCCCAAGGTCCCCAACCAACCCCAAAAATTCACCCAAAGTCATTCTTATTATTTATGCTCATCTTTTTGATAATTATCAACTAAATATTAAATCATTTATGGAGCATGAAATAACAAATAAATAAACTATTTTCATTTGGACCCAAACTTCTTCTATAGCTATGTATTGACCTAACATAGCACCACCTTAAATTTCATGATTTTTGGATAATTATTCTAGTCTACAAAATTCATAGAAATAGCATTTATTAATTAATAAGGTCATTTTTACTGTCTATAGGAAGTACTCAAAATGGCTATCCAATATTTTTCTTAAATACTACACCACACAGAGAAGCTACCATATTTATCTCATAATTTTTGGAGCTATAGAAATATTCATACAAAATAAGCCAAACTGAGCACTATTCCTTTAATCCAAAAATGAAAAACCTCTCATAGCTAACCCATCAGGGTTACTGGGCCGGCCTGCTCTGCCCTCGCACGGCCCAGCTCCCTCTCTTCCACTCCCTCAGCACCCCATGCGCTACTAGGCCGGCCAAACGGCCCACCCCGGCCCAGCGCGCCCCTTTCTCTCTCTCTCACTCTCGTTCAGGACGCGCGCGCCGACGGGCTGCGGCGGCTCGCCATCGGTGACATCACCGGCGAGGTGAAAGTTTACCAACACGCGTCCCTTGCGAAGGAGAATCGATCAAATGGTCTTGGGTTCTTGGGCTAGGGTTCACAGTGGGCTCGGCGGCGCTCATGGCGGCACGGCCAGGCCGGAAACCAACGGCATGCCGCGTTCCAGCGATACAGGGCGCTCATGGCGGCACGGCCAGGCCGGCAACCAACGGCATACCGCGTTCCAGCGATACAGGGCTACAAGGTGACCAACCGGCTACACTTATAGCACCATGGAGCTCACCTAATGACGAGCCTCGATCTGGTTGACGCAAAGAAGTATCGGAGCAAAATCTTTGACGTTTGCCGCGGCTTCGATAGCGCGCTCAGGTGGTCTCGTCGGCTGTTGGCATCTCTTAACGTCGTTACAAAAGATAGACTAAAAGTCCATCCCTGGCAACGGCGCCAGAAATGCTTGTTGGCATTTCTTAGCATCACTACTAAATATAGACTATAAGTCCGTCCTTAATAATAATACTAGAAACGTAAGTTGACATCCCCAACCACCATTACTTCAGAAAGGTAACCCTTGGCCCTTAAAGGCGCCGGCCTAGGTAATGCAGTCTGGTAATAGCAGTTAGAAGTGTCGGATTGGCCTTTCTAACCGTCATTACTTACGATATGCAAAACTGTGACATGGCGCCGTGGGGTGCACAAGAATTACAATCCTTAAGTAATAGTACTTAGGTACGCCAATCGATAGCTCAGTAAGAAATAAGATTACTCTGCAAGCGCACAGAACTATCATTGTAGCATTTCAACCCGTGAGTATTCAAGGGTGTCGTATTTATAATTTCCCGTAGGAGGGCAATATGCATTAAGCGTGGTGTAAACATGATCACTTATTGAGTGCAATGGTAGGCATAGAGTAAACAGGAATAAGACATGATTTTAAAATAGTGGACACACATCTGGGTCAACCTCAAGGATAAAAAGGAAAAATAAAGAATAAAAGAATATAACTAACTGAGCAGGCATTGGTCATATATAATTATGTAAAGAACTGCTAGCAATACATCTAATTAGTAATTCTAGTGTTAGGACTAAGTCTGGGATGATACGGAGATCCCGGCAGCTGGTCTGCCAGCCGATAGAGACTTTACGAACTCCTACTTCAATATCCGAACATGGGGGAGTGCTAGGGATGGATAGGGCTGTCACCACCTGCCCACCTACCCCTCTGCCCGTGGGATACCGACATATTTGCCGATCTCCGTATACCTGAGCACCATGCTCACGTACTTGGAAACAACTCCTAACCTCCACGGAACCCAACCCTTCGGATTGACAGGCTAGGTTAAGAGCAACCAAGAAGGCACGACGAACCATCACCTCATTCCTAGTTCTTCCTCTATTCATACAAATTCGATGAACAATGAAGAACGATGATGAACAAGTCAAGAACATGACACATAAACTATATTCTAGTCTATATATTATGCTCAAAACAAGATCATAACTTTGCTCTAGTTCATATGCATGATCATATAAATATGATAAGAACTTGCTCATGGAAGAAGACCGAATTGTATTCAGACCAAGATGATCCTTTTCTTCCAAGGAGACAAGCTCTCCTTGATAGCTCTTGCCTTGCTCACAAACTACTAATACTACTCTAAAGATACAAGTGAGAGGTGTGAGGTAGATGACTCCAAGATGATGTGTGTGTTAAATGAAAAGAGCACCATCTATTTATAGTTGAACTAGGACGGTTTGGCATCTCTAAACTTGGAAGGAGGTGAATCCACCCTTGGGAAACTGCCTAGAGCACCGCCACCGAAGACTGGGCCCGGGAGGCCTCACCAGGGGGGCGGCCGCACCTGGGGGCGGTCGGTCCCCTGACTGGGCCCGCTGGCCACCGCCTTCTAGTGGTCGGTTTCTCTCATGGCCTGGGCCTCTCCCATGGTTACGATCAGGCCCAGATATGCATCAAAGGTGGGCTTCTTTATTATTCTTGTTTACGCATTTGCTGAATACGTCTTTGGCTTTTGCGCTTTCTTCATGATGTTTGTGCATTTCCACTTGTTACACTATTAAACCTGCAAAACATGAATACTAGGGGAACAAGTGGAATTTGTTAGTAGTAAAGGCACATATGCTAGAATATGATTGTCTTTCTTCTTTTTAGTCTAAGTTGGCAGCATAGAAATGATTCATAAGGACTGCCAACATCGGCGTTCCGGCGCCTCCTAAGCACCAACAAGGCAAACAACTAGACCTAGAGCTTCAAGAGACCAAGACGAACGCTAAACAAATAAAAGAAGTAGAAACACCTACCGGTCTGCGTCGTTCCCGGAGAGAATGCTCTCGGCGGCGCTCCCGCCGGAGCCGAGGAGGAAGAAGACGGCGTCCGAGCGCTATAGGTGACGGCGGTCGGCACGAATTGACTCCAACGATGCGCTAGGATGTGAATAATCTACGGGCAAGACTAATTGGGTGATGGTGCACCGGAGACGGCGAATTTCGCCGGTGACAGTGAGGTGGCCGGTGGCGGTAATGGAGGAAGGGGAAGAACACGGCGGGGACAGGGGCTTTTGTAGGGCGGCAGTGGTTTAGGACGCGGCCGGGGCCTCCACGATCACAACAGCGAGCGGTGGCTGGGCCCGGCCGGTCCCAGGCTTTGCCGGCGGACGGTGAGGCCTGCGCGGCCGCGTGGCAGGGCTTGAACCGGACCCCCCCTGCAGGTACTGTAGCAGGGCTAGTTCCCCCTATTGACTTTTGCCAAATTACTCCATACATTGAGTAACAACTTGAAAAATTACCTTAATACAAGTTGTAGAGAATTTTATTCTGAGCAACTTTTGTTTTTGAACCATTTTCAAATTTTGAACGGATTTTGAATAAGTCAAAAAGGGGTAAAAGCTTGATTTGAAGTTTATTCCAAATGCAATTAAATTCTCAAAAAATTTCTCAATAACTCAAAAATCTCCAAAACTAAAAGTTGTTCTACTTGATAGGGTCTACTACTTTTAGTAAATGAGTTTTGTCAGATTCTTCATAGTTTTTAACATTTCAAATTTAAATTCTAAACACTCATTAGGGTTTAATTTGAAATCCCAACGCATAAGTTCAAAATCCCCAAATATAAAAGTCGTTAAATTTGATAATCCTTACAACTTTCATTAAAGGAGTTTGTCCTAATTCTAGATAGTTTTTGAATTGGCATTTTAAATTTGAATAAACAAACACTAATTGGGTTTTAATTTAAATTCCCACTAGTAAACTTCAAAATCTCCAAAAATGAAAGTTGTCCCATTTTAAAAGATCTATAATTTTTACTAAATCACTTTCATCATATTTATTTTAGTTTTTGAAATTGAGTTTCAACTTTAAGCTTTGAAACATAAATGAGGGTTTTGTTTGAAATTCTTTTTGATAACTTCAACATTTCCCAAAATAGAAGTTGCTCACTTTTAAAGATTTACAACTTTTGTTTAAGGCTCAACCCTTGATTCTATTTAGTTTTTGATCTAGGGTTTCAGGTCCGATTAGGGTTTTTAATTGTTTTCCTTTTTATTTTCTATTTGGATTTTAAAGGCATACACACAAACAAATATTTAAATCATAAAGTCACTCAAAGATACCTAAGCACAATCACATGTGGAAATAAAAATTGTCTTAGTGATGCACAGTAACAATGAGTTTATGCTGGATGACTTATATGCAATCATGATGACATGGCCGGTTTTAGTTATCGTAACACTAGGAGTGTTACATCCTTCCCCTCTTAAAATAAATCTCGTCTCGAGATTTAAGATACGGCTAAAGCCTTAATTTTAGTAATGGAAAAGAAAATGTGTCAAGTAAACATTTTCCAAACTTGACTATAGAGCAAGTAGGGGTTTTATATTTTGAAAGACTTGAAAGGGATAAATTATTTGTAAATGGTAGCAAGAAACTTAGGAAAGTTTTCAGATGAAAAATTCTCTGATTTTCTCGGGTAGCTTCCTCTCCTGAAGACTGATTCCAATGTACTTGTGCATCATACTGTTGAAATCCTTTGAGTAACACGATCTCTTTTGGTTTGTGACTCACACTGGATATTCGGAGTGTGTCAGATCTAGTTCAATTCAACTCCTACCAAGTCAATAACTCGATTTGACACTTGAAGATACTTCTCGAGTGGTGACACCTGAAATACACCCTACACAACTGACAAGTGTTCAGCCGCTTGGGTTGATACACCACTAGCCCACACTTCTCTTCCTATCCGTTATAATGAAGATTCTTATTCAACCTAATCAGTTGTCGCTCAACACTAAAACTTGAAACCTTATTTCTTCGAAATACACCCTTTACGAGGAACACCTTTTAAGGGCGATTGCAAGGAGAGTAAGGGCACATTAATTGTGAGCTATAATGGTTCAGGAGCACCGACTACGATACCAGTGCGTACCCTGATAAGATCTTATGTGACTGCAGTTTACAGAAGATCCCAAGTTTTGACACGGCGCCATAGTCACGGGTTGAGATACCGTCATAGAACACAATTAAAGCAACCTCAGTAAAAACAGAAAGTATATCAATTGTGGCTATGATGTAAAATGACCACAGACCTTGATATGAGCATATACCCTTCAGGATCTCCTGTGATTGTGAGTCACAGAAGATTCCAGGTTGCTATATTGTATCGCAGCCATAGATCATGTTACATCGTAGCGAGATGGTTTGTTTCCACATAAAGTGCAAACAAAGAAATTTTATTAATTGTGAAGCTATAGTATGTCACAACCCTAAACCTCGATGCCTGCGCGTGCCTAGCGGCATCTCTGTGTGGCCATGGCACGCCATAGACCCTAGGTTTCGACGCGGCACCATGGTCATAGGTCATGGTACCACTATAGACACATTCATAACGACTGAGAATAACATGTTGAAATTTTTGAGTGAGTGGTACGTGTCGGATCAAGACATGACACGTATGCAGATAAAAGTCATGGTCTAGTGCTAGGTTTTCGTTCTGAGTCTGTGGGCGAATTTAAGTGCGTCCTAAAGTTTCCGAAGAAGTAAATTTTCAAATAGATCTCAAGGCATTTGTAATTAACCAGAAATCCATAAAACAACAGGGAATCCTCAGCGGATCGCAGATACCATTTCCAAGTGATTGGATCCTAGGTATCATTTCCAAATCGGTTCCTGTTATTTTATCAGATGAGATTAAGATGATTGCAAGGACAAAGAATTTTGAGAATTCGGAGAGATCAGTTGTAAATTCCCAAAGTAGATTTTAATATAGTTGTAAATAGCAAAAGAATTTTGAAATTCATGAAGAAATTTGGATATGAATTTTTGTGAAAGGTATTTGAAAGAGAGTGAAAGCACATTAATTGCAGGCTAGAATCATGACCATCAACCCTGATAGCAGCGAGCATCCGGCAGTAATTTCCCATGGTTGCGATCCATAGGTGACCCCAGATTTCGACGCTGTACCATGGTCTTGGAGCATGATACCCCATAGACTACAATCACAATAGCTTTCGACCAACACATGTTGATTGGCAGTTTCAAGGAAATAGTATGTGTCGTGAAAGGAGAAAATCAAGGTTGACACATGCGTAGATTTAGACATAAACGATTTGTCGAGTTTTCGTATTGAGTTGAGTACATCCAGGAGTTCCCCAAGGACTGAGAACTTTTGGAGCGAAGATTAACGGAATTGGTAAAACCTTGTCTCTGACCAAATTTACCACCTTTGGAATACACCATCCACTCAAAACTTAAGTAGGAAATTATTTGACCGAAGACAAAGGATTATCCGAGGTTTACACATTATTTCATATTGACTACTAACTTAGGTCGACTTACTCCAAATTGAACTACCATTACACATGTTTCCTACCGACACAGGGTTTTGGATTACAAAGACAATTAACCTTAGATTTGACCTGACCTGACACTAGGTCTAGGAAACTATCTATCTTCTTAAGCTAATCAATTTGACCACTCATTACTTCAAACTCTGAGTCATTCGCTGCTTCCTCTAATACTTCATCTGCATTCTCTGCTGAACCAGACTCTTCTTGATTGTTAGCTTCTGCAAACCCCATTTCCAGCATTGGATCATTCATGGTGTGGAGCATTTGCACTTCTTGTTGCAGATCGGCAATATTCTGATGGGCTGCCTGGAGTTGCTGCTGATAGGTGTTATGCAGGCCCCAAAATATTGCATCCTGATGCTGCAAATATCCAATGGTCTCTCTAAGACCTTCTCTTGCCATTACGGCATAAGAATGAGCTTCTTCACGCTGCTGGATGAGAAGTCCTGTCTGAAGATGAAGACTATCCACCAGACTTTCCAGCTCTTCTATGCGGTGCTGGTTTGCTTGTCGCTGTGCTTCGAGTGCTTCTATCTGGACATCTAGTCCGATCTTTTCTACATTACCAATCTGAGCAGCCTTTTGCCACTTTAGGGCTTTCTTATTGGCCTTCTTCTTCTTTAGTTCTGTACTCTTGAGTTCTTCATAGCATTCCGAGTAAAGTTCTTGCCACTCCTCGCATCCTCACTCACGAGTCAGATGGAGGTTAAGGACGCTAGCATAGCTCGAGTAGTGGCTACCAATATGGGATCCTGTTGATCAGAGTTTTCTTCCAGTTGCTTGGCTTGTTGTTGAAGACCTTCCCAGTTTCCTGGTGCCTCAGTTGGAAACATTCTCAGAGTAGAGACTCTGACCTCTTTCTGACACCTGAAACAGATCTTTCTCAGGACTTCCAATGTTGTAACCTGAGCTCCTTCCCAAGGACTCATACCTTCAGCCTGTGCTTCCCAAGCTGGCCAAAACGAAGTGGTGGTACAAGCTGAGATCCAGAGGGACACTTCTGTAACACCCCTGGTGTTACGATGACTCAAACCGGCCATGTCATCATGATTGCATGTAATTCATTCCGCATAAAATTATTGTTACTGTGCATCACTAAGGCAATTTTTATTTTCACATATGAATGTGCTTAGGTACCTTTGATTGACTTTATGATTAAATCCAAATAGAAAATAAAAAGGAAAACAATTAAAAACCTAATCGGACCCGAAACCCTAAATCAAAAACTAAATAGAATCAAGTGTTGGGCCTTAAACAAAAGTTATAAATCTTTAAAAGTTGAGCAAATTCTATTTTGGGAAATTTTGAAGTTATTAAAAATAATTTCAAATAAAATCTTAATCTAGGTTTTAAAGTTTAAACTTGAAATACGAATTCAAAAACTAGTAGGAATCTGATGATGGTATTGTTCACACCAAAATCTGGACCGAGTGCAGATAGTCGATGCCGAGTGCAGATAGCCGATTTCGGGGCAGAGGCCCAGACAGATAGTCGACCGGGTCCCGGAATCGATTGTTGGGCTGAAGCGTAGACGGTGCGGTTGAAGGAAATAGCCGATTGATGACGTCAGCACAGATCTCCGGTGCCAGGAAACGATCACGTTCGGAGTCCGATAAAGAAAGGAAAGATTGGGCTCCAAGTTACCTTTAATTTAGGAAAGTTTGTTAGTTTCCGTATTTATCTTGAGTTGTAATTCGAATAGGACTCTATCAAAGCCCTAGGTATGAATATAAGCCCCGGCCATTGTAATAGAACACACACATCAATACAACACATCTTTCGGCTTCGGCCAAAACTTAGGAGTAGGAGTAACGTAGATCTCGGTGAGTTCTTCAATCGGGCTGAGTGTCATCCGGTGGACGCAGGCTTGATTGTAAGTACCGTCATGCCTCGCTAAGCTTTATCTCTTTAATGTCATCCGGTGGACATGGGAGCATCGTAGATCGGGGCTGATTGTTATTTGATATAAGTTTAGCGTCATCCGGTGGACGTGGGTTTAGATCAAATAATGGTTAGTTAGCGATTCATGTTTGTTTTCTTATTTAATCTATGTTTAACGTCATCCGGTGGACGAAGGCTTAGGTTAAGCTTGATTATGTGCATGGATTAGTTATCGGCTCTAACTAATTTGGCATCTTAGTTAGATTCATTAAGTTATCAAGATGTTATTTGTCATTTATTGTTTATTTATTAATATAACATCTTTCTGCCCGATCAAGATTGCATAGTATTGGCCTTAGATCCACATGAAAAATGTCATTTATGTCTTGTTCATGCTTTGTTATGATATCGCTTGATTCGGCCAGTATTATCGTAATCATGCTCGTACGTGCTGTGTATGCTTGACAAGAGCCGATCTGAATGAACACAGAGCCACCGGCCTTCTAGACCAGTTATGTATTCCTTCTAGATTTGCTTGTGATTATTTTCGGGAATATATCTAAACTGGTGCAAAGCCGTAGGCCTTCTAGACCAGCTTCGTATTAGTACTAGATTTATACTTGGAACTAATCACCGCCAAGTTTTCTGCTTCACGAACCCCGAATCGGCTAATTAGCCGATACGGTTGTGCTTTTTCGAGAAAACCAATTAAACGATCGCATTCTTACAAATCGGTTAAATAGCCGATTTCTGCCTGTTTGACGTTCAGACAACCTGAACTAATTGATTTGACCTATTTACAGCAATCGATTATGCTTTAATCTGTTACAACTATCTGCATAGATTTGTTTAATGTAGATTGTTCTATTTGATCACACATATCAATCGATTATGTATCAGTTCAGTATCTGTTTCTATAACAAAACATGCATATATGCCGGAATCGACTCTTTAGTCGATTTCTGATTAAATCGGCTCTCAGAGCCAAATAGTTGGAACTACCTGGACACATCGGTTAGTTTCGCCATGTGATTACTGATTATTATCTTTTTCTTGTCAATTGCAGGTCAAATTGACTGGCACGCCTGAGGGTTATCGGCACTCTCTGACCGGGTTTGAAGCTAGCTGGATCTTGGAAGCTCCGACGCTCTTGAGATCATATCCGGCTTCGCTGGTGTGTTGAGATGAAAGAACCACATTTTGTGCCAACACACTTTTTGGCACGCTCGGTGGGACAGTTTCACTCATGACTAAGGGAAAGGCTTCGGAGACCGTGGCTCCCAGGGACGACGGCGTCATCAAAGTCAAGCGTGAGGAGATCGACCCCAAGGATGCTGCGGTGCTGGAGCAGATCATCGAAGAGTTCACTGATGCCTGTCTGCTGTCATTTGCTAAAAATCGCGATGGCCACGTGTTCAAGAAAAACCCCTACCCAAGGTGGGTCATGCCTGGCCACACCGACAAGGAGGAGCAAGAGTTCAAAGAGTTCATCCAGAGCGCCATCTAGAACGCTTCGCACCAGGCAGTCGGGCACCATCACAACGTTTTCCTGCAGACATTCTACAGCATCATGAAGACCATCATCAAGAAGCAGGACTCGAAATCATTGGGCCCAACGTACTTCAATATTCCCCCAGAAGATACCAAATCAGATGCAGCGGCCGGAACATCCGATCCTCCGCCGCAACAGCCAAAACCGTCAAAGTCATCTGATCAACATCCCAATATGACGACGGATTCGGCTCCAAAAATAGCTCCGCGGTCTAAGCTATACAGAGATTACTCTCCTGAGCAGATTGCCGCTTATATGAGTACAACTAGGAACGCGCCGGCCGGGAACGTGCAGACTGGAAACGTGACTTCGGCAACTCTAAACTACACATCGGGCACACCTATGATGAGCTCATATCGGCGCCACATCCTGGTTATGCGCAATCGCCTCAAGACGAGTTAGTAGACAACATTAGTGCAATGCTCAGGGACCAATTCGGCTTGCAGCCAAAAGCGGGGGTGTTGATCAGATACAGGCACCCCTACCCTGAATGGTTTGATCGTGTGGCATTACCACAAAGGTACCGCATGCCGGATTTCGCCAAGTTCAGCGGTCAAGACGACATATCCACCATAGAGCACATCAGCCGCTATCTGACTCAGCTTGGTGAGGCGTCTTATGAGGATGCTCACAAGGTTCATTTCTTCTCATTGTGCTTGACAGGGCCGGCTTTCAGTTGGTTCACCACTCTGGAGCCCGGGACAATCCAAAACTGGGCAGACCTGGAAAGCAAGTTTCATGGTTATTTCTTCTCTAGCACTGGGGAGAAAACTATTGTTGATTTGACCAGCATGCGCCAGAAGAGTAGCGAGACCGGATCAGCCTTCATCAAGCACTTCAGGGAGATGAAGAACATGTGCTATTCACTAAACCTGCCTGACAAGCAGCTCGCTCACTTGGTCATTGGTGGGATGCTCCCGCACATTCAGGAAAAGCTGGTGGGCATTGACTTTGATAGCATTAGCCAGGTGTTGCAGCGAGTGACGGCCTTGGAGCTGCAAGCCCAGACCTTCCGTAAGGAGGGGAGATACAAACAGACGGCGTTCGTCAGTAATTCGGACTCGGAGGATGAAGATGAAGATGAAATCACCGCTGTCGAGCTGAGATGGGGCAAGAAGCCCATGGCTGTGCCCAAAAATTGGAGCTCAGAGGATCAGTATGATTTCGATACAAATAAGCTGAACAAATTATTTGATCTGCTGGTTAGTGCTGGGCAGATTACCTTCCCTGCCGATTATGTAAGTCAATCTCCTGAAGACTTGAATGGAAAGACTTTCTGCCAGTACCATGGCCTCGCCTCACATGACACCAATGGATGCCACGCGTTCAGAACTCAGATACAGAGGGCTATCTCCCGTGGCTTATTGAAGTTTGACAGTCCTGCTAAAGGGAAAATGAAGATTGATAAGTTTCCATTCCCGAAGGGCCAGAATATGGTCTAGGTGTCGGCCCCTGCAGGCAAGATGAAAGTTCTGACCTCCAACCAAGCTAGAAGGAATGCATCAGTCAACCCTGATATGCAGATATCGGCTGAGGAGCTCGCGTTGATCAAGAGAAGGCGGGAGCAGAACCAGAGGCAATATGAAAAGGGAGAATCCAGCGGCACCAAGAAGATCAGACCTACCTCCCGCGATCTGCTGAACAAATGACGTCGGGAGAAGGAGAAGACCCACCAAAAGCAGCTCGAAGGGGAAGAGTACCGAAGATGGGCTCGTGATGAGGAGGAGGCCCGCTACCAGGAAGAACTGGCTCACCGCCAGGAGGAAGAAGAAAGTCACTGGCATTGCCCATTCTTCAGGCATTGTTGGAATGAAGGTCTAAGATTGCCGACTCTGCGCAATTGCCCGGAGTGCAGCGATCAATATCGAGAGTACAGACACTCTCAGACCAACCGCCGGTCTGTGCATGAGAGGCTTAGATGCCCACATGATATGCAGGATCGGCGCGAAAAAAGACACCTGCGCGATCGGCTCAGCGAAGCGGCAGTTGATCACCAAGAGCCGGTCTGGCAGGAGAATCAATGGTGCCCTAGGGACATGACCAAGAGCTAGAGGCGCCGCGTGCAACGCCTCAAGAACAGGGAGCTCAAAGCAGAAGGCCGCACGAAGCAAATCTGGCGGGAGAAGCTTCCTCAGGACAAAGGGAAGGCAACAGCCGATGCGCAGATGGTGTTTGTGCTTCCGCTAAATTCAGGGCGTCTCGAGCCAAGAAGATTGAGGTTCTCTCTGATTCTTATGAGTCAGAGTCTGAGCAGGCCACTGCTAAGCTGGTTTTCGCACAGCAGGCTGCCTTTGACAAGCCGCCCAAGCACCGGCACCTGAAGGCCCTATATCTCAAATGATATGTCGATGGGATGCCCATGACTAAGATGCTAGTCGATGGTGGTGCCACTGTCAATCTCATGCCCTACACCACATTCCGCAAGTTGAGCAAGTGCCCTAATGATTTAATCGAGACCGACATGATGCTCAAAGATTTCGGGGGCAACTCTTCAAATACCCGGGGGGCAATCAATGTCGAGCTAACAGTCGGGAAGAAGACGCTGCTCACCACCTTCTTTGTGATTGATAGCAAGGGTTCTTACAGTCTACTACATGGGCGTGATTGGATTCAAGCTAACTGCTGCGTGCCATTGACCATGCACCAATGTGTGATGCAGTGGCATGGTGAGGAGGTCGAAGTGGTCCCGGTCGACGACTCGGTGAGTATAGCCGCAGCGAATGCTGCCTACTGGGAAGCTGGGGATCATGACTGTTTTTCTGGCAAGACGTGGGAGGAAGGCTCCATCAAGGTCAGTGATGAGATTCAACAATCGGTCAGGGCAGTCGGCTCTGAGTCTTTTTATTAATGGATAACCCAATCGATGGCACCGAGGGCAAGCTTGGCCAAGGTTTCACGTCGGCCGATAAACTTGAAGAAGTGGACATCGGATCTGGTGATAGACCAAGGCCGACATATATTGCCGCCAATCTTGACCCTGAGTTCAGGTGAGAGTTGACTGACTTATTGAAAGAATACAAAGACTGCTTTGCCTGGGAGTACTACGAGATGCCCGGCTTGGACAAATCGATTGTCGAGCACAGATTGCCTATCAAGCCCGGGTTTTGGCCTTTCAAGCAGCCACCAGGACGATTCAAGCAGGATTCATTACCTAACATCAAGACCGAGATTGAAAGGTTGCTGGAAGCCAAGTTCATTCGAGCTTGCCGATACGCCGAGTGGGTATCGAATATTGTCCCTGTGTACAAGAAGAATGGCAAGTTGTGGGTCTGCATCGATTTCAAGGATTTGAACAGAGCTACCCCGATGGACCGCTACCCAATGCCGATGGCCGATATGTTAGTCAATTCGGCTGCAGGGCACCAGGTCATCAGCTTCATGGATGGTAATGCTGGCTACAATCAAATTTTTATGGCTGATGAAGATATTCCTAAGACTGCTTTCAGATGTCCTGGTGCTATCGGTTTGTTCGAATGGGTTGTAATGATGTTTGGTTTAAAAAATGCCTGTGCAACTTACCAGAGGGCTATGAATTATATTTTTCATAAGTTGATCAGCAAGATTGTAGAAATTTACATCGATGATATAGTTGTGAAGTCCAAAAGCTACAAGGAACACTTAGTCGATTTGAAGGCTACACTGGAGTGCACTCGGAAGCATGGCTTGAAGATGAATCCTAATAAATGTGCTTTCGGGGTATCGGCTGGCGAGTTTCTGGGTTTCATGGTACACCTCAAGGGAATCGAGGTTGGCAGCAAAAGCAAGAAGGCCATCGATCAGCTTGTGCCGCCAACTAACAAGAAGGAATTGCAGTCTTTACTTGGCAAGATCAATTTCATTAGAAGATTCATTGCCAATCTGTCCGAGAAGGTGCTACCATTCTCGCCACTATTGAAGCTGAAAGATACTCAGGAGTTCAAATGGGGTGACGTACAGCAAAAAGCTTACGATGAAATTAAGGAATATATGAAGTCTCCACCTGTTCTGGTACCGCCACAGGCAGGTAATCCATTCAAGCTGTACGTGATGGCCGAAGGCCATACAATTGGATCGGCCTTTTTCAGGAATTTGAAGAAAAAGAGAGGGCAGTTTTCTATCTAAGCAGAAGGCTTTTGGATCCTGAGACAAGATACACACCGACAGAGAAGCTGTGCTTATGCTTATTCTACTCATGCACCAAGCTGAGGCATTATTTGCTATCAGCCGAATGTGTGGTAGTTTTCAAGGCTGATGTGATCAAGCATATGTTGTCAATGCCTATCCTGAATGGGCGAATTGGGAAATGGATCTTGGCTCTCTCTGAGTTCGACTTGAGGTTCAAATCGGCTAAGGCAGTCAAAGGTCAGGCAATAGCCGATTTCATCACCCAGCATCATGAGGGCGCCGTCAGTATAGTTGATGTGGCACCGTGGTCTATGTTCTTTGATGGATCATCTTGTAAGTAAGGCGGAGGTGCTGGGGTAATACTAATATCACCTCGAGGTCAACGGTTTGAATACGTTTTTCATATCGGGCCAACCATAACAAACAACCAGGCTGAGTATGAGGCGATTTGGAAGGGATTTTAGCTTCTGCATGAAGCAAAGGCCGACGTAATTGAAGTTTTTGGAGATTCACAACTAGTCATCAACCAATTGCTTGGCCTATTTGAGTGTAAAGACGACATACTCTGAGGCTATTATGATCAGTGCCATGCTTTGATCAGAGGGTTCTTAGCAGTTTCATTATATCATATTCCCAGAGCTCAGAATCAGGAAGCTAATCAGCTAGCGCAGAGCGCTTCGGGTTACAGATCGATACAGGAAATCCTCAATACCGAGCAATCAGCTGATGACTGACGGGGCGAGATAACAAGGTACCTTGCAAATCCTTCACAGAAAGTTAGTAGAAAGCTGAGGTACAAAGCTATCAAGTACGTGCTGCTAGACAGTCAGTTGTATTATAAGACTATCGAGGGGGTACTGCTGAGATGCCTCGGGGCCGAAAAATCGATGAAGCTGATGAGTGAGATTCATGAAGGAGTCTGTGGTGCTCACCAATCGGCTCTTAAGATGAAATGGATTATCAGAAGGACTGGTTATTATTGGCCAACGATGCTCGAAGATTGTTTCAGGTATTACAAGGGTTGCCAAGAGTGCCAGAGATTCGGGAATGTGCAGAAGTCTCCTGCCTCAGCTATGAATCCTATCATCAAGCCATGGCCGTTCAGAGGTTAGGGAATCGATCTGATCGGCCAAATCTATCCACCATCCAGTAAAGGTTACAAATGGATTTTGGTTGCAATAGACTACTTTACTAAGTGGGTAGAAGCTGTTCCTTTGAAGAACGCCACATCCGGAGATGTAGTCGAATTTATAAAGGAACATATCATTTACAGATTTGGTATACCATAGACTATCACGACAGATCAAGGGACGATGTTCACTTTGGATGAGTTTTTGACCTTTGCTGACGACATTAAAGTTTATAATTCGTCACCTTATTATGCTCAAGCCAATGGTCAGGCTGAAGCGTCAAATCAAATTTTAATCAAGATCATTAAGAAGAAGATTGAGCAGACTCCCAGGAGGTGGTACTTGACGCTTAGTGAAGCTCTGTGGGCACACCGGATGGCTCAGCATGGATCAACTAAAGCCACGCCCTATGAGTTGGTCTATGGGCACGCTGCTGTTCTTCCTTGGGAAATTCAGTTTGAAACACGGCGTGTCAAGTTACAGAATGAGCTTACAGCCGGTGAATACAAGGATATCATGATGGATAGTCTGGAAGATCTACATTGTCATCGGCTCAAGGCCTTGTAGTGCATCGAAGCCAATAAGATACGGGTGGCTAAGTATTACAACACTAAAGTAAGAGGAAAGAGCTTTGCTAAATTGGAGCTGGTATGGAAGACTATCCTGCCCATCGGAACCAAAGATAGCCGATTCGGCAAGTGGTCGCCAAATTGGGAAGGCCCGTATCGAATTGTTGAATGTGCGCCTGGCAATGCCTATATACTCGAGCATATGGAAGGAAGGATATTTGTCAGGGCGATCAATGGAAAATATCTGAAGAAATACTATCCTAGTTTCCCAGTTGGGGGATGATAGCCGATCTATGCAAGATCTGGCTCGTACAGCCGATTCTATGTGGAAGATCGCCTTCAGAGTAAAAATGAGAGTATAATAGCCGATTTTGTTCTAACAGATCGCCTTTAGTGCAAAAATGAAACACCCCCGGTGGAGTGTAACAGCCGATGTGATTACATCACCTTTAGACCAAAAATAAAAGAAAAAATCTAAATGTAAATGTATTCGGACACATAGAAATTAGATTGTTGATTATAAACAAAGTTTTTATTTCTGATCATGTTTACAGGAGCCCTATTACATTCTAATTCGGACTATGGGTGGCTCTATCTATGATGTCCTGGGCGTCGGTGACGGCCGCGACCCCGTCGGCATGGGGGAAGAAGTTCATCAGTTGGGCGCTGGCCTCCTCCATGTCCTAGCCCTCCGGGAACCCGGGCTCGACGGCCTCCAGGGCGATGCCGGAGCGGAGTCACGCGGCTGTGAGAGCTCCGGTGGCACCGTGACGAACGCCGGCCATGGCCACCTGGGAGACACAGTGGGAACGTCCCGGAGCCGCTCCGCCTGCATGTTGCCACGGGCGTTGACGGCATTGGCGGCGATCTCGGCGGCCACATGCAACTCTTCAAGATGCGCGGTCAGGGCTGCAAGAAGAAAGAAGGGTCAGCATGAAGATGATCATCAGCGCATCACAATAAGGATTTTCAAGGCATTACCTGCCACTGCAGCGTCTGATTCGGCGAGCTGGGCCTGCACCCTGGTCACCTCGGCCTCGGCGGCGGCAAGGGCAGCGGCTTGGGCTTCGTTGACGCCCTGCAGCCGGCCATTCTCCTTCGTAGCCTCTGAATAGATGTTACGGTACTCCACCATCTGGTGGTGGAAGCGGCGGCCGTCAGCGGCGGTGTAGGACCCGTCAGAGTCTACAGAAGACCCCGAATCGGATCCAGCGCCTGGGGCCGGATCTTGAGGAGGGTCCTGAGGAGGCGCAGTCCGGCCAACACGGGAGTCAGGGCCAATCGGCGCACCCGGAGGAAAAGGAATCAGGCGAGCCTGACTGAAAATAGCAGAGAAGCAGATGTATCAAGGTCGAAAAAGATCAACAACATGAATGCAGATTGGTTTATGTAACACCCTAAAAATTGCTATTTTATAAATAGGAATAAAATAATTTAATTTGGTATTTTATGAACATGAAAATATAGGAAATTGATTTAATTGGGTAAATAGTTGGGTAATTGTTATATGAAATATAATTTGGTTTATAAAAATAAAATGAAATCTAGGTCAAACATGTATGTTGCACTCATGCCCCTGCATTTGATTTATTCTGTTGAGTGAATTTAATAAAATTTAAAATGGATTTAAACACCCTTTGGAAATAGTTTTGTGATATGGTTTTGAATTAACATAAATATTAAATAAGTCAAATTTAAGGGTAATATATTTTGTGATGATTTATTTTGATGGAAAACTAAAATAAATTCAAATAGCTTTTTGAAAATAATATGGAAAATGATTATTTGCTTCAAACTCCTATGTTGAAACTTATTTTGATTTGAATTCAAAACCTTATTCAAATCTATATTGGGAAAATACTTTTAAAATTGAATTTGAAACCCCTTTTGAAAATGCTTTGGAAATAGAAAAGGAAATTCCTTTTCCTGCTCTCCTTTCGGCCTGTGCAGTAAGCCAGCCCGGCCTGCTCTCCATCTCTCTGATTTTGGCCCGAGGCCCAGCCAGCTGCACCCCCTTCCCTCTTGGGCCCAAGGCCAATTCTCCCTCAGGCCGGCCCAAACCGGAGCTCGGCTCCCTCCTTCTCTTCTCCCTCCCCCTCTCTTCTGCTTGGGCCGAGCCCAGCAAGCAGCCAGGCCCGCGCGCCCCTCTCCTCTTTCTCTGTAACTGACAGCGCGGACCCGCACCCTTGCTCACCGACAGGTGGGACCCAGCCGTCAGCTCCACCTTCCTTCTTCCTCGTCGCCTTCCAAAACAGAGCACGGTCGCCGCGCGAGGCCGCCATGAAATCCGCCCCCAAATCACCTCCTCTTGCCAAATTGGAATCGGTTGTGGCCTTATAAGCTCGAGCCGCGCCCCTGCTCCCTTTTTCCGAACCCTAGGCGCCCTCGCATCCCCTCCGCCGAGCCCACCGAATTGCCGCCGCCACCAAGCTCTCCGCCGCCGTGGGCAATTCGCCTCGCGGGTCGCCGCTCTTCCCTCGGTGAGTCCCATTCAAACCTCGCGGGGCTTCACCAAACCCACCGAGCCAGCTTCCCCTCCATTTTGGGCACTAACCGACCCTCTCCACCGTGTACAGGGGCATCCCGTCCGCCGTCGCTCGTCGCCGACCGTCTCCGAGCCGCTTCCGATCTTCCCGAGGCCCTAGGTGAAATCCTCGAGCCTCTCTCTTGCTCCCTGTGCCATTCCCATGAATTTTGGTGCACTGCAATGCTGATTTCGCCATCTCCGGCCAAGCTCCGACGAGGTTAGCCGCCGCGGCGCGTGCTGCTCGTCCTCCGGGCCACGATAGGCCCTACCGAACCCTTAGATCGACTCGCGGTCAAGTTCTGCACCGCCCAGTATGCTTCCCGCGCCGATCCATGCACTCAGCGCCGGATCCGCATGTTCCGGCTAGCCGCCGGCCATGGCGCCACCGTGGTCAGGCCGGAGCGCCGCCGGCCCCTCCTCCAATCTGTTCTGCGCCGCCCAAATCAAGATCAACGGCCCACATCGAAAGATACCGGTTCGCCGGTCTTTTTGCAAAAGAACCCCCGCAGTTTTTGATGTATATACCCGCAGTCCAAATGTCACTGTGCACTGAGTTTTGAAAATCTTCATTTCCAGCCCCTGTAGTTATGGATAATTGAGGCCCGATCCAAATTCAATTGAAAATCAGAATTTGATTCAAATTAATTTGAAAATGATTTCAATTAATCACAGTTTTGCCACTGCTTTTCAACTGCTTATAAAATGCTCATTTTAACTCTAAATTGATCGATTCAAATTGCATTAGATACATAATTTCATCCTCTTTCTAGTAATATAATTTTTACCTATGTTAATAATATTTTATTTTCAAGTATTATTTTAATCCCTAAAAATGCATGAAAATCTTATAAAATTCATATCTTATGCATTTTAAATCCGTATCTCGCAAACCCTAGCTCCGATTATCGTGATCTCCGCGTCAGTGTGTTCGTAGCAACACGTAGAACCGTTTTCTAATTCTTTTAACTTCTATTTCATTGATTGGTGTATTGTTCTAATAGAATATTATCTTTGCTATGCATGTATGTATTGAATGCTTGTGTGGTGCCTTATGATCGCGCTCAGCCGTTGAGAGTTACGTTGGTAATCAAGAAGAAGAAGAAGGTGATCCAGGAATTCTTTCAAGGATTACTGAGCAGCTGTGGGTGAAAAGCAAATAAAGGCAAGTATAGCTTTGGGTATTATTTCTATAATTGTGATCGTGTGAATTGACTAATGGGAAAGTAATGAACGTTAAAAGATGACTTTATTCCGTAAGTGAATACCCCGGGAAAACCGCGCAACTATGAGTGCTAATGGGCTCTGGTTTTAGTTAAGTATGAAGTTCTTTCTGGCATCGTTGGCGGTTACCCATGTGGCGCAAATGGGGAAAAGCAGACTGTGGATCTCTGGACAGGTGGTATCACACAGACTGACTGATGAAACCAATAGCGGCCGCGACAAGTTGGATAAGACTTTTGAAAGACTTCATAGTGGACCCTGCCGGCCTTCCTTGGTAGTGGGCCAAGAGGCTGATCACCTCGGGAAAAAGGGTAAACCACGGCTCGTAGTGAAAGTGTGCAACCTCTGCAGAGTGTAAAACTAGTATACTAGCCGCGCCCTCGGTCATGGGTGGCCTGGAATCCTCATGGAACAGAAAGTATTGTTGTTGATTAATTGTTTACGCTTTACCTTATTTACTTTACATTGATCATGATTATATGGGATCAGTACCTTGCGGTTATATTTGCTGAGTTCGACATGAACTCATTCTTGCTATTTCCTCACACCTCAGGAGAAGTTTAGACTTGTGGTCAACCAGTCAGTTTGTTCCTGCGGAGTGAAGTCTACACCCGGCGTGAAGTCATTTTTCGCGTTATACTCTGAGGTGATGTTTAATTGTTAATACGTTATTTAAGCATTTTGTCTCTTGATATTACCTTATTCTGTGACTATATGTGAGATTTGTCTTTTTATTTCACATATATTATATATCTGGTTTTGTCCTTAAAACCGGGTGTGACAGAAGTGGTATCAGAGCAATGCTGACTGTAAGACGCAAGCCTAGTTAGAACTGGTACGATTAGATAGTGTTCAACCTTGTCTATCTCTTGCTTCTTCCTAGCCTTGTTAATTTCTAAAAGATTCTTCTCACTTTGGCCTCTCTTTTGTTATAAGATTTTGATTCTATTCTAATTCTTCTCCATCCATCTAAATAGATGCTTAGCCATGAGAAGATTGACCGTGTTGAATCTCAAGACCAAGCCATGGAGTCCTTTGTTACATCCGGCATGCAAAGGAATAAAGTGAAGCGAAACTATATCTTCGGCAGATTGCATCATATGGATATGGTTACAGCTCAGAAAGATGAGAAGGTTGTTCATGGTGTGATTACTGTAAGCTCATCCTCTGCCATGGTTATGTTTGACCGTAGAGCTACACATTCAATCATCTCCAGAAAGTATGCGGAAGCTCATAATGTTAAGATGGTTCCGGTGCGAAGGCCTATAATGGTTAACACTCCAGGAGGTGAATTAAAGGCAGATTATGTATGTCCCAACGTCGATGTTGTCATAAATGGAGTGAACTTCAAGGCAAATCTTAATGTTTTAGAGTTAAAGGACTTTGATGTTATCCTTGGGAATGGATGGTTATCTTCGCATAAAGGAGTGATCAAGAATGGTCAGCGATCAGTACTTCTGACGACGCCGTCGGGAGAAATAGTAGAGTATGAAGGTATTCAACCTCAGCCTGATAAGAAGGAAGTCAACCATGTAGAAGATGCTGGCTGCAAGGTGTTCCAAATTCAAAATCAGTGTCCATGTTGTAAGCATTATAACCTTCCCTGTTTCCAAAGAAAGTCAAGCGACAAGGAAGATAATGTGAACCCAAATCATGAGGATAGTGTGGACAAGAAGAGGAAGTCAAACACACTTGAACTAGAGTTGGGACAGAGTCAACAACTGAGTCCTGCTGACCATAAGAAGCTAGAGGATTCTCAAGCTAATATCTACTCAGGTGAAGTATGCGTAGACGGATGGACAATCACCTGTAAAGAGTTTCAGCCTCGAAGGGTTAAGCAAGCTAAGAGAAAGTGGTAACTTGGTTAACAAGAAGTGTCATCCTCGAAGCTCATGTATCTTCATCGTGTTTAGGCAATAGAAGTTGTCCCCCTTATGTAATAAAAATGATAGTAGCGATTGTTGAGTGCTTGCTTTATTGTATTGATGATTATGTTTGATTTGGATCTTTGTAATGAATGCAATGATCTTGTGGAGTTGTCTACAATTTCATTTAGATCATAGAGTTGTTAATTAAATAGTTGGGGTTCTTCTTTCTCTCTCTCTTGCTCTCTTTGCTTCATCTATTCTGTTCCCTCAGAGCAACATGTCTTTGGCATCTTGTACCTCTATCTTTGGAAGACCTATGTGATGAATGGTGCTTGAATGGTTACAAGAGCTAGTCCCTAGCTGCCCCTAGTTTTATTTTAAGTGGGGTAGTGCCTTGATGTCACAAGTTGATGATGGTTTCCCAGCCTTACTCGTATACTGATGATTGGTCACTTGACGACAGGAAGTGTAGTATCCCATGGATCCGAACATGTGGGAAGAGACTGATGCACCTGCTTTTGAAGGAGGTGGTGAGTACAATGAAGATGAGCACTATCAAGACAACAACGTAGAAGAGCAATTTGAGAGTGAACCAAGTCAGAATCCACAACGTCGGAAGCGAAAAAGGAAAGCACGTAAGAAGCCTACGCAAGAAAGAAAAGCACAGAGGAACTTCATCAATGGAAGACTGAACAATATGGATAGGCATAACATCCAAGGAGCTACCAAAGTGGTGCACGGTTATATTCAAGTAGGCGAAGTACTGGTTCTTGCTCTGTTTGACCCAGGTGCTTCGCATTCTTTCATTTCCGCTGAGTTGGTGGAGAACGACAAGATGATGAAATGTCCAACAAGGAGACCTTTGCTAGTTCAAACCCCAGTGGGAGAAATACTAGCAGATCAGATATGCCCAAATATCAGTCTGGTCATAAACCAAGAAAAGTTTACCGTAACCCCTATGGTGTTAGAGTCACTCAATATTCCCATTGTTCTTGGTAACGGATGGTTGTGTGCGCACAAGGGAGTGATTCATGGCACCAAAGGCACAATGCTCTTAACAGCACCGTCGGGGAAAAGAATTGAGTATCATGGTGGTCAACCTCTACCTGTGGAATACAAATGACATGTTTTACAAGTAAACACATTAGGGAATACCACCATAATGAAGACGGGTAGATGTAGATCATGTTGCTACATCTTTTGAGTTGTGAGTTAAAAAGATAGTAGTCAAGGAAGACTTGATCAATTATGAATAATAGTTGTTCAGTGGAAGATTTGTATGCAAGTGTGACTATGAGACACCTGCATGAGCTAAAAGATCTGGGATATGTTTAGAGGAGTTAAATAAACATAGTTGAGCACAAGTGTTGCTTTTACATGGATTAGAAGAGTGGCATTTACATGGTTCATGACATCTAAAAGGCATCTTTACTAAGTTGGAGTAAAACAAGAATAACGATTTGCAATTGTGTTACCACCTATAGAAGAAAGAGTCATTCCGAAGCCTTTAGACAACATAGAGTTATGCTAACAACTTCGGATGACACCAAGGACTAAAGAAACGTGTTTAAAAAAAAATGAAATGAGTATCAATGCCAGCAATGGAATTTAGTTAAAAAGGACCTATGCTGAAAAAGACAAGAGTTGGATAAGTGTTATCACTTGTAGACCAATGACTCATTCCGATGCCTTAAGCAAAACGAAGTGTATGCTACTAAAGTTTAGGGTGACACCATGGCCTAAAGAGTTGCGTCTAACAAGTGCTGCCGGACTGAGTGTTTATTCAGACACTAACACTTAAAGATGATTAATTATATTCTACCTTGGAAAAGAGAAACGGTTTAGCTATTGGAATCTCCGAGGAGTTTGTTGGAGTATCTATCGAAGTATTGGAAGCTTAATTAGGTATTTAGATCAAAGATGTGGTGATGGCAACATGCACGATGTATTGGAGGAATTACAAAAGGAGTTACTCAAGAAACAGAAGAAGATCCCAGTGCAGAGTATTCTCATCTTTATCCTCTTCTCAAATCTCGAGGACGAGATTCATTCTAAGGGGGGTAGAATTGTAACACCCTAAAAATTGCTATTTTATAAATAGGAATAAAATAATTTAATTTGGTATTTTATGAACATGAAAATATAGGAAATTGATTTAATTGGGTAAATAGTTGGGTAATTGTTATATGAAATATAATTTGGTTTATAAAAATAAAATGAAATCTAGGTCAAACATGTATGTTGCACTCATGCCCCTGCATTTGATTTATTCTGTTGAGTGAATTTAATAAAATTTAAAATGGATTTAAACACCCTTTGGAAATAGTTTTGTGATATGGTTTTGAATTAACATAAATATTAAATAAGTCAAATTTAAGGGTAATATATTTTGTGATGATTTATTTTGATGGAAAACTAAAATAAATTCAAATAGCTTTTTGAAAATAATATGGAAAATGATTATTTGCTTCAAACTCCTATGTTGAAACTTATTTTGATTTGAATTCAAAACCTTATTCAAATCTATATTGGGAAAATACTTTTAAAATTGAATTTGAAACCCCTTTTGAAAATGCTTTGGAAATAGAAAAGGAAATTCCTTTTCCTGCTCTCCTTTCGGCCTGTGCAGTAAGCCAGCCCGGCCTGCTCTCCATCTCTCTGATTTTGGCCCGAGGCCCAGCCAGCTGCACCCCCTTCCCTCTTGGGCCCAAGGCCAATTCTCCCTCAGGCCGGCCCAAACCGGAGCTCGGCTCCCTCCTTCTCTTCTCCCTCCCCCTCTCTTCTGCTTGGGCCGAGCCCAGCAAGCAGCCAGGCCCGCGCGCCCCTCTCCTCTTTCTCTGTAACTGACAGCGCGGACCCGCACCCTTGCTCACCGACAGGTGGGACCCAGCCGTCAGCTCCACCTTCCTTCTTCCTCGTCGCCTTCCAAAACAGAGCACGGTCGCCGCGCGATGCCGCCATGAAATCCGCCCCCAAATCACCTCCTCTTGCCAAATTGGAATCGGTTGTGGCCTTATAAGCTCGAGCCGCGCCCCTGCTCCCTTTTTCCGAACCCTAGGCGCCCTCGCATCCCCTCCGCCGAGCCCACCGAATTGCCGCCGCCACCAAGCTCTCCGCCGCCGTGGGCAATTCGCCTCGCGGGTCGCCGCTCTTCCCTCGGTGAGTCCCATTCAAACCTCGCGGGGCTTCACCAAACCCACCGAGCCAGCTTCCCCTCCATTTTGGGCACTAACCGACCCTCTCCACCGTGTACAGGGGCATCCCGTCCGCCGTCGCTCGTCGCCGACCGTCTCCGAGCCGCTTCCGATCTTCCCGAGGCCCTAGGTGAAATCCTCGAGCCTCTCTCTTGCTCCCTGTGCCATTCCCATGAATTTTGGTGCACTGCAATGCTGATTTCGCCATCTCCGGCCAAGCTCCGACGAGGTTAGCCGCCGCGGCGCGTGCTGCTCGTCCTCCGGGCCGCGATAGGCCCTACCGAACCCTTAGATCGACTCGCGGTCAAGTTCTGCACCGCCCAGTATGCTTCCCGCGCCGATCCATGCACTCAGCGCCGGATCCGCATGTTCCGGCTAGCCGCCGGCCATGGCGCCACCGTGGTCAGGCCGGAGCGCCGCCGGCCCCTCCTCCAATCTGTTCTGCGCCGCCCAAATCAAGATCAACGGCCCACATCGAAAGATACCGGTTCGCCGGTCTTTTTGCAAAAGAACCCCCGCAGTTTTTGATGTATATACCCGCAGTCCAAATGTCACTGTGCACTGAGTTTTGAAAATCTTCATTTCCAGCCCCTGTAGTTATGGATAATTGAGGCCCGATCCAAATTCAATTGAAAATCAGAATTTGATTCAAATTAATTTGAAAATGATTTCAATTAATCACAGTTTTGCCACTGCTTTTCAACTGCTTATAAAATGCTCATTTTAACTCTAAATTGATCGATTCAAATTGCATTAGATACATAATTTCATCCTCTTTCTAGTAATATAATTTTTACCTATGTTAATAATATTTTATTTTCAAGTATTATTTTAATCCCTAAAAATGCATGAAAATCTTATAAAATTCATATCTTATGCATTTTAAATCCGTATCTCGCAAACCCTAGCTCCGATTATCGTGATCTCCGCGTCAGTGTGTTCGTAGCAACACGTAGAACCGTTTTCTAATTCTTTTAACTTCTATTTCATTGATTGGTGTATTGTTCTAATAGAATATTATCTTTGCTATGCATGTATGTATTGAATGCTTGTGTGGTGCCTTATGATCGCGCTCAGCCGTTGAGAGTTACGTTGGTAATCAAGAAGAAGAAGAAGGTGATCCAGGAATTCTTTCAAGGATTACTGAGCAGCTGTGGGTGAAAAGCAAATAAAGGCAAGTATAGCTTTGGGTATTATTTCTATAATTGTGATCGTGTGAATTGACTAATGGGAAAGTAATGAACGTTAAAAGATGACTTTATTCCGTAAGTGAATACCCCGGGAAAACCGCGCAACTATGAGTGCTAATGGGCTCTGGTTTTAGTTAAGTATGAAGTTCTTTCTGGCATCGTTGGCGGTTACCCATGTGGCGCAAATGGGGAAAAGCAGACTGTGGATCTCTGGACAGGTGGTATCACACAGACTGACTGATGAAACCAATAGCGGCCGCGACAAGTTGGATAAGACTTTTGAAAGACTTCATAGTGGACCCTGCCGGCCTTCCTTGGTAGTGGGCCAAGAGGCTGATCACCTCGGGAAAAAGGGTAAACCACGGCTCGTAGTGAAAGTGTGCAACCTCTGCAGAGTGTAAAACTAGTATACTAGCCGCGCCCTCGGTCATGGGTGGCCTGGAATCCTCATGGAACAGAAAGTATTGTTGTTGATTAATTGTTTACGCTTTACCTTATTTACTTTACATTGATCATGATTATATGGGATCAGTACCTTGCGGTTATATTTGCTGAGTTCGACATGAACTCATTCTTGCTATTTCCTCACACCTCAGGAGAAGTTTAGACTTGTGGTCAACCAGTCAGTTTGTTCCTGCGGAGTGAAGTCTACACCCGGCGTGAAGTCATTTTTCGCGTTATACTCTGAGGTGATGTTTAATTGTTAATACGTTATTTAAGCATTTTGTCTCTTGATATTACCTTATTCTGTGACTATATGTGAGATTTGTCTTTTTATTTCACATATATTATATATCTGGTTTTGTCCTTAAAACCGGGTGTGACAGTTTACCTGCTGTGGATAGCCAGCTGCCGAGGGGTCACCCAGCGATGACAGCCGTGAGACGGGCCCACTGTAGCACCCGCGCCGCGGGTGGTTCCAGCGGCCGCAGGGGCGGCCTGAGATGTCCCGGCGGCAGTTTTCGAGCCTCTGGCGCTGGTGGGTTCCAGATCGCTGCACAAGTCGTCGACGGTCAGATCAGGTCAGATAGATGTATCAAGAAGAGAACAGTAGCCTTACCCTAACCAGGCTCGCAGCTGGTGCCTCTGTTCACCCACAGCCCGCAGGCTCCGGCTGAAGTTGTCGCCTTCGGCGGAATTCAAAGCCGGCCGCTTGCCACGGTTTCCGTCGCCGGCCATGGGTTAGTGTTGAGATGTTGCTTTGGTCTGGTTGAGGAGAAGAGGCGAAGAGAAAAGGCCGGGCGAGCGAAGGCTATGGTGTCTGCGGTTGCTCGCTCAGGCCAGGCATCTATTTATAAAGACGGAGGGACCAAGGTGGTTTCTCCTCGGGAGACGATACGACGCGGCGGATTTTATACTGGAGTTTACCCACGTTTCTTGAATCCGGAACCGACGCCGCGCGTGGGAGGTGGAACGTCTTGATCGGCTATTTTGATCGGTTGCCTAGAATCGGTTGATCAGGCCGTTTGCTTGGGATCGGCTAAGTAGCTAAGTTACTTGGATCGACTAAATAGCCGATTTCTGCGAACTACGACAAATACTAAGGGTCAGGCTGAATAGCCGATTCAAAGACAGAACAAGAAGAAGGCCAATTTCAGTCTGGCCAATATGCTTTACATGATTCATAAGGAGAATTAAGTATCAGTTACAAGCCCAACAAGGACCGAATGGAAGAGATACATTCAACATGGAGAGCATGACCGGTCTGCACAGATTCTTGGTCTTCATCAACTGTTGAATTGAGGATGTTCAAGCGCTGGTTGATTTGTCTGCCTTCGATGACCATGGCGCTGACTTGTTTTCTCTTCTCGGTCATATCAACAGTATTTGTTGATACAGAAATTTCATGCTGAGTAATGGCCAAGTTTACTTCCTCAAGTTCCTTCATCAGCTGCTCACGCCTGGTTTTTAAAGTGTCCAACTCTGATTCAGCCGAGTTAATGTTGTTCTTCAGCAGTTTAACTTGATCTGCCAACTCGTGGGCCTCTTATTTGTTGATCAACTTGTTATTCTTCAATCGTCCAAGCTCGATCAAGTTTGTATGGGCAGTTTAACTTTTGAGCTTGACAAGCTGCTTCAGAAGGCTGAGAGTTGTTGGGCGTGTGTGTTTTTGAATCAGCTCAATTGCCTGATCAATTGTTTCATGTTGTCGGGATAGATCAAAAAGGTCCACTTCCAGCTGAGGCAACAGCTCATTTAGCCGATCTTTAAAATCTGGCTCTGGCAGCGTCAGGGATTTGGAGCTTAGTTCACCTTCATCACAACATTCCTCCAGGTCGAAGGAGTAGCTGGGAGTTGAAGGCTGTAGCAACTGCATTCAGATGTTAGGAGGTGGTAGCATGAATAATGTGATCAGTCAAGAGATGAGTGCTTCACCTGAATAAAGCTTGAAGGAAGTGGAGCTGATGAAGTACCCGGCTGATCTGTTACAGCAATCTCTTTTCTGACAGTGGGGATGGCCTCAGCTTGCGTTTCTGTAGTCAGTTGAAGCTCTGAAAAAGAAAGTGAGCAAGAAATGAAGCAAGCACGATAAGTGTTAACAGCCGAAGAGCCTTACCTGGATGTTCAGGAGATGGTGTTTTCTCTTCTTCAAGTTCATTCCACGAAGGAGGGCTGTTCGGCTGCATTTTTTTAGAAAGAATCAGAAATATTCAGTGAGGTGGGATTGTATGTTTACAGGCTTGATTGATACCTGAGTTCCTGCTCCTTCTTGCTAGATAGCAATGTTTTCATCCATTCCCGGAAAACCTCCCGCAATATCTTGGTGGCCTGTAGTTTCTGGAAGGATTTCGGCCTGGATACTTTCAGAAGGTGTCTGAATCGGCTGAATGCTTACCTATTATGTAGCCGATTCAGTCAGGTAAGCTGAGTAAATGATGCAGAGAATATTTCAAGATATTCAAGTACCTGGGCAGGCTTCCTTTTGGATCTCTTCTTGGTGGTCGTCTTCTGGAGGCTCGATGAAGCTTTTCTTTTTGGAGCTGGAGCAGCTATCATGCTGACAGGGGACTGCATTATTTGTTTCACTGATGGAGCCTGAGAGCCCAACCTGGCAATTAGGCATGGAGGATAATAGTCGATCTGCGATGGCGGTTCAACCTCTGGGTCCTGCATTGACAAGGAGTTAGAATATATATAACAGCCGGTTATAATGAAATCGGCTACCAGTGCTTACTGCTGTTGCAGAATTAAAACTTGGGTCCAAGGCTTAGCATTTGTCATGAATTTTCTGACAGAATAGATGAGCATGCCATTGTTGTCACCATTGATCAAAGCTTTCATGAGTCATTGATATTTGGTTCCATTGCTCCATGGTATAATGTGGCAGATCTGTCCCCAGGTTTAAAACCATGTCGGCTTCTAAGTTGGAAGTGAGCTCATCTCTGGGTTTCAGGAGATGCAGGAATGGAAGCTTGGGGGACAGTTGTCCAAAGCCCAGTTGTCTAGCTGCTACGTTGGGTTGGCAAAATTCATATGAAGGCCAGCTAGGTTCAGTTTTGCTAGAGCTTCAGAGATGCTTGAAGTCAGCAGGTAATATACAGGGTTTTATCATTACATTCACAATTTCAGTTGCTCCTCATCAGAACACCCTGTGCTGAATTTGAAGCTGTAAGGCATTGGGAATTCCTCGTCTTCTGTGTAGAGGAACCAGTTCAGGATTTCTGGTCCCAGGCCATTGTAAAGTTTTTCAAGCAGCTGGCCTCGGCTGGCATTAATGTTTATGGCTGAAGCAGCCTCACCAAAACTCTGGTAACCTCGGGTGACCTTATGTTGATCTTCTGCATATTCCATAGAAGGATAGCCGAGGTTTTTCAAGTTTGCTTTGACCATCTTGTGCAAATGGAGATTTAGCCATAATTGGATCAGCCACCAGGGCCCTGTTGTACACTGAACCTCTTCGCCCTTGAGCAGATAGCCGGTTACTCGGCTCATTAGTCTGTAAGCAGAGTCCAGCAGAAGTTTTCCCAGAGGGATTAATTGACCTTGGGCTAGTTGCTCTGCAAGAAATTTGAAAGGATAGGCTGGTCCAAGAGAAGAGCCACAGAAGATGAACCTCTCCAACCACAGGATCAAGAATGCTATATATTCCCTTTCGTTGACACTGGAGGTTGTCATCTGGTGGGTATCAACATAGTCTGTCCAGTCTTTGTACTCAGTCAGTTTGGGGAACCTCTTCTCGCCCGTGGACAGTAATTTCCAGTACTGGTAAGTTCCGGTAATTTGGAGGCCGGTGAGGCAACAGAGGATTTCTTGGCTAGGGTTTCGGTTTGCGGAGTTTTTGAAGTGATGAGAGGGAAGCTATGATTTTGGCTAGCAGGTGGACTGAATCAAGACTCGGTGCTACTTTTAGAACAAAACCAGTTTATCCCAAAATTGGGGGACATGTGTTTACACCAAAATCTGGACCGAGTGCAGATAGTCGATGCCGAGTGCAGATAGCCAATTTCGGGGCAGAGGCCCAGACAGATAGTCGATCGGGTCCCGGAATCGATTGTTGGGCTGAAGCGTAGACGGTGCGGTTGAAGGAAATAGCCGATTGATGATGTCAGCACAGATCTCAGGCGCCAGGAAACGATCACGTTCAGAGTTCGATAAAAAAAAGGAAAGATTGGGCTTTAAGTTACCTTTAATTTAGGAAAGTTTGTTAGTTTCCGTATTTATCTTGAGTTGTAATTCGAATAGGACTCTATCAAAACCCTGGGTATAAATATAAGCCCCGGCCATTGTAATAGAACACACACATCAATACAACACATCTTTCGGCTCCGGCTAAAACTTAGGAGTAGGAGTAACGTAGATCTCGGCGAGTTCTTTAATCGGGCTGAGTGTCATCCGGTGGACGCAGGCTTGTTTGTAAGTACTGTCATGCCTCACTATGCTTTGTCTCTTTAATGTCATCCGGTGGACATGGGAGCATCGTAGATCGGGGCTGATTGTTATTTGATATAAGTTTAGCGTCATCCAGTGGACGTGGGTTTAGATCAAATAAGGGTTAGTTATCGATTCATGTTTGTTTTCTTATTTAATCTATGTTTAACGTCATCCGGTGGACGAAGGCTTAGGTTAAGCTTGATTATGTGCATGGATTAGTTATCGGCTCTAACTAATTTGGCATCTTAGTTAGATTCATTAAGTTATCAAGATGTTATTTGTCATTTATTGTTTATTTATTAATATAACATCTTTCTGCCCGATCAAGATTGCATAGTATTGGCCTTAGATCCACATGAAAAATGTCATTTATGTCTCGTTCATGCTTTGTTATGATATCGCTTGATTCGGCCAGTATTATCGTAATCTTGCTCGTACGTGCTGTGGATGCTTGACAAGAGCCGATCTGAATGAACACAGAGCCGCCGGCCTTCTAAATCAGTTCCGTATTCCTTCTAGATTTGCTTGTGATTATTTTCGGAAATATATCTAAACTGATGCAAAGCCGCAGGCCTTCTAGACCAGTTTCGTATTAGTACTAGATTTATATTTGGAACTAATCACCGCCAAGTTTTCTGCTTCACGGACCCCGAATCGGCTAATTAGCCGATACGGTTGTGTTTTTTCGAGAAAACCAATTAACCGATCATATTCTGCCAAATCGGCTAAATAGCCGATTTTTGCCTGTTTGACGTTCAGACAACCTGAACTGAATGATTTGACCTGTTTACAGCAATCGATTATGCTTTAATCTGTTACAACTATCTACTGTTTAATGAAGATTGTTCTATTTTATCACGCATATCAATCGATTATGTATCAGTTCAGTATCTGTTTCTATAACAAAACATGCATTTATGCCGGAATCGACTCTTTAGTCGATTTCTGATTAAATCGGCTCTCAGAGCCACATAATTGAAACTAACTGAACACACCGGTTAGTTCCGCCCTATGATTACTGATTATTATCTTTTCCTTGTCAATTGCAGGTCAAATTGACTGGCACGCCTGAGGGTTATCGGCACTCTCTTGCCGGGTTTGAAACTAGCTGGATCTTGGAAGCTCCGACGCTCTTGAGATCATATCCGGCTTTGCCGGTGTGTTGAGACGCAAGAACCACATTTTGTGCCAACAGGTCTTTTAATAAAAGTTTTAGCCCTTTCAAAATGGAACAACTTTCATGTTTGGAGATTTTAATGTTTACCAGTGGAAATTTAAATTAAAACCCAATTAGTGTTTGTTTATTCAAATTTAAAATGCCATTTCAAAAACTATCAAGAATTTGGGCAAACTACTTTAATGAAAGTTGTAAGGATTTTTAAGTTAAACAACTTTTATATTTGGGGATTTTGAACTTATGCATTGATATTTCAAATTATACCCTAATGAGTGTTTTAGAATTTAAATTTGAAATGCTATTTCAAAAACTAAGAAGAATCTGACAAAATCCATTTAGTGAAATTTGTAGGTCTTGTCAAATAGAACAACTTTTATATTTGCAGATTTTCAACTTATTGAGAAAAATTTGAAGAATTTAACTGGATTTGAAAAAAAGATTCAAAATGAAGTTTTACCCCTTTTTCCATAACTTCAAAAATATTCAAAATTTAAATGTGGTTCAAAAACCAAAGTTGCTCAGCACAAAATTTGCTACAACTTTTATATTGCCGATTTTCAACTTTGTACATAACAAAAAGTAATTGCATTAGAACAGTGAGAGGGGGGAAGATTGCTACAGTAGTACAGTACCGGCCCCCCACCTTGCCTGAACGTGCGCAGGCGCGCGTGCCGCGTCGGCCGCCGGCACCGCCCGGGGCCGGGCAAGCCTGATCGACAGCGCGTCGGGGTCATGGGGGCCCCGACCGTGTTCTGAGCTAGCCGCCGCCCTATTTAAGTGCTTGGTCATCGTCGTTTCCTCCTCCTTCCATCCAAGGTTGCCGCGGTCGAGCTCCCCGTCGCTAGCGAAAAATTTGCCGTCCATAGTGTGCCAACGTTCAATTCCTCTTCCACGTAGCTTCACCACATCCGTGCGCTCCTCTTTGAAGCACTAGTGTCGACGGTTGGTCGTCGGAGAGGTCGGTATCGTCGGTCTTCTTCTCGGGCTCCGACCGAACGTCGCGGCGGAGCACCTCACCGCGGCAAGGTCACTCCGGTGCCCTCTGCCTTTTATTTTCCATGACCTTGATTCACCTGGGGACCTTGGTGCTCTATAATGTAACGGTTACGTCGTGTCTGCCTAGACCTCACCGGAACGACAGCTTCATCGCCGGAGCACGCCGCCGCGTCCACTATCTTCATCAACAAGCCACCTCCGAACCGTCCACGACCCAACCAGCTCGAGCAATAGCACCGTGGTGAGCCCCTAGTACTCTTAGTCTTCTCCGTTTGGATTCCATCGGTTTGCCGCCTCTAGAACGCAGGGCGCCGATGAGCCGCCTTAGCCGCCGGCGTAGCTACTGTGAAGCCCTAGTACTCGAGTCACCTAGATAGGTTCGTGGGGGCACTGTGTTCTCGTGTTCGTGCTCGGCATCGCTGGAGGACCCCAGCGGTGAGCCGCCGCGGTTGCGCCACCGTGCACGCGCGTAGGGAGCGGCGGGAGAAGAGAAGGAGAGAGCTGGGGCGTCGGGCCGTGCTATGGGCCGGGCAGTCCATACTGGGCGGCCCAGTAAGCAAGAGGGCATTTGGGCGCGAGAGAGGGGGAAGCAGGCCGAGCTAGGCCAACTCTGGCCGGCTTGCTGTTGGCACGAGCTACTGCTGGAATTTTCTAATTTCGGAAATATGAATAGTGCAACAGTTTGAGAATTTTGTAGGGATATTTTTAGAGCTTTAAACATTATGCAATAAATTGTGGATGCTCTCTGTGATATACTTTATTTAGGAAAAATATAAAATGTACAATTTTATTTCTTTTTCTATGTATTAAAAATGTGGTTTTTAATTAATAAATAGAATTTCTATTATTTCTATAGGCTAAAATAGTAGTCCAAAAATTATGAATTTTGTTTTGCTACTGTTTCATGATAATACCGACATGTACAAAAAGTTTGGGCTCCATTTGGCAGAGTTGAATTATTAATAGTGTTTTATTTCATAAATGAAATAAATGAAAAACCTTAATCCTTTTAGAGTTTGTGTGACTTTAGGAATTGTATGTTAACCATGGGTCTTTATCATGTGTGACCTTTGGTACCTTGCTAAATTTTTAGTTCATACTAATCTTGTTGATTAAGATGCTTAAATGATACTTCAAGTAAAATAGATAAATTGTTAATTAGAAATATTATAAACATATGTTATACACATATGATAATAGGATTTTTATGAATCATTTATGTAAGTACTGGCCATTATTATAGGAGAGCTATTTCAACTTTCAACAACTGTTAAAATGGTCAATAAAATAAAATAGTTAATACTCGAAAATAATTAGTTTAATTGGCTTACAACCTTATCGTGAAGGAAAGTTGTACTCAACTTTCAAATTGAGTTTACTTTCTATTGATCAGTGATTTTGTGCATCTCCTGCATCATGGCATACATATCATCATGTTAAGTATTGCATTATTATTTCGTGTAGCCCTTTCCTTGTGATTTATAAAATGTTTATAACTTGAGTTAATCTACTGCATTAGGTTTATAGGAATTGATTGATAACCCAATTGATGCATTACCAACCTTGACCACTGAAATATCCGAAAACCATTTTAAAATAAAATGTTTGGAAAATGCTTAGCTCTGCTTGAATAATTTAGAAATTTGCACAAAATGCTATTTTTGAGCTATTGTGATATATTATTGAATAATTCATGAAAAAGGGAATTGGTAATGTTCACGTTCGGTGGCTGTGCACCTGATTAGTACATCGTCACCGACGGGAGGGGATATTTGTGTTGGGTGGTTGTATCTTTGGGTTAGAGTCTCAAGGTTTGACCACCGATGGAAAAGGGAAATGTTTCGCTCGGATGATGTGCACATGGGACGGCATTCCCCACGTCTTGTCATCCGGTAGGCATGGATTTGAAAACTGTTGAGTAACTTTGTACTTGGGTTATAGTCCCAATGCATGTTTGCCGGCGGAAAAGAAATTAGGGACCGTTCGTTGTAGGCCTGCTGGATCGAAACTTTGCAACTAGCCACATACTACGGAAAGCCCTATCTCCAGTGGCTCTATTGCTTGAACCGACAACCACGCACTGGGAGTGGAGAGATGGCGAGAGTAGCGTGCACCCTCGTGGCCGTCGTGCCTGGAGACGAGAGGAGTACTATGCTCTCGGGTGGCGCAGGACTGGTTCAGGGCTAGAAAAGCCGTGATTGACGGGGTTGGCATATGCAAGCTTAGGTGCTACATATGCAGTGTGGATAGGGATCCCCAGCTGGGTGCTAATCGATTTGAATCATCGTTGCTCCTCGGTTAATAGAGACTTGATCCACTGACTTACCCCAAAAAGTGATTCGGAACTAGAATGTTTTTGAGAATGAATAAGTAATTGGAATTGATGGATATATGTGAAAGAATTGAGAACTATTGATGTTGATTATACTAATGTTGAGTAAAATGCTGAAAGCAGGATTAGTAATGCTATTTTCGCAAAATACTTTGACTCTTGCTAAGCCTTACCTTGACTCCCCTCAGCCTGCATTCTTGAGTCTCAATCCCTTTTCTTTAGTCGGGTAAGTCTTGCGGAGTACCCCAGTACTCAGGGTTTGTTAACCCCTGTTGCAGGTGAATTAAGTGTATAGTTCTGCGTGGGATCGTGCCGGTCAACGGATCGTGCATGGACGGAGGTGTGTATATGATACAAACCCTAGGGCAGGGTGTCTAGTTGTATACAGCTACTCCACTACGAAACTCTGGTTCGGGATAATGTAATTTATATTTGTAAACCTATGGTTAATAATACTTCCGCACTCTTACTCTGGTTCATTTTATTTGTGTAAACTGTTGTAATACTGCAGTGCTTACAATGAGATCCTCAGAATGTTAGGGTTTCCTAGGGAACCCGACAGGCCACCTAGGTCAAGGGGAAACTCGTCCAGACTGATCGCGGGTCCTTAGGGACGATGACGTTGCACGTGGGCCCTATGATTAAGGCGGTTCTGTCACAACTTCGTACCACGGCCGACCAAGGAGAATAGTACGGGACCAACGATACTTGGGTGGTTTTGAGTAGCCTACTTCTTGCAGTAGCTGCCACAACACCGTAGGAGTTCCAAACATAGCCAGACATTCGTCGATTCCAGTGCCAGGGTCTTGCGAATCCATCTATCAAGAAGAGGGGTAAGAATTTGTTTTTAACAAAAATATATTTAGAAATAGGTTTTATTTTAGAAAGTAGAGATATATTTCATATCAGGGGTATTAGTAGTAGTTGTAATGTCATGATGCATGAGCATTTCAACGCCATTCAGAATACTCTGATATATACGTATTATACTGGTTAAATTAATTACTAGAGTGACACGCACTCAACGTTTTTAAACATAGGGCATACTTAAGGTGCTAATCTACTACTATGGAAATAATCGAGGAAAAATGCTATAGAATGAATGAGGAAAGTTCAGAAACAACTCGGACCAAACTACCCCATCAATTTTATTCATTCTAAATCATTTTGAAGTTTTTGTAAAGTAATACTGCAAGTACTTTACAATGAAATGCTCTGATACCACTTGTGACAGAACCGCCTTAATCATAGGGCCTACGTGCACCGTCATTGTCCCTAAGGACCCATGATCATCCTGCACGAGTTCCCCTTGACCTAGGTGGCCTGGCGGATTCCCTAGGAAACCCTAACTTCCCGAGGATCTCATTGTAAGCATTGCAGTACTACAACAGTTTACACCAATAAAGTGAATCAGAGTGAAGAGTGCAGAAGTATTACATAAACATAGATTTACAAACATAAATTACATTATCCCAAACCAGAGTTTCGTAGTGGAGTAGCATCATACAACTAAACACCCTGCCCAAGGGTTATATCATATACCTTTTCATTCATGCACGATCCGTTGACTGACACGATCCCACGTAGAACTTGTACACTTAAATTACCTGCAACAGGGATTAACAAACCCTGAGTACTGGGGTACTCCGCAAGACTTACCCGACTAAGAAAAAGGAATGAGACTCAGGAATGCAGGCTGAGGGGAGTCAAGGTAAGGCTTTAGCAAGAGTCAAATGATTTTGCAGAAAAACAATACTAATTCTATTTTCAATATTTTAGTCAACAGTATTATAATCAATATCAATAATACTCAATTCCTTCACATATTCTTCAATTCCAATTACTTAATCATTCTCAAAAACATCCTAGTTCCGAACCACGTTTTGTTGAATGGTCGAAGGATCAAGTCTCCATAACCGAGGAGCAATGACGATTCGAATCGATTAGCACCCAGCTGGGGATCCCTATCCACACTGCATATGTAGCACCTAAGCTTGCATATGCCAACCCCGTCTACCACGGCTTTTCTATCCCTAAACCGGTCCTACGCTACCCGAGAGCACAGTACTCCTCTCGTCTCCAGGCACGACGGCCACGAGGGTACACGCTACTCTCGCCTTCTCTCTACTCCCAGTGCATGGTTGTCGGTTCAAGCAATAGAGCCACCGGAGATAGGGCTTCCAGGAGTATGTGGCTAGTTGCAAAGTCTCGATCCAGCAGGCCTACAATGAACGGTCCCTAATGCCTTTTGCGTCGGTGACAATGCATTGGGACTCTAACCCAAGTACAAGTGTCCCTTCGGTTTTCATATCCCGTTTCCGTCGGTGACAATTGTTGGGATTCTAACCCAATGCCACGATCACCGAGCAGAAAAATCCCTTCCCGTCGATGATAGTGTACTGATCAGGTGCACAGCCAACGAACGAGAATAATACCAGTTTCCTTTTCCATGTTTAAATAATGTATCACAATAGCTCAAAAATAGCATGTATGCAAATCTCCCTTATTTAAGCAGGGCTAAGCATTTTTCAATGTTTTCACTTTAAAACAGGTTTCCAAGGGTAATATATCAGGGTAAGCAATGCATCGAGATAGGTGACAATCAACTCCTATCAACCTAATGCAATAATTAACTCAAGTTATAAAGATTTATAAATCACAAGGTAGGGGCTGAATGCACCAGGGCTTGCCTGTGTTGCAGGTCTGTCACTTCCGCCAGAAAACCAGAGAAAATCTGCTTGACTTCTCCTGACGAATAATCCTTCCGGTGGGAAGCAATCAACAATCCTCCCGAAAACCCGATCACTACACGTAATAATAATACAATACTTAACATGATGATATGTATGCCATGATGCAGGAGACGCACAAAATCACTGATCAATAGAAAGTAACTCAATTTGAAAGTTGAGTACAACTTTCCTTCACGATACAGTTGCAAGCGAACAAAATCAACTATCAATTTTCGACTAGGGTTTTGTTTTAGCATTTACTTGTCTAACCAAGCAAGTCATTCCATGTTCACTTATGAGAGGACTATTAAAATCCTAACATAGGAACATACTTGATCATCCCTTTTTACTCAAGAAGTTGCATCTAAGAAAAAAAATCCAGATCACCCACATGCATTAACCAACGGAAAGTTTGATGAAGTATAAAGGCATTTTAGTTTCTTACTATCTTCAATTCACCATGAGCATATTAAACCTACAACTGTACACCATGGAACAGCAGTGATAAAGGTGTCCCAAGGTCCCCAACCAACCCCAAAAATTCACCCAAAGTCATTCTTATTATTTATGCTCATCTTTTTGATAATTATCAACTAAATATTAAATCATTTATGGAGCATGAAATAACAAATAAATAAACTATTTCCATTTGGACCCAAACTTCTTCTATAGCTATGTATGGACCTAACATAGCACCACCTTATATTTCATGATTTTTGGATAATTATTCTAGTCTACAAAATTCATAGAAATAGCATTTATTAATTAATAAGGTCATTTTTACTGCCTACAGGAAGTACTCAAAATGCCTATCCAATATTTTTCTTAAATACTACACCACACAGAGAAGCTACCACATTTATCTCATAATTTTTGGAGCTATAGAAATATTCATACAAAATAAGCAAAACTGAGGACTATTCCTTTAATCCAAAAATGAAAAACCTCTCATAGCTAACCCATCCAGGGTTACTGGGCCGGCCTGCTCTACCCTCGCACGGCCCAGCTCCCTCTCTTCCACTCCCTCAGCGCCCCATGCGCTACTGGGCCAGCCAAACGGCCTACCCTGGCCCAGCGCGCCCCTTTCTCTCTCTCACTCCCGCTCCGGACGCGCGTGCCGACGGGCTGTGGTGGCTCGCCGTCGGTGACATCACCGGCGAGGTGAAAGTTTACCAACACGCGTCCCTTGCGAAGGCGAATCGATCAAATGGTCTTGGGTTCTTGGGCTAGGGTTCACAGTGGGCTCGGCGGCGCTCATGGCGGCACGGCCAGGCCAGCAACTAACGGCATGCCGCGTTCCAGCAATACAGGGCTACAAGGTGACCAACCGGCTACACTTATAGCACCACGGAGCTCACCTAATGACGAGGCTCGATCTGGTTGATGCAGAGAAGTACCGGAGCAAAATCGTTGACGTTTGCCGCGGCTTCGGTAGCGCGCTCCGGTGGTCTCGTCGGCGTTCTAGCGCCACCTGAGCACCAACAAGGCAAACAACTAGACCTAGAGCTTCACGAGACCAAGACGAACGCTAAACAAATAAAAGAAGCAGAAACACCTACCGATCCGCGTCGTACCCGGAGAGAATGCCCTCGGTGTCACAGAACCGACCAATTTATACGAACACAAGTACAACGATCACATTTTTAATAGCAATTAGGTCGCACTTGAGCCAATATAAACCCGGTAGTCCGGAAATCTCGAAGGATTTCGAACATTTTCATACCCCAAGGATCATTCATTCAGCAACAACCGATCACATGATACATAAGTTCGCAACCGAATTTAAACATCAGAGTACAACATAGTCTTTTCCACAAATACAGTAGTAGCGGAAGTCAACATAGTTTTACACCACAGAGTTCAAATACGAGTACCAACACATGACCATGTCACAGCATTCTTACAACGACTAAGGATAGATAATGACCCTGCCCTCAGGTCTAGTCTTCTTCGCCCGCAGGGGTGAAGCAGTTCTTGCAATAAGCATAGTAAGCTACACCATCTGCAACAATGGGGATAAAACCCTGAGTACTCGATTGTACTCAGCTAGAGTTACCCGACAGGGAGTAAATAAAAAGACTCTCAAGGATATGCAGGCTTGTTCGGTGGAGCTCAGAGGATAGCAACATTTTGCATAAAAAGCATTACTACAGTAGTTCCTCAACTTATACATTTAAATATGATTCAGATTCGATTTCAGTTGAGCTATTTAAACTAAGATTTGCCACTATACAAGCAATCACTGAATATTATAGCAATCAATAAAACCATATGATTTTCGATATCCACAAATATCAACCTCATCTCAACATAATCATTATGTTCAAGTTATTAGCCGCTACCTCACCAGAAGATCAGTTCAGTTTCTCACTAATATAACACCCCTGGTGTTACTGTAACTAAAATCTGCCATGTCATCATGATTTCATTCAAATCATCCCGCATAAACTCATTTTACTGTGCATTAACTAAAATAAATTTATTATCTACATATAATTGTGCATAGGAAATTAGAGTGGTTTGATATGTGAATGATTGATTGATTGTGTATTTCACGTTAAATTAGAAATTAAAAAGAAAAATTAATTTAAACCCTAAATCGGACCCTAAAACCCTAATTCAAAAACTAAATGGATTTTGGTGTTAGTCCCTTAATAGAAGTTGTATATCTTTTATAATGGAACAACTTTTATTTTAGGTGATTTTGAAGTTATTGAAAGAAAATTTGAATTAAACCCTAATTACTATTTGGAAATTCAAATTTGAAATGTCAATTCAAAAATTTTAAGGAATCTGACCAAACACCTTTAATGAAAGTTGTAAGGCTTGTCAAGTAGAACAACTTTTATTTTTGGGTATTTTCAACTTATTTAGAAAAATCTTGATAATTTAATTGGATTAGAAATTAAATTCAAAATCCCTCTTTATCCCCTTTTGAATTATTCAAAATCCGTTCAAAATTTGAAATTGGTTCAGATACCAAATTTGCTCAGGATGAAATGTACTACAACTTTTATTTTGGATATTTTTTTAGCTCCCACACCAAATCTAGAGCAATTAAGCGAAAACAGTGGAATTGGCATTGACCCTGCTACAGTAAATCGGCACAGGATTTTGCCCCTTCCTCTGTTCGCGAACAAAACCGCGCGTGCGGCAGCGCGGCGTCGCCGTCCAGGTCAGCCGGGGGCTTGTCGCCGGCGCTGTCCGAGACGTGGGGGCCCCGGGAACCCTATCTACTCCGTGTTCCCCTCCTCTCTGGCGCTTATAAAGTCGACGTCGCCGTTCTCTCTCTCCCTACCTCCATGGCCGCCTCGGGAGGGCTCCCGGTCGCTGGCAAATTCACCGTACCTCGGCCAACTCCACCTTCTCTAGCTTGTCTCAAATCATGACACCTCTCTGCGCATCCATAGAACCAATCCAAGCATTTTCTTGTCACCGGAATCGACGGTGCGTCGTCTTCTTCCTCACGGCCGGTTGGCGCGCCGCCGCGAGCCGTCCCTCCATGTTCAGGTCTCTGTGATCCTCTTTTCCATTTCTGTCTCTTGTCCTAGCTTTGCCTTGATGTGTTGAAGCTCATGGAACTCTCTGTTCCCGCAGTCGAGGCTCGGACACGCCGGAATGACCACGTTGCCATCAGTTCATCCCACCGAACTCGCCTCCAACGTCGATTGAGCCTTTCCGCCCGCCTCCGCGCCATCTGGCGTGAGCACTAAGTCTGGGTGAGCTTCTTCATCGTGTAGGTGACCTTGGTTGTGGAGGTTTTGGTCCATCGTGGCCGGAACACCGGTGCCGCTGCGTGTGGACCGCCATGGCCGTCGGCAGGCTTCCGCCGGGGTCGTGGTGTAGGGATTTGGCCCCTGGGCTAGTTCGTATGGTAGAGGGGTAGGTGCTGGGGTGCATTGCCTCACCGGGGGGCCACCGGCGAGCTCCACGGCCGAGCCGCCATGGCCGGCGCCACGCAGGTCTGCCCTGCTCTGTTCGAACAGAGCAGTGGGCAGAGGAGGAAGAAGCCCGAGCTGGGCTCTGCTAGGCCTGGTGGGCCGGCCCAGTAACCCCTCTCAGTAAATGTTCTTTTCATTTTTGAAATGCATAATAATGCTGAAACTTGTTATTTTGTGGGAATTAATTTGAAGCTCCAAAAATCACGAAATAAGTAGGCCCTATGTGCAAGGTAGTATTTAGTAAAAATATGAAACTTGTATTTTGAGCATTTTCTGTATACAACAAAAATGGGCATTTTAATTAGAAAAGGGTTTTTCCATGATTTTTACAGCCTAGAATAATTACCCAAAAATCATGAAATTCATTCTGGTACTGTTTTAGGGTATGAAATATCTATAGAAAAAGTTTTAGCCCAAATGAAAATAGTTTATTTATTTATTAATTTTGAGCCTGGACTTTCTAGTATACAAGTTGTAGTATCTAAACTCTACACAACACACTCATACCACCACACACACGCACACCCCTAGAAGCTACAACCTATACACCTCAAGCGTCCTTCTGGAGATCACCGAAGCCACACAAGCCTCGTAGACGACGGGCACGTCGTAGTCCCATTGTGGCGCCACGCGAGTATCCAGGACCTGAAAGAAACAAATCCGGGGAAAACCCGGAGGTGCGACACCAGAGTTGCATCCCATGGGGATCGAACTCAGGTGGGTGGCTCTCCAACTGAGCAGCTTCACCACCGCGCTACGCGCGCGTCCGCATTTATTTATTAATTAGTGCGCTATTAATTGGTAAATAAAATAAATAGAAACCCTAATTCCTTTAGAAGTTATGTGAACTCTTGGGGTTGATTGTGGACCTTGGAACACAAAACCACTACTGTTCCTTGGCATCTTGAGTACTTTTATAGTTGTAATCCATGGGTTAATGGGTGATTAAGATGTTATATGCAAATACGCGCTAGTGGGTGCATTGATGTTGCTTTAATTGTTTCTTGGATGCAACTTCATGGGTAAAAAGGAATAGTTAAACATGTTTCGTGTAGTAAGATGATAATAATAATCGTTCCTTAAATAAACATAGAATAAAATTGATTTATGAGATAATTAAATGGAACTCTAGTTGTTAATCAACAGGTTGGTTTTGTTGGCTTGCAACTTTATTGTGAAGGAAAGTTGTACTCAACTTTCTAAATTAAGTTTATTGCATCGCATGCATCATGGCATACATATCATCATGTTAAGTATTGCATTATTATTTCGTGTAGTAAACGCGTGGTAATTATTATCGGAAGCAAGTCCCGAGTAGGGTCTTCACTCGGTGGACGTGGATCTTTCTCGGTGATTGACTTCAGGGTTCTATCTACTCCAAGCAACAGGCAAGCCCCGGTGCATTCAGCCCCTCTATTTATAAAATTTTTATAACTTGAGTTAATCTATTGCATTAGGTTGATAGGAGTTGTGTGATAAACCCATTGATGCATTACCTTCCTTGACCACAAAAATCCTGAACCTGTTTTAAAACAAAATGATTTGAAAAATGCTTAGCCCTACTTAAATAAATTAGATTTGCATAAAATGCTATTTTTGAGCTATGTGATATATATATATATATATATGCTAATGATTAATTCATGAAAAAGGGAATTGGTATATTCTCGTTTGGTGACTGTGCACCTGATCAGTACATTGTCACCGACGAGAAGGGATTTTCTTGCTCGGTGGTTGTGAATTTGGGTTAGAGTCCTAATGCTTGACCACCGGCGGAAAAAGGGATTTGAAAACCGTTGGGACACTTGTATTTGGGTTGGAGTCCCAATGCAATGTCGCCGGCGGAAAAAGAATTAGGGACCGTTCGTTGTAGGCCTGCTGTGATCGAGACTTTGCAACTAGCCACATACTACGGAAAGCCTCTGACTCCGGTGGCCCTACTACTTGAACCGACAACCACGCACTGGGAGTGGAGAGATGGCGAGAGCAGCGTGTACCTCGTGGCCAGCGTGCCTGGAGAGGAGAGGAGTATTGTGTTCTCGGGTGGCGCAGGACCGGTTCAGGGGTAGGATAAGCCGTGGTAGGCGGGGTTGGCATATGCAAGCTTAAGTGCTACATATGCAGTGTGGATAGGGATCCCCAGCTGGGTACTAATCGATTCGAATCGTCGTTGCTCCTCGGATATGGAGACTTGATCCTTTGACCTACAATTGAAAAGTGGTTCGGAACTAGGTGTTTTTGAGAATGATTAAGAATTTGAAAGTATGACGATACATGAGAATGAATTTAGAATTATGGATTATGATTAAAATAAGATTGAGTTAAAATATTGAAATAGGATAGTAATGCTTTTCTGCAAAATGTTTTGACTCTTGCTCAAGCCTTACCTTGACTTCCCTCAGCCTGCATTCCTGAGTCTCATTTCTTTTTCTTAGTCGGGTAAGTCTTGCGGAGTACTCTAGTACTCAGGGTTTGTTAACCCCTGTTGCAGGTGAGCCGAGAGTATGGTTCTACTTGAGACTGTGCCGGTTGATGGATCGTGCATGGAAGGTTATGTGTATATGATATAACCCTTGGGTAGGGTATATTGTTGTATGCTGCTACTCCACTACGAAACTCTGGTTCGGGAACATGTAACTTATATTTGTAAACCTATGGTTATGTAATACTTTCGCCCTCTTTACTCTGATTCAAAGTATTTGTGTAAACTGTTGTAATACTTGCAAGGTCTTTACAATGAGATCCTCGGGGAAATTAGGGTTTCCAAGGAAACCCGACAGGCCACCAAGGTCGCAGGGAACTCGTGCACAGTAACCGGATGTCCTTAGGGACGATGATGGTGCACGTGGGCCCGGTGATCAGGGCGGTTCTGTCACAACTAACCAGGAGAGATGGCGATTCGAATCGATTATACCAGCTGGCAAATATGCCAATCACAAACCCTGTCAGCCGAGCCACTGGCTTCTTGGGTCACCATTAAATCTTTCTGAGACGTAATATGTATCGCGGGTTTGGGGGCCCATATTCTCAGAGACGAACCCACTTCCAGGAAGCCTCAGGTCCTTGACCTGCCCTTCGTAAGATGGTGTCTCTGCACATACTTCCTACCTCCAGAATATGTCTACCTTATCAGCCCCAATTCCTGGCTCAGAAAGAAATACTTGGCTTCGCGGTCAGAACGACTTATCGGGCCAACTATGTGACGACGTCCTTCAATCTCAACTGATGTCTGGTGGCCTCAGTCCTAGTCGGCCGCAAGCAGCACCGAAGACGGCATGACCTCAACCATGTCATGCGGCTCCCCGCTACCTAGCCTTGATTGTCTCATTAGACACTATGGCATGGTGGCACATATAGTCCATCATGTGGAATCCATCCCCAACATCATCATTAGTAACCACCTATGCTCGCGAAGGACAGGAAATCCCTTGACTTCTACCGGTCTAAGCATGGCTAAGCATAAGATCGAACCCATCCCTTGTCTAATAATAACTTCAGGATCAAGTATAAGTGGACAAGGTATAAATGCAGCAACGGTATCATATCAACTCCTATACTTAAGTGCACAATCATACGATTTAATAAAGACCAGTGCATTTATAAAAAGAATAGGTGGAGGCTTAGGGATGCTCCGGGGCTTGCCTTTCACGAAGTTAGATGGCTGATGGTCAGAGCACTTAGGAAGTTCAGCCTCCTCCTCCTGGCCTTTGGGAACCTCCGGCACCTCGATCTCCGGCGGAACTCCTTCCTCCGGTGGATCGAACTGCAACAGCGTCACTCCTTCCGGCGATCTTGTATGCATGATATGCATATATGAGAACTGAGAATGCACAACTTAAACCATGAGATGCAATCAGTTTAACAATCCATACTCATTTACTGAGTACGTCCATATTTCTTCTCTAGACAACCAACTCATACTCACCCTTCTTAAGCAAGGCATAGAACAATTTCTCGTCATGCGTAAGAGGTCTACAACCTGCACTAACCATTAAACTTACATCAACTCAACTAGCTATTAATCATTTTAAGCTAACAAGCATGAGCAACACATAAACAAGAATAGCACCCTTGCTGCCCTAAGCTCAAGTTAGGATCAGGTTCATAGTGTTCAACATAGTGGCAATGCTGGACCACCACAAACTGCATGAAAACACATTTTAACGAACTAATACTTGCTTAAAAGCAATTAAACAAACCCTAACTTATAACTGGACCTACTGTTTACTGTGCCCACAAAAATCTAGAAAAATTACAGTAGATAAATCATTTCCATATTAGCCTCCTGCTAAAATTTCAAGTCATTTGGACAAGTATAACAGTCTACACAAAAATAACAAACAACCAGCTTTTTAAGCAATGGAAAATACTTAACATAGTGAAAAGTATCAAACAATAGATTTCCCATTTTTCTTAGCTTCTTCACAACATAACATGGTTCAGGAAAAATATTCATGACCATATCCTTAACACATTAAGCATGGTGATTTTTGCAAGATTAAAGCATAAAAGGCACATTGTCCATGACATCATCTAAATAACAGTGCAACACCAGCAAGCATATTTTTCCCAGATTCTAATTCCCTAAACAAGATTAATGCAAGTGGAATCAAATTTTTAGCACATTCCTATAATTACTTATGCATTTATCAAATTTGCAAGCAATTAACAAATTAAATATAACTGCACAGAAAAATTATCCAAAAAGCACATGTTATATTTTTCATATATAGAGCACAGAAATACAAACCCAACAAAATTGGTTTCACCTCATTTGGACACTCCTAACTCCAAATATGAATTTTGGAAGATTTTATACATTTTCTGAAAATCAATTTCATTAATCCTTTAAAACGAACTCGGTTCAAAATGCTACAAACACCTGGCTCAGTGCACCCGAGGCGCCCCAGAGCGACTGACCGGTGGGATCCCCGGTCAAACGGGTCCCACGCGTCAGAGAGAGAACAGAGCCGCCGGCGCTGACAGGCCCTATCTCGCCGGCGGCGAGGTCACCGGCGGCACCGAGGGCACCAACGTGTTCCTGAGAATGAGACGAACCCGATGAGCTAACTCCCGAGATCTAACCGTCACTGGAGCACCCTCAACGGCGACCATGGCGGACGACGGCGGTCCGGCGAGCATGCGCCGGCCGATTCCGACCATCGCCGGCGAGGCTAAGTGTAATACCTCTGGTATTACAATTCAATTAATCTGCCATGTCATCATATTTAAATTTAAGCATCTGCATATGATTGTGCTTAGGGCCTAGAGTGATTTGATTTCAGCTAAGTATTGATTGTGTAATTAAGTCCTTAATCAAAATTCAAAAATGAAATTAAATAGAAATCAAATTAAACCCTAAAGTTGACCTAAAAACCCAATTCAAAATCTATATGGAATATGGGAAAAGTGTCTTAATAAAAGTTGTAGAGTTTTAAAAATTAAACAACTTTTATTTTTGGAGATTTTGAAGTTATATTATAAAAATTCAAATTAAACTCAAATTACTATATTGAAATTTACATTTGAAACTTCAATTTCAAAAATATTAAGAATCTTCAAAAACTTCCTAAATAGAAGTTGTCAAGCTCTCTGAGTAGGACAACTTTCATGTTTACCAATTTTCAAGTTGTTGAGAAGAATCAAAAGTAATTTTAAAAATTCAGTTTGAAATTCAAAACCTAATTCTACCCCCTTTTCTATAAATTCAAATTGGTGCAGAATTTGAACATGGTGTAAAAAGCAAAGATGTTCTACATAAAATTTGGCACAACTTTTATTTTGGGAGCACCTACTGTAGCTGCACGGTTTGGGAGGAATTTCAAATCTATAGCTGTTGACCCCTGTCTGCTATAGTACCGGGGCCCCCCTCCATGTTCTGGCCGCGTGGCCGCGCGTACGCGCGCGTGCCGCGCCACACGCCGGCGACGTCCGGCCGGGGCATGGTCCCGTCGCCATCAAGCCACGACCGCCTGAGGGCCCCGGGACCCCTCCCGACCTTATCCCCGAGCTTCGACGGCTTAAAAGCGACGGCCGCGTCCATTTCTTCTCACCTGCTCCCGTTCGGTCGCCGGCCAAATTGCCACCGCTCCGACCACCTCCACCTCTCCCCTCGTGCAGTAGTCTGATTAGGTTCCTTGCGCGTCTTCTGGACCGCTTGTGGTGGTAGTTTGTGGTCGGAGTGCGCCGCTCGTTCGTTTTTTCTTCCTCCGCTCCGGCCGAACACCGCCGCGGCCGGCATCAGCGCGGCTAACCCATCCCGGTGAGCTCCCTCTCCGTTTCGGCTTGCGTTTTGTGCTCCTTTCAGTGTCGTGATGCTCATATTCCCGCGGGTTCCGTGTTTGGGGCCTTAGGTACCTCGGAACAGGACCTCGCCGTGGAACTCGCGCCGCCCCGTCAACCTTCGTCGCCGTTCTCGTCTACCCGTACCGTCGTAGTGCGAGTCTCCTAGCCAAACCAAACCGTGGTGAGCCCCTGAAGCCTTAACAAGATTCATCTCGGTCGTTTATAGTTTGAGCTCGCCGGCGTGTGGCTTGCCGCCGCCGCCGAGCCGCCATTGTTCCCGACGAGCTCGTCGCCGGGCGTATTGAGTCTCCTGGGGGTATTGGAGTAGCGTCCTAGGGCTATGCACGTCGTTCGGAGGTGTTTCCCTCGCTAGTGGAGCCGCCGGCGGCGAGCCGCTGCGCTCGCACGCGCGCGGGCACCGGGAGGAAGACGACGTCGGGGAGGTGAGAGGCTGACAGGTGGGGTCACCTCGTCAGCGACCCAGTGCGGCGTGGGCGCGCGGGCGCGTGCGCGCGGCCGCGGTTGGGCCGGCCTGCGCTGTTGGGCCGTGGTGGGCCGAATGGCCGTTTGCTTTTTCCGGTTGTTTTACAAAAGCTTTTTCATTTTTAATTAAAATGAATAGTGTTAGGTTTTAATATTTTTGTGTGGATTAATCTACTACACCATAAATTATAAAAATATTTCTAGATACTCTCTGTGATGTGTAGAATTTAATAAAAATATTAAATGCTTGATTTGAGTGTTTTCTGTATTAATTAAAAATCAGCACATTAAATGATAAAAGGAACTTTGATGATTTTTAATAATTTCTGTGATGTTCCAAAAATCATGAAATTTATTATGTCACTGTTTGGTACTAAAATCTATCTATTGGTGCATTTTGGCATCAAATGGAAATAGTTAAATATTTATTAAATTATATGTTGGTTTAAATGATAAATATTAGGAATAGTAAATGGAATGATTGTTGATTGGTGTGATTTTTGGATTGATTGAGATTCTAGGTCAATCACCTTTATGACTGTAATACCCCGGGTATTACGGATTTAATTAATCTGCCATGTCATCATATTTAAATTAATCATTTGCATATGATTGTGATTAGGCCCCTAGAGTGATTTGAATTTAATTAGTATTTGTTTGTAAAATTAAAATTCCCAAATAAAGGTTTAAAAATTTACTTTTATTAGGACCAAAACCTAATTCAAAATCTAAAAGGAATTTTGAGATAGTCCCTTAATAAAAGTTTTAGATATTTTAAAATGGAGCAACTTTTATTTTTGGAGATTTCAAAGTTCTGTGGTGGAAATTCAAATTTATTTCAAAACAATGATTTAAAACTTAGTTTTGGATTGGCATTTCAAAATTATTTGAAATCTGGCAAAACTTCCTAAATAGAAGTTGTAAAGCTCATTGAGTAGAACAACTTTTATTTTGGCAATTTTTCAAGTTGTTGTGTAAAATAAAAAGTAATTTTGAAAATGCAGTTTGAAATTCAAAAACCAAGTTTACCCCTTTCGCTGTAGTTTCAAAAATATTGCTAATTTGAACTTGGTTCCAAAAGCAAAGTTGTTCAGAATTTCAAACCCTACAACTTTTATTTTTACAGTTTTTCATGTTGGTATTCAAAAACGATCGCAATTGTGCAAAAACCGACAGCCCTAGGGTCTAGGTGCTACAGTGAAATGCCCCCTCTTCCTGTTCGCGAACAGCGCCGACCCGCCGCCGTGCCGGGCGCGCGCGCGCGGCCGTCCGTGCCAGCCGGGATCGTGTCTCCGACACCGTTCCTCGCGCGGGCGAACGTGCGCCACGCCGTGATGCTCCTGTCCCCTCTCCTATGCCCCTTAAAGACGACGACCGCCTCCCCCTCGTTTCTTTCTCTCCGCTCGGCCGCCATTGCTCTCTCGGTCCCCGGCTAAATTCGCCGCGCTCCGTCCATCACCACCCTCTCCATCTTGCAGCCAGCTAGCTAGCTTCCTTGCGCATCTCCTGCGACCGTCGGCGGGAGCTGTAGAGCTTCGTAACCACCGGAACACCGGTGTCTCCTTCGCGGGCGGGCAGAGCGCCGCCGCGAGCTCCGCCGTCGTCTCGAGCTAGTCTGGGTAAGCTCTGGGCCTCGGATTGTTGCGTACCGTGATCTCCGTGACCCCTTGAACCTTACGCGTGCGTCGGCGTACTCTCTGGTTCCCTAGGTTCGCCGGAACGCGTGTTCGCCGTTGTGCCGAGCCGCCGGGATCCGCCGCCGTCGCCAAGTCGCCTTCTCCGAACCGCCTCCGTCTCCACCGACCCCTCGGCCAGCTTCGTGGTGAGCCCCAGATGCTCGCGCACCTTTTTCCCCTCTCTTTACCGGCTTGTGCTCGCCGGCGACGTGCTCGCCGCCGCCACCGAGCCGCCGCGTACGTGTCTCCAGGTGCTGCGCGCCTCGGATCTCGTCGTATCTTAGCTTGGTAGACTCGCCTTGGAGTGTAGAGTCCGTCAGTGCCCTCGGCTTCGTCCCTCGGCTCACCGTCGGCGAGCTAGGGGCGGCGAACCGCCGGCGCCCTCGCCTCTGTCAGAACAGAGGAGAGGCCAGGGGCCTCGGGTTAGAAGGAGAATAAAGGCAGGGGGTTAAGTGCAAATCCTGTGACTCATTTGAATAGTACTCGTTGGACTGCGGGTAGATTTGCGAGTTTCTCGGGGTCTCTTTGAAAAGTTGTCGGCGCCGGGCGCGGGCAGGCCGAGTGGGCCGGCTCGCTTGGCCATGGGCCGTAGTGGGCTGATTTGGTCTTTTCTTTTTCCAGTGAATTTCAAAATGCTTTTCATTTATATATTCATATGAATAGTGCTGATGATTGTTATTTTCATATGAATTAATTTGTTGAATGTAAAAATGTGAAATTAATTGTGTATGCTCTCTGAAGTATGTAGTATTTGTTAAAAATATAATATAGGGTGTTCCAGTGCCTTTAATCTGCTGTATAAATCAGTGAAGTAATTAATAAATGCAAGTTTGTGTAATTTTAATTAATTATCTGTAAATCCAAAAATCATGAAATTTATTGTGGCTCTGTTTTATGATAAAACCTAGCTGTTGGTAAAGTTTGGTTGCAATTGAAGTTAGTTTGGTCAATTAATTAATATATGTGAAATTAGGGATTAATAAAGTAAATAGAAAAATGAATTTAGGTTTGTTGTGTGAAATTTTGGGTTGAATGAAGACCAAGGATCTTTCGCTGTGTGATCCTTGGCAATTTGAGAACTTAGTGCTTGATAGTAGTCATAAAGCTGTGTAGCGGCTTTCTGTGACCGTTAAAAAGGTCAATAAAACAAAAGTAGGAAACATTACTTTTACCTTCCGTAGATTGTTTACAACTTTACCGTGAAGGAAAGTTGTACTCAAGGTATTAATGGTTTACTTCCAAGCATTTCATTTGTTGCCCTCATGCCACGCTAAGCATACATCATTGCATACGTGTAGTGCCCGTTCCCGAGGTGGTCCAGGTCGAGACTACTACTGAGGAGGTCACTCCAGAAGTCATCCAAGGATTCGACATCTGTGGGACTGATCCCGATCCGACGCTGTACACGATCCAAGGCAAGCCCCGGTGCATTCAGCCCCTCTATTACAAAATATTTATAATTCGAGTTAATCTACTGCATTAGGTTGATAGGAGTTGATTGTCACCTACCCAGATGCATTGTCTCAAATAAATACCCTAAAATATGATTTAAATAAAATGGTTTGAGAAATGCTTAGGCATGCTTAATGAACTTAGCTTTGCGTAAAAGAAAAACTATTTTCTGTGCCATGATTATACTTATACTTTGATTGGAAGAACTGGTTATCCGCTGGTCGATGTGTATTTGGGTTGGAATCCCAATGCATGGTCGCTTTCGGAGTAATTTGGAACTGGTCGATGTCTTTGGAAACGTGTTTCGTTGGGTGGCCAGCTCATGGGGCGGCGTTCCCTATGTCTCACTCACCCGACAGGCACGATAATAAAAACTGTCGAGTAGTCTTGTACTTGGGTTGGAGTCCCAATGCAGGATTGACGGCAGGAAGGAAATAGGGACCGTTCGTTGTAGGCCTGCTGTGATCATGATGAACAGTCTAGCCACATACCAATGCGGAAAGCCTAGAGTTCGGTGACGCTATTGCTGGAACCGACAACCACGCACTGGGAGTGGAGAGATGGCGAGAGTAGCTTGTACCCACGTGGCCGGCGTGCCTGGATAAGAGTGGAGTACTGTGCTCTCGGGTGGCGCAGGACCGGTTCCGGGATAGCAAAGCCGTGACGACGGGTTGGTGTATGTATGCCGGCGTGCTGCATATGCAGTGTGGTTAGAATCCCCAGCTGGGTACTTTCTGGATTCGAATCGACGTGCTCCTCGGTTATGGAGACTTGATCCTCACACTCTACACCGAAAAGTGGTTCTCAACTAGGTTATCTGAATGAATAAAGTAATTGAAAGAATGATGATACATGTGTCTGAATATTGGAGCTATAAATATGATTATAATAATGACAAAATAAAATATGGAACAGGATAGATTGCTTTTCTGCAAACTCCTCATCCTCTGCTAGCCTTACCCATAGCCTTGCATTCCTGAGTCTCATTTTACACCCTTAGTCAGGGTAAGTCTTGCGGAGTACCCCAAGTACTCAGGGTTTGTTAACCCCGTTGCAGGAGGACCGCAGTCGGAGATCTGTCTTGCTCCATGTTGCGTGACCGTGGTCGAAGAAGAAAGCAGCGATGAGTGAAGTAGAACCCGTGGGCAGGGTTCGAGTTATCTTATCTAGTATTGTGTAACTATTCCACTGCTACTGTTATGTCCTCTGGCCTGTAATAACTATATTTGAATCCTATTTGAACAACTGGTTTGTAATCTAAATGTTATGTAATCTTCCGCACTGTACTCTGATGTATTTTATTATGAAATGTTGTAATCCTGTGATGATTCTGCAATGGTGATCCTGTCGGAGAAAAGGGCGCTAATGTAGCCCGACAGACCTGTCTAGATCATTTGGGACACGGGCCCGGCTGTCAGAAGTCGTTAGTGACAATGACAGGTGCCGGTGGGCCAGGTGATTTAGCCGGTTCTGTTACAGTTGGTATCAGAGCATTCCATTGCTAATCATTACGGATTACTTTTCAAAAATTTCAAAATGTTTTGGATCATAAAAAGTTAACCTATTATTTTGGGTCCAAATTGCTTCTATCCTTATCTTGTTCAGTAGTTCTTGCCTTGTTCTATATTTTACCTTATGGGATTAAGGTAGCATGTGGAATAATATTATTATTAGCCCTATGTTAAAAGTTTATTTATGTATGTAGGTACCTTGCATGATTTAAATTCGTAAGTACGTACATGCATCATGATAATCACGCCTGTTAATTAACTTCCTCCTTAAAGTGGGTTTTTGGGATAGTTTACCAAACCTATTCTTGCTAACCTATTATATCTTAAAATTCCACTTACCTTCTCCAGATGGCCCGTTGCAAGCTCACAGCACGCAAGATGACCGGACCACGTGGCGTTCCACGCCACCAGTTGGCGCCACGCGCTGGCGAGGACGGAACTTCTGGGAGTCGCCCACCTCGTCGCAGCAGCGAGGAGCTTGAGGCTGAGGTTGGAAGGCTGCAGGATCTAGTCAGGCAGTGGGAGGAAGAATACAGAGTGGCACGTCTCAACCACTACCGGGACGTGAGGACCAATCGAGATCTGCGTCGAGAGATCGATCGCCTGACCAAGCAGAGGGATGAAGCTTGGGATCGTGAGGAGACGATCATGGACAGGATGCTCGAGGCGGAGCAGCGTGTTGGTCAGCTTGAGCTCTACAACAACGTCTTGCACGAGGAGGTGCATGAGCTCTATGGTGAGCTCCACCCTATTCCTGCACCGCAGGAGGAGGATCCTGAGTTGGGAGTTGTCCTCGGTCAGGAGGATGAGGACGTGGAGGATGTTGACGTGGAGGTCGAGCCGGTCGAGGTCGTCGAGGCAGATGCCGAGGAGGACTTCGAGGAGATCGACGAGGACAGTGACGCTTCTGGCGCGTCTGGGATCGATGAGGACTAGGCCGGTGTGGCCTAGAGTTGTCAGCTAGATGTTCTCTTTTGTCTGTAATATAGGTGCTTACCTAGAAAACCTTAGTTATGGGTTGGGGGTCTTGTCTGGGTGCAAGCCATGTTGTGTGAACTTTGTATTGTTGCTGTGTGCTGCTATGTTTGCTCAACTAATGTAAGACTCAAGTTGGGTTTGCTTATTAACAGATGGGAGACAACTCTGATAATGCAACTGGTGTTCCCCAACCACCTCAGTTTCCACCCACTCTGGCAGAGGCCATCGCTGCATTGACCAATGTTGCAGCACTGCTAGCTCAGAATCAGCAAGATCGTGGTGGACGTCGTGGCCGCCGTGATAATGAGGATACCACCTATGTTGACTTCACTGACACCCGCCCACCGGTGTTCACTAAGGCTGATGAACCCTTAGAAGCCGATGATTGGCTCCGTACCATGGAGCAGAAGTTTAGCTTGATTCACTGTACCGAGGTCCAGAAACCTCTGTTTGCAGCTCAGCAGCTCCGTGGCCCAGCGACTACTTGGTATGCCAACCTGTTGGCTGCGCAGGATGCTGGACATCAACTTACCTGGCAAGAGTTCCGTGACGCTTTTCGTGCTCATTACATCCCTGCGGGTGTGATGAAGTTGAAGCTGGATCAGTTTCTGGCCCTGAAGCAGAATGAGTCAACTGTCGCTCAGTATCTTGGGCAGTTCAACCACTTGGCACAGTATGCACCTGAGCATACCAACACTGATTCTAAGAGGAGAGCCTGCTTTGTCCGAGGTCTGAATTTCAAGATTCAACGCAGTCTGTCCAACAACCTCAAGTGCACTTTTCATGAGGCAGTGGATAGTGCAATAGCTTTTGAGGAAAGCGACCGTCAGCTCCAAGAGGAGAAGAAGAAGAGCAAAAGGTCTAGCTCTTCTGGCAGTCAGAAACGCCAGAAAGTTATCTATCATCCTACCCACCATAACCGTCCGTCATATCCCCATCAGCAGGTAGTTGTGCGCACTGCCGCTACCTCTCATACCTCTAATCAGCAAAACACCACTCAGCCGAATGCCCCTGGCGTTCGTATCAACATTCCACAGACCAACTATAATCACCCATGCTACAACTGTGGAAAGATAGGACACTGGGCCCGTGATTGCCCTTTTCCGAAACAGAACAACCAGAATGTGCAGAAAAGTCCTGGTGTTCCGCAACAGCAAATTCAGCACCGTGGTCACCAGCAGCATGCTCAGAAGGGCAAGATTGTCAAGAAGGCAGGTCGGGTTTATTACACTCAGATTGAAGATATTCCTGCTGGAGAACCCGTCATGATGGGTAAGTTTCCCGTTGCTAGTCATTCTGCCGTTCTGCTATTTGATTCTGGTGCATCTCATTCGTTCATCAACCGTACATTTGTGGTTAATCATGCAATACCTATTGGGGAAATAAAGGAAGATTTCCTTATACATTCGCCCGGAGGGCGTATAACTACTAAAGAGGTAGTTCAGGGAGTACCTATAGAGCTGGGAGGGCATAAATTCCCAACCACAATGATAGTACTTAAGGATCAGGATATAGATGTGATATTAGGTATGAATTGGATGTATCAGCACAAGGCCTTGATTGATGTGTTGAATAGAACCATAAGAGTGAACATACCTAATAGTCAAACTCAACTTCTTATCCAACTTCCATTGCCCGTAAGAAAGATTGAAAATACCGTGCAAAGGTTGTGTGCCACCGCGGTTGAAGAAGTATTGAAGATTCCAGTGGTCTGCGAATTTCCAGACGTATTTCCTGATGAGTTGCCTGGTTTGCCACCTGATCGAGATGTGGAATTTGCTATTGAGCTAAAACCTGGAACCGCACCTATATCTCGTAGAGCCTACAGAATGCCTCCCAAGGAATTGGCAGAGCTTAAAGTGCAGCTACAAGATTTGCTAGATAAGGGTTTCATCAGACCCAGCTCATCTCCTTGGGGTTGTCCTGCCATCTTTGTCAAGAAGAAAGACAAATCCCTCCGACTCTGTATTGATTACCGTCCACTCAACGAGGTCACCATCAAAAACAAATATCCTTTACCCCGTATTGACCTACTCTTTGACCAGCTGGCTGGAGCTAAGGTGTTTTCCAAGATTGACCTTAGGTCTGGCTACCACCAAATAAAGATCCGTCCCGAAGACATCCCAAAAACAGCTTTCACCACTAGATATGGCCTATATGAATACCTCGTCATGTCTTTTGGCCTAACCAATGCCCCCGCCTATTTCATGTACCTCATGAATTCCGTCTTCATGCCTGAGCTCGACAAATTTGTTGTCGTATTCATTGATGACATCCTGATCTATTCTAAAACACCCGAAGAACATGCCAACCACCTCCGTATCGTCTTGAACCGTTTAAGAGAACATCAACTCTATGCCAAATTCAGCAAATGTGAGTTCTGGTTGGACCGAGTTCCATTTCTTGGGCATATCCTGACAGCGGAAGGTGTGTCAGTAGATCCAAGTAAGGTGGAAGAAATCTTGAACTGGAAACCACCAACCACTGTGCACCAGGTTCGCAGCTTCATGGGAATGGCGGGATATTACCGCCGATTCATTCCGGATTTCTCAAGAATAGCTAAGCCTATAACCAACCTATTGAAGACTCAGGTCAAGTTTGTCTGGTCGCCAGAATGCGAAACAGCGTTTCAAACCTTGAAGAGATGTTTGACCACTGCACCAGTCCTTGCTCAGCCAGATATTGAAAAGCCGTTTGACGTGTACTGCGATGCGTCGGGTACTGGCCTTGGTTGTGTTTTGATGCAAGAGGGCCGAGTCATTGCTTATGCTTCACGACAACTCCGGCCTCATGAAGAGAATTATCCCACTCATGATCTTGAATTGGCAGCTGTGGTTCATGCATTGAAGATTTGGCGTCACTACCTGTTAGGCAGCACATGCAATGTCTACACTGATCATAAAAGCCTGAAATACATCTTTACACAAGAAGAATTAAATATGAGGCAACGAAGATGGCTTGAGTTGATAAAAGATTATGATATTGAAGTGCACTACCATCCTGGTAAAGCTAATGTGGTTGCCGACGCACTCAGTCGGAAGGCTCATTGTAATTGCTTGACTGTGAAGCCATATGATCTGTCGTTGTGTTACGGGTTGGAAAAATTGGGCATAGAAATAGTCCCTCAAGGCAGTTGGAACAATATCAGCATCAAACCCTCCATCCGTGATGAAATCGTGGCTGCTCAGAAACATAGTAAAGGTATCAGGCACATCAAAGAGAAAATCCAAGCAGGGAAAGCAGATTGTTTCAGAATTGATGATGAAGGGATTGTATGGTTCAAGAATCGGCTTGTAGTTCCAAAAATTCCAGAGTTACGTGGCAAGATTCTTGACGAAGCTCATTTGACAAGATACTCCATTCATCCGGGAAGCAACAAAATGTACCAGGATTTGAAGCAGAAGTTTTGGTGGACTAAGATGAAGATTGAGATTGCTCAGTATGTAGCAAAATGCGACACTTGTCAGAAAGTAAAAGCTGTACACATGAAGCCTGGTGGAGAGCTGCAACCATTACCTATTCCTGCATGGAAATGGGAAGACATCAGCATGGATTTCATTATGGGTCTCCCAACAACCTCTAGGGGTTTCAATTCCATCTGGGTTGTTGTGGACCGCCTCACTAAACAAGCTCATTTCCTACCTGTCAAGAAAATGTACAGGGCTCCGCACTACGCCAAGCTATACATAGAAAATCTGATGAAGCTACATGGAGTGCCCAAGACCATTGTCTCTGACCGAGGCACTCAGTTCATATCCCAATTTTGGAGATCCTTCCATAAATCATTGGGTACAAAACTCCTGCATAGCACAGCCTATCATCCTCAGACTGACGGACAGACAGAGAGGATAAATCAGATACTTGAAGACATGTTAAGAGCCTGTGCACTCAATTACCCTGAGAAATGGGACGAGTGTTTGGCATTGGCCGAATTCTCGTATAACAACAGTTACCAAGAAAGTATAAAAATGGCTCCGTTTGAGGCAGTATATGGCCGCAGGTGTCGTACTCCATTGAATTGGTCCGAGCCTGGAGAAAGATGGTTCTATGGAGTTGACTTGGTCAATGAAGCCGAAGAGAAGGTTCGACTGATACAGGAAAATTTGAAAGTGGCACAGTCACGACAGAAAAGTTATGCCGATCAGCGGCGCAGACCTTTGACATTTCAGGTTGGAGACTATGTATATTTGAAAGTTTCGCCTATGAAAGGAGTTAACCGTTTTGGAGTCAAAGGCAAGTTAGCCCCGCGTTATATTGGACCGTTCTTAATCATAGGACGCGTGGGAAAGGTAGCTTACAAGCTTGAATTGCCAGAACATCTCTCGGAAGTACACAATGTGTTTCATGTTTCTCAGCTGAAGAGGTGTCTCCGAGTACCTGGACAAGTCATCGATGTTAGAAGGGAGTAGCACTTGAACCTGAATTGACATACTCGGAGCAGCCAGTACGAGTTTTGGATATAAAGGACCGTGTTACCCGAAGGACCACAACCAGATGGTACAAGATCCAATGGAGTGATCATTCTGAAGATGAAGCTACCTGGGAATCTGAAGATTTCTTGGCAGAAAACTTCCCTGAGTTCTTTGCTACCTTGTAAATGTAACCTTGTCTTTTAATGCGTATGTTTTCCCCTTGTCTCTTGTTTAAGCTTGAACTTGTGTTGTCATTCTTTTCCATTACTTTGTTTCAGCCTTGGTTATGTACCTAATCTCGGGACGAGATTTCTTTTAGGGGGGAAGACTGTAATACCCCGGGTATTACGGATTTAATTAATCTGCCATGTCATCATATTTAAATTAATCATTTGCATATGATTGTGATTAGGCCCCTAGAGTGATTTGAATTTAATTAGTATTTGTTTGTAAAATTAAAATTCCCAAATAAAGGTTTAAAAATTTACTTTTATTAGGACCAAAACCTAATTCAAAATCTAAAAGGAATTTTGAGATAGTCCCTTAATAAAAGTTTTAGATATTTTAAAATGGAGCAACTTTTATTTTTGGAGATTTCAAAGTTCTGTGGTGGAAATTCAAATTTATTTCAAAACAATGATTTAAAACTTAGTTTTGGATTGGCATTTCAAAATTATTTGGAATCTGGCAAAACTTCCTAAATAGAAGTTGTAAAGCTCATTGAGTAGAACAACTTTTATTTTGGCAATTTTTCAAGTTGTTGTGTAAAATAAAAAGTAATTTTGAAAATGCAGTTTGAAATTCAAAAACCAAGTTTACCCCTTTCGCTGTAGTTTCAAAAATATTGCTAATTTGAACTTGGTTCCAAAAGCAAAGTTGTTCAGAATTTCAAACCCTACAACTTTTATGTTTGCAGTTTTTCATGTTGGTATTCAAAAACGATCGCAATTGTGCAAAAACCGACAGCCCTAGGGTCTAGGTGCTACAGTGAAATGCCCCCTCTTCCTGTTCGCGAACAGCGCCGACCCGCCGCCGTGCCGGGCGCGCGCGCGCAGCCGTCCGTGCCGGCCGGGATCGTGTCTCCGACACCGTTCCTCGCGCGGGCGAACGTGCGCCACGCCGTGATGCTCCTGTCCCCTCTCCTATGCCCCTTAAAGACGACGACCGCCTCCCCCTCGTTTCTTTCTCTCCGCTCGGCCGCCATTGCTCTCTCGGTCCCCGGCTAAATTCGCCGCGCTCCGTCCATCACCACCCTCTCCATCTTGCAGCCAGCTAGCTAGCTTCCTTGCGCATCTCCTGCGACCGTCGGCGGGAGCTGTAGAGCTTCGTAACCACCGGAACACCGGTGTCTCCTTCGCGGGCGGGCAGAGCGCCGCCGCGAGCTCCGCCGTCGTCTCGAGCTAGTCTGGGTAAGCTCTGGGCCTCGGATTGTTGCGTACCGTGATCTCCGTGACCCCTTGAACCTTACGCGTGCGTCGGCGTACTCTCTGGTTCCCTAGGTTCGCCGGAACGCGTGTTCGCCGTTGTGCCGAGCCGCCGGGATCCGCCGCCGTCGCCAAGTCGCCTTCTCCGAACCGCCTCCGTCTCCACCGACCCCTCGGCCAGCTTCGTGGTGAGCCCCAGATGCTCGCGCACCTTTTTCCCCTCTCTTTACCGGCTTGTGCTCGCCGGCGACGTGCTCGCCGCCGCCACCGAGCCGCCGCGTACGTGTCTCCAGGTGCTGCGCGCCTCGGATCTCGTCGTATCTTAGCTTGGTAGACTCGCCTTGGAGTGTAGAGTCCGTCAGTGCCCTCGGCTTCGTCCCTCGGCTCACCGTCGGCGAGCTAGGGGCGGCGAACCGCCGGCGCCCTCGCCTCTGTCAGAACAGAGGAGAGGCCAGGGGCCTCGGGTTAGAAGGAGAATAAAGGCAGGGGGTTAAGTGCAAATCCTGTGACTCATTTGAATAGTACTCGTTGGACTGCGGGTAGATTTGCGAGTTTCTCGGGGTCTCTTTGAAAAGTTGTCGGCGCCGGGCGCGGGCAGGCCGAGTGGGCCGGCTCGCTTGGCCATGGGCCGTAGTGGGCTGATTTGGTCTTTTCTTTTTCCAGTGAATTTCAAAATGCTTTTCATTTATATATTCATATGAATAGTGCTGATGATTGTTATTTTCATATGAATTAATTTGTTGAATGTAAAAATGTGAAATTAATTGTGTATGCTCTCTGAAGTATGTAGTATTTGTTAAAAATATAATATAGGGTGTTCCAGTGCCTTTAATCTGCTGTATAAATCAGTGAAGTAATTAATAAATGCAAGTTTGTGTAATTTTAATTAATTATCTGTAAATCCAAAAATCATGAAATTTATTGTGGCTCTGTTTTATGATAAAACCTAGCTGTTGGTAAAGTTTGGTTGCAATTGAAGTTAGTTTGGTCAATTAATTAATATATGTGAAATTAGGGATTAATAAAGTAAATAGAAAAATGAATTTAGGTTTGTTGTGTGAAATTTTGGGTTGAATGAAGACCAAGGATCTTTCGCTGTGTGATCCTTGGCAATTTGAGAACTTAGTGCTTGATAGTAGTCATAAAGCTGTGTAGCGGCTTTCTGTGACCGTTAAAAAGGTCAATAAAACAAAAGTAGGAAACATTACTTTTACCTTCCGTAGATTGTTTACAACTTTACCGTGAAGGAAAGTTGTACTCAAGGTATTAATGGTTTACTTCCAAGCATTTCATTTGTTGCCCTCATGCCACGCTAAGCATACATCATTGCATACGTGTAGTGCCCGTTCCCGAGGTGGTCCAGGTCGAGACTACTACTGAGGAGGTCACTCCAGAAGTCATCCAAGGATTCGACATCTGCGGGACTGATCCCGATCCGACGCTGTACACGATCCAAGGCAAGCCCCGGTGCATTCAGCCCCTCTATTACAAAATATTTATAATTCGAGTTAATCTACTGCATTAGGTTGATAGGAGTTGATTGTCACCTATCCAGATGCATTGTCTCAAATAAATACCCTAAAATCTGATTTAAATAAAATGGTTTGAGAAATGCTTAGGCATGCTTAATGAACTTAGCTTTGCGTAAAAGAAAAACTATTTTCTGTGCCATGATTATACTTATACTTTGATTGGAAGAACTGGTTATCCGCTGGTCGATGTGTATTTGGGTTGGAATCCCAATGCATGGTCGCTTTCGGAGTAATTTGGAACTGGTCGATGTCTTTGGAAACGTGTTTCGTTGGGTGGCCAGCTCATGGGGCGGCGTTCCCTATGTCTCACTCACCCGACAGGCACGATAATAAAAACTGTCGAGTAGTCTTGTACTTGGGTTGGAGTCCCAATGCAGGATTGACGGCAGGAAGGAAATAGGGACCGTTCGTTGTAGGCCTGCTGTGATCATGATGAACAGCCTAGCCACATACCAATGCGGAAAGCCTAGAGTTCGGTGACGCTATTGCTGGAACCGACAACCACGCACTGGGAGTGGAGAGATGGCGAGAGTAGCTTGTACCCACGTGGCCGGCGTGCCTGGATAAGAGTGGAGTACTGTGCTCTCGGGTGGCGCAGGACCGGTTCCGGAATAGCAAAGCCGTGACGACGGGTTGGTGTATGTATGCCGGCGTGCTGCATATGCAGTGTGGTTAGAATCCCCAGCTGGGTACTTTCTGGATTCGAATCGACGTGCTCCTCGGTTATGGAGACTTGATCCTCACACTCTACACCGAAAAGTGGTTCTCAACTAGGTTATCTGAATGAATAAAGTAATTGAAAGAATGATGATACATGTGTCTGAATATTGGAGCTATAAATATGATTATAATAATGACAAAATAAAATATGGAACAGGATAGATTGCTTTTCTGCAAACTCCTCATCCTCTGCTAGCCTTACCCATAGCCTTGCATTCCTGAGTCTCATTTTACACCCTTAGTCGGGTAAGTCTTGCGGAGTACCCCAAGTACTCAGGGTTTGTTAACCCCGTTGCAGGAGGACCGCAGTCGGAGATCTGTCTTGCTCCATGTTGCGTGACCGTGGTCGAAGAAGATAGCGGCGATGAGTGAAGTAGGAACCCGTGGGCAGGGTTCGAGTTATCTTATCTAGTATTGTGTAACTATTCACTGCTACTGTTATGTCCTCTGGTCTGTAATAACTATATTTGAATCCTATTTGAACAACTGGTTTGTAATCTAAATGTTATGTAATCTTCCGCACTGTACTCTGATGTATTTTATTATGAAATGTTGTAATCCTGTGATGATTCTGCAATGGTGATCCTGTCGGAGAAAAGGGCGCTAATGTAGCCCGACAGACCTGTCTAGATCATTTGGGACACGGGCCCGGCTGTCAGAAGTCGTTAGTGACAATGACAGGTGCCGGTGGGCCAGGTGATTTAGCCGGTTCTGTTACAGCAGCAGCGCCAGCAGCCCCAGGCACCTCGCCAGGTTGTTTCAGCTCAGCAGCAGACCCATCCAGCTCAGGGGTCTGGTCAAATTGGCCCTTGTTACAAGTGCAACTAGATGGGCCATCTTGCCAACAGGTGTCCCAACAGGCAGCAGGGTCCATAGCAGCAGAGTCGTTCTGGTGGACAGATCGTGAAGAAAGGAAAGGTGAACCATGTGGCGATGGAGACAGCTCAGCAGGCTCCCAATGTGGTGATGGGTATGTTCTCAGTTGATTCTCGTCCAGTTATAGTGTTATTTGATTCTGGAGCTTCGCATTCTTTCATATCCGCGTCATGTGTAGCTAGAACCAAACTGCCTAAAGCTTTGATGAAAAAACAACTGCTAGTAAAATCTCCTGATGCTCTCATGTCATATATGCCCAGATGTGAGTCTATCTATAAGGGGGGTAGTTTTTCTTTCTCATCTCATCGTGCTGGATTCAAATGGACTTGATGTGATTCTGGGAATGGATTGGTTGGACAAGTACAATGGAGTTATTGATTGCTCTCAGTGGATGATCAAGATGACGCACCCAGATGGCATAGTGGTCGAGTACCAGGCCTCATCAGTACCAGTAGGAGCTACCCAAGCTAACTCGGTGGAGGTGATTGATGATGTCCCAGTGGTGAAGGAGTTCCCCAATGTATTCCAGGAGCTGCCAGGTATGCCACCAGGTCGAGATATAGAATTTGAAATTAATCTAGTACCTGACACTGCACCTATTTCTAAGAGGCCTTATAGAATGGATGCTAACAAGTTAGCCAAGCTGAAGGAGCAGATCTAGGAGCTCTTGGGAAAAGGGTATATCCGTCCTAGTACGTCGCCTTGGGGAGCCCCGGTGATTTTTGTCCCGAAGAAAGATGGTGGTGAGCGAATATGTGTCGATTATCGTGCACTGAATGAAGCTACTATCAAGAACAAGTATCCTATTCCTCGGATTGATGACTTGTTCGATCAGCTGAAGGGTGCACATGTGTTCTCTAAGATTGATTTGAGATCGGGTTATCATCAGCTGAAGATTCGGGAGTGTGATATTCCAAAGACAGTTTTTGTGTCTCGCTATGGCTTATATGAGTACACGGTGATGTCTTTCGGATTGACTAATGCTCCAGCTTACTTCATGTATCTTATGAACAAGGTCTTCATGGATTATCTGGACAAGTTCATGGTGGTATTCATTGATGATATTTTGGTATTCTCTAGAAATGAGGAAGAACATGAAGAGCATTTGAGATTGGTACTTCAGAAGCTACGGGATCATCAACTATATGCTAAGCTCAGCAAATGTGATTTCTAGCTGAAGGAATTCTCCTTTTTGGGTCATGTCATCTCAGAAGGTGGAGTGTCCGTTGATCCAGGCAAGGTAAAGGATATTTTGAATTGGCAGGCACCTCAGAATATAGGTGAGATCCGGAGTTTCTTGGGAATGGCTGGTTATTATCTCTGTTTCATTGAAGGATTCTCCAAGTTAGCGACGCCCATGACTCAGCTATTGCAGAACGGAACCAAGTTTGTATGGTCCCCGGATTGTCAGGCCAGTTTTGAGGAACTGAAGAAGAGGTTGACCACTGCTCCAATCCTGGTCATGCCAAATGTTGAGAAGCGGTTCTCTGTCTATTGTGATGCCTCTCGCCAAGGCCTTGGATGTGTGTTGATGCAAGAAGGCCATTTTGTCACTTATGCCTCGAGACAACTCAAGAAGCATGAGCTTAATTATCCCACTCATGATTTGGAGCTCGCAGCCGTTGTGCATGCTCTGAAGATTTGGAGGCATTACTTGATCGGGAAGAAGACTGAGATCTATACTGATCACAAGAGCTTGAAGTACATATTCACACAGCCAGATTTGAACCTTTGGCAGCGCAGATGGTTGGAATTGATCAAGAATTATGATTTGAATATTAATTACCATCCAGGCAAGGCTAATGTGGTCGCAGATGCGCTAAGTCGGAAGGTCTATTGCAATGTGCTAGAGATACAAGAGTGTCAGCCTGAGTTGTATGAGGAGTTTGCAAAACTCAACTTGGGTATTCTGAGTAGCACTGAGGCTGTGGCCATGGAAGTGGAGTCCACTCTAGAGCAGGATATCCGAAAGGGACAACTCACTGATGAGAAGATCCTGGAGATCAAGGAGTTAATCAAGACTGATAAGGCTCCGGTATTCACAGAAGATGAACAAAGAGTTGTATGGTTCAAGGGAAGGATCAGTGTGCCTGATATAAAAGAACTCAAGGAGTTGATTCTTAGAGAAGCACATGATTCAGCTTATTCCCTTCACCCAGGTAGTACCAAGATATACAATGACCTGAAGCAGTACTACTGGTGGTCTGGCATGAAGCGAGAAGTGGCTGAGTATGTAGCACTTTGTGATACCTGCCAGAGGATCAAGGCTGAGCATCAGAGGCCAGCTAGATTGCTACAACCGCTGAAAATTTCTGAGTAGAAATGGGAAGAAGTAAGCATGCATTTCATTGTTGGGCTACCTCGCACGCAGTCCGGGTATGATTCGATATAGGTCATTGTGGATCACTTGACCAAAGTCGCTCACTTCATTCCGGTCAAGGAAACTTACCATGGACCCCGCCTTGCAATGTTGTACATGTCCCGGATTGTATGTTTGCATGGAGTGCCCAAGATCTTAGTGTCAGACAGAGGTAGACAGTTCACATCGAGATTCTGGAAGCGACTTCATGAGTCCATGGATACTCGATTGCATTTTAGCTCTGCTTATCACCCACAGACAGATGGCCAGACAGAAAGGGTGAATCAGATTCTGGAGGATATGTTGAGAGCTTGTGCGCTCCGTAATAGCAGGAGTTGGGATACGAACCTGCCCTATGCAGAGTTTTCTTATAACAACAGTTATCAGGCAAGTCTCAAGATGGCACCTTTTGAAGCTCTGTATGGAAGGAAATGTAGGACTCCTTTGTTTTGGAGCCAAGTGGGTGAAAGAAAGGTGTTTGGTCCTGACTCGTTAAATGAAGCTGAAGAACAAGTTCAGGAGGTCCGAAGCAACCTGAAGACCGCTCAGTCTAGACAGAAAAGTTATGCAGATAAGAGAAGAAGAGAGCTAGTCTTCGAGATTGGAGATTTTGTTAATCTCAAAGTATCACCCATCAGGGTCTAAAGAGATTCAATGTCAGGGGCAAACTTGCACCAAAGTACATCGGACCGTTCAGGGTGATTGACAGGAAAGGTGAAGTGGCTTATCAGCTGGATTTACCTCCACGGTTTTTAGCGATACATGATGTGTTCCATGTCTCTCAGTTGAAGAAATGCTTGCGAGTTCTGGAAGAGCAACTCCCCATTGATGAGCTAGACTTGAGAGAAGATCTAACTTTCTTTGAGCCAGTGAAGATTTTGGACACACAGGAGAAGGGCACTCGGAACAAGCGGGTCAAGATGTGCAAGGTGCAATGGAAGCATTATTCAGAAGAAAAAGCCACCTGGGAGAAGGAAGATGATTTGAGGGCAGAGTTCCCGCATCTCTTTGACAATCTTTCCTAATCTCGAGGATGAGATTCTTCTAAGGGGGTAGGTTTGTAACACCCTACTTTTAAAAATTCCAGCAAATATTAATTTAATTCATATTTATATTTTTATTACGGCCAATTAAGATAAGGGTGAATTAAAAATTTTATTTATGTATTGTTGCATCCATGCCATTGCATTTTTTTATTTTGGTGAAAAATATTCTATATTTTTTTAAAAAAAATCGTATCGGCGTCGGACGATTTTTATTCTGATTTTAAAATAAGTAAAGCAATTAAAACATTATATTTTCTCTCAGGGAATTACACCCAATTATTCTGAATTCCTATTTATTTTGTAAACCTTATTTGCATATAGGTATATGGGTATCATAATTGGTTTTCCAAATGAAATGCCTAATTAAATAAAAAAGAAGAAGAAAGGATGCAAACCCAGCAGCTCCACCCTCACCTCTTTCCCTCTTGGCCCAACCCGCTTCCCTTCTTTTCCCTCTTTCCCTTTTCTTTCCCCGAGTGCGCAGGCCCAACTGCGACCGGCCCAGGCCAACGTCCTGCCAGCAGCGCGCCTCCCTCCATCCCTCTCTCCCTCTCTGGCTGACGGGACGGACCCACCAATCATCCCCCTCCTCCCGACTCTCTCGGGTCGCACCGACAACCACCTCCCCGCCCTTCCCGCGAGTGCCTCCTTCGTCCGCACGCCGCTGCCCTATTTAGGGATCCACCTGGACCTTCTTCCACGCACCCGCCGCCACCATCTGCCCGTCCCGAGCCATCTCCCTCTCCCGCCGCCATCACCAGTTCCGCTGCAACATCGAGCTCCGCTGTCCCATCGATTCGTCGTCTCCAGGGCGTTCCTTCCCAAATTGGGAGCACCCAGAGGATCGCAGCGTCGCCGTGAACCTACACGGCCGCACCTCGTCTTCGGTTGGGGCCTAAAGCATCCGGTTCGCAGCTCGCCACCGCAATTGCCGTAAGCAGCTCGAGCTCGTGACTCGCCTCCACCGACCGCTTCCCGCCCTCGTTCTTACCTCTCTGAACCGTGCAGCGTCTGCGCGAACTCACCCCGACGCCCGTCGTCACTGGCCATCACCCCGAGACGCTCTGAGATGCTGTACCCCGGAGCGCCGCCGTCGACTGCCGCCCCGCGTCGTCAACGGCCATCACCGAGGAGCCCTCTGCCCGATTCGATCCCCTAGGTGAGCTCGCGAGCCTCTCCTCTTTTTTCCCGTGCTTCCCGCATGAAAACCGTGGCCTCTAGGGCCGTATCACCGTTTTTCGGCGATGCGCCAGCGAGACCGCCGCCGCGAGCCGCTCTGTTCCGGTGGCCGGCCGCTCTGCGCCCCTGCCCGATCTAATCTGGTCCGTCCGCGGCCGATCGGACGCACCCAGGCGCCCCATACCCTTTCGGCCGCACGTTTTGCAGAAACCCCCCGTACTATTTGAAGACTCAACCCATCCTTGGCGCCTTCCAGCGAAGTTCGTTTACATTTTTGGAAAACGTATTTTCTTCGGGAATCTGTTTTAAATTAAAATTAATTCAAATTGATTATTACAGATTTGCCACTTACCTTAATTAGGCCATAGCTTTGTCATTTTGTTCCAATTTGAGTGATTCAAGTTGCGTTGAGTTCATAATTTCATGATCCAGCTGTTTTTATCTCTGTTTAGCACATTTTCAACTTTTAGATTTCGAGTTAATATTATATTAATTATTTTCCTTTAGTAAATCTTTGCAAAATCATAACTTACTCATTTCAACTCCGTTTTTCGTGATCTTTATATCGATGCGATCATAGAAGCGAGTACCATACTTTTATAATGTTTTCATACTGTTTTTTCACTGTTAGTGTACTGTTTCTTATTTATTTATTTGTTGTGGGCCATGTATGATGATTGTCGCAAGACGGTGTTGAGTGCGAGGATTTCCAGGATCCTGTGTTCGATACCCCCGACCCTACCCTGTTTGAAGGTAAGTGTCCTTGGTCATCTTGCACCTATTTTGATTTACTTTTGTGTTAGAGTAGTCAGATCCTTAGTTGCATGCAGAGTCTAAATTTGAATCCCATGATATGGTTTATTAGAACTTATTTATATCATCCTTATAACCTCGGGTTGAGAATTTGGTAGAGTCATGCTTAGCTTGCAGTCTTGGGATTGGGAAGAGTCTAATTAATGTTTATTAATGGCATATGAAACATGTGGAGTTGGTAATCTTTTTAGAAACATGGTGATTAGGCAAATCCGACAGAATGGACCGTTTTGGTGGTGGTTTTGGGTTGTGCCGTGTAACGGCTGTTGTTGATGGTGGAATGGGTTTGTGCTAGTTATCCTGCCTGGATCCCTAGGACCTGGTTTACGGAGCGAGTAACCCGGCTTTACAGCGCAACCATGAGGCTAGAATGGGACGGACCTGGCTAATTAATTAGTCACTCTAAGTTATGGCTTTACACGGGGTTTGTTTGTGTGGCTCAAGAGGGGGCTTCTGCAGTGGGTCGTTACCCCTATGGCGGTGAAACCTTAGAGGTTCGTGTAAAACAGGCTTAGAGGGGCTTTGTAACGGCCTTGTAGTGTGACCCCGCTGTTCATCTAGGCAGTGTTTGTTGTAATGGGGAACAACACGACTCGTGGTGAAAGTGTGCAACCTCTGCAGAGTGTAAAACTAATATATCAGCCGTGCTCGCGGTCAAGAGTTGGCTTGGACTTCTTCGAGATTAGTTGGTTACTCTGTTTCTCGGTTGGGTGGTTCCTTTGGGAAAGGAACGGGTGTTTGGATGGACTTTCAAGTGTTGGTTGCTTGGATGGATTTCCAGGTGTGGTCTTGCTCGGTTGGATTTCCGAGTGTTGGTTACTTTGAAGAGATGAGGTTTCACCTAGATAAATAGGTGCTTAGGAAATTCAGGTCATAGGGTTGTGTCGCTTTAGGTGTTGTGTCAAATGAAGTCAGCTTACCTTTGTTATATGCCACATGTCATATTTTTTCTACACTTGCGGAGTACATTTCGATGTACTCACCCTTCCTTTTTGTCCCCCCGCTACGCACCCAGACGTCGGCGTTGACGAGGAGGATTATGTGGAGGACAGTGACTACGACCTCGACGACTTGTACTAGGCTGGTGTTGCCCTCGGTCGACGTTCCTGTGGAGATGGCGTCCCTTCCCGCTGGAGATTTAGTTATCATCTATATTGTACTTTTCTTTTAGACCCACGGGTCCTTTTGTAATAATGTTGTGGTTATTTATTCAGCATTGTGATGATACTATCATGACGTCAATATATGTATGATTTATTAGTCCTGGCATACATAAATTGTACATTCGATTTTGTTTTTAAAATCGGGTGTGACATGAGATGGGGATGAAGACGGCGATGGCAATGCTGATAAAGCTCTGCAGCGCATCGGCTCGGGGATCCCTCCACTCCCGAGTTCCCCCGCATGCTCCTCGAGAGCACTCGCTTTCGTCTTACCTACTAGTGCTGATTCGACTGCATTGTCGGAGGAAGTGTTAGAGCTGAGCGCTGGCGAGAGTGCACAACACTTGTTCGACGATATGTTTTAGAGGGGTAATCTTACCGGTCCGAAGACAGGGTGATCTTTGCAACAAAAAATAGGCAACCAAACACATCACTTCAGTCTATTCTTGGTCATCACATGCAACCAAACAAGTGCATTATGTATTGTATAAGCCAACCTCTAACTGTACATGCAGCTAGCCAGGCTAGACACAAACATGAACCAAACAGACCTAATAAGTAGCCAAGCAGGGGTTTCCAAATAAAAAAATGTATATTGTGTTCTTTTTTGCGGTAAAGCACAGTAGGGATAAAAATAAAATCATCCTGTTTTCCTTAAGAAAAAGGCCGAAAAAGAAAGAAAGAAAGAACAAATGGTCAAGTAGGCTATAGACCTTTTTTTTTAAAAAAAAAGAAAAACATAGGAGGCGATAGGCTCCAGTTCACCAAGCAGCCATGGCCCCCACTCTTTTTTTTTTGTTGGGAACGCCATGGCCCCCCACTTGTCATTCGCTGCTGAACTAAAACCACAACTCATCGTCCATCAGTGAGCAATGGCACCAATTTCCACTCGCCGCAGCGGTTGGCTTGTTGGCAGCGTACAGACAGGCACGGGAAGGGTTATTTTTACCGACCGGTATCCGGTAACCGCCGGCCAGCGGTACCGGTATACCGGTCCGGTTTGACCGGTTACCGGTAGAAACCGGTCGAATTCAAATTTTGAGTTTGAATCCCAGTTCAATCGGTTCCGGACCGGTATACCGGCCGGTTTGACCGGTTACCGGCCGGTTTGAGCGGTTACTGACCGGTTTGGTGGTAACCGGTCGCATTTTCAAATTTCAGATTTATTTTTTTTATAAAAAATGCTGAATTTTTTTTTAAAAATAGTTCATGATTTATAGAATCCAATGATGTCAAAGTTTTTCAAATTTGAGTGCGTTTAGTATATTTTTCGACCTTCATGATTTAATGGGCTTTAATGGGCCTTTTTTTTTTTACTTCGGGACTTCGAAAAAAATTCTAAATGTAGTCAAATTTGAAAAATTTTGACACCATTGGAATCTATAAATCATGAAGTATTTTTAGGAATTTTTTTACTATTTTTTCCTCCGATTTTAAATTTGAAATTTCGGTTTTTTCAAATCGGCCGGTACCGGTACCGGCCCGGACCGGTATGACCGGTAACCGGCCGGTTACCGCGGCTACCGGTCCGTAAAAAAAACCCTGGGCACGGGGGCAAGCGCTCGCTCTTCCTCCCATGTCCTCTTGGAACGGAGGATTCGGTTTCTGCCATTTCTATTTAGAAGCCTCTCCTCGGCTGGTATTGCTCTCCTGGCTTCCTGCCACAGCTTGTTATGCTATGTGGATTCATGGCTTCTCCCCGTTCATTACCATGCATGCAGCTCGCGCGACAGCGCCACCTGTTCGACGAAACGCCGCCATGGCCCCCGAAGGCCAGAACCATGGCAGAGGCTCTCACCATCTGATCAATGCGCCGTGCGCGCATAGAGTTCCTGGCGGCTTTGGGTGCGGATCAACGCCCTTGCTGACGAGACGACGTCCGCCTCCCCGTCCCGGCTGAAGTGAGCTCTCCACCTCAACTCTCGCAAGCCGTACACAATGGCAATGCACACCCATACCAGCTGGGCCCACTTGCCATCCTCTGCAGCTCTGGCCGGTCTTCTCGACTCTGGGGCCGGCCTGGGCCCGCTACTGGCCCCCACCTACCAGCTGGCGAGCGATGCAGCAACCGACCTGCGCTCGCCTCCCTTCAAATCCCTCCCGCCTCGGCACCCAGCCGCCCAGGCTAACCGTCGCATCGCAACGAACACCTGCTCTGCTTCTCTTCTTCCCTCCTCATTGCCTGCCGGCTTTGCCCTCTCCCCCTCGCAGCATCGCGAAGAAGCCCAAGACGATCTTCACGCACGCCGGCGCACCACCACCACCACCACCACCACCCGCGCCAGCGATGGACCGCTTCCCCGACGGGATGCACGTGTGGCTGTGGAGCCCCGTGCGTCGCGCCTACCTCTCCGCCGACGACGTTGGGCGGAGCGTCTCCCTCAGCACCTGCCACTCGACGCTGAACTCGGCGTGGCAGGTCCACCGTGTCTCGCAGGACGGCATGACGTACCTGTGCCTCCAGAGCTCCGCCTACGGCCGCTACCTCGCGCTCTCGCCGTACCCGGCGCCGCACGGCCACCCTGGCCGCAACGTCAGGGTCTGCAATTTCGACGAGCCTCGCCAGCGGAACATCAGGTGGAGGGCCGTCCCCGCAGGCGGTGCCAGCCGTAATGTCCTGCTCTGTACATTTGAGGACGAGGAGAGATTTCTCCGCGCCCACGGGGAGCCATCCTCCTGCTCCTGCATCACCGGCGAGCGCCGAAGGAGCACCCTGGCGCACTGGACGGTCCTGAAGATCCCGCCGAGACCCGCGCCGCCTGCCCTTCCAGCTCCATCGACGGTGAGTTCACCTTCCCTTCTCCTTCCGCTCCTCTCGTTCGTTGATTTGGACGGAACACGGTTCTTGGAACTTGTCGATTCCATGGGTGGGTTACTTGGAGTAACGATCCTGCTGAATCTTGTCTATTGGGTGGTGCAATCCTTACATTTAGTCTGGCCGAATTCTGTGTTTGTTATTGAATTCTTGCTCCTCTGCATTCGGTTCTTGGAACCTGTCGATTCTGTGAACGACAATTCTTGTAACTTGGCTGCGTAAATTTTGTCCAAGAACTGCTGAATCTTGGCTGTTGCATGGCCCTGGGTGCAGTGCTTACATTTGACAGGCAGAATTCTGCATTTGTTCTTGAACTCTTGCTCCTCTGCATTAGGTTCGCTTTAGGGACAAGCCAATTTACCTAAGATTTATCCTCTATTCTAGATTATGATACCTTTTATGTAAGTCAGTCTGTCATTCATTAACCTGCAAAGGATCAAGGTGTGTTGAGACCATGGGGTTCCTAGTTAAATGAGTTGATGGTTTCTGTATACGTTTTGTTCTCATTACAATGTCTATTCAGATACCTGTGTTTTCTGTGGCAATAGCATCTGGGAGTCCAAACTGGCCTATTCCATCGGCCATTGCATTCCCCTGGGTGCAATCCCTACATTTGGGCTCGCCAAATTCTGCATTCGTTCTTGAATTCTTGCTCTCATTAGGTTCGCTTTAGGGAGTGGCCAGTTTATCCCAGATTTATTCATTGTTCTAGATCATGATCATCTGCAAGGATCAAGTTATGTTGAGACCATGGGGTTCCTAGTTCAGTGAGTTGTTGATTTCTATATACGTTTTTGTTCTCGTTACAGTGTGTATTCATATGTACCTGTGTCTTCTGTTGCAATAGGCCCTGGGAGGCGACATGGACTGGCGGCGAATCCGGTGCAAGCGGGCCACAGATCAGGGGCGCTTCCTCCGGACAAGAGCGTCCGATTTCAAGTTCTTTGGATACTCTGTGTTCAACCTGCAAAGGGAGGTGGCGATGAAACTGTGCGTGGACATGTCCACAATTACACTGTGCGTGCACCCAGGATTCTACGGGCGGTTGATCCCTCTGGTCGTCAACCTGCCTGGCAACAATGAGCCTCTGGACATCGTCGTCCTCCCCACCAATTCAACAGGTGAGAACTTTAAAGTTCCCTCAATTGTATGGCAAATTTTCGTAGATCATACTACTGTCATATTGATGGCCGTAGCTCATATGCACATAGGTTCAATACTCTTCTTGGGAACTTACCTTTAGACAAGTACACCACCTTGTGCTCAGTTTGGAGCAACATGAAACATGCTGCAGATAGCTCAAGCAGTTCAAAAATTCAGTTGTACATTGTTGACCTTGCTACTGATTGTCCTTATTTTGGTATTCACAATAGTTTTGGGGCACCCATTACATGCTGCTTAACTGACACATTATTATCACTCGCTGGATGCAAATCCAAATGTCTGCTGAATGTTCACTGCTTTTGTTTTCTCTGTTCACTTACTCTTTCAGCTGCTCAAGCGATGGTCCACCCGGACGTCACATCACCACCACCACCTAAGGCAGGATTAGAAATGCTGAAAGCTGGAGCTTTCGTGCGCTTGAAATGCTGGGCACAGGATCAGCACCGCTATTTGCATGCTCTGGATGATGGTCTCGGCGTGAATTTATCGCCGGAAGGAACATCCCACTGGTTACAGGACGTGTGGGCTGTCCAAGAGTTGGTGATTGATGGGAAGAACTTCGTACTTTTCCGTAGTGCTGCCTTCGGCCGCTACTTCGCCCTCATGGCAGAGAGCAACGTCAAGGGAAGTCGCTTTGCCCAAACCAATTTTGATGATCCAGAGCAATCTGATTTGCTCTGGGTGGCCACATCGCTCAGGGGAAGCGATCAGGTTTACCTCAGCTGCGGGAACGGTGATAGCAGTCTCAACATTCGCTGGACTGTTGAGGTCGTCGCCATCAGCCGAACCCCACCGATTCTTCCAGCCCCAGCAGCGGTGAGCTTGTCCGTCCTGTATAATTCCAATTTCTGGATATTCGTCCTTGAAGCACCAGCGCTGGATGTTTCTTTATATGTGTCGGCTTTTTCAATAACTGCCAAATGTGATTATTGCTTTTCTCCTGTCCTGGGATCAATTTTGTGTCAAGAGTCCAACTTTTATCGCTCAAAATTTAAGTCATGTTCCTGTAGGTCCAGCTCCTAGAGTGCCGTAGAGTTGTATGGATTCTTGAATTCCTAGGAGGACTTTTTAGTCATTTTTGGCTTCCCATTTCATTTTCAATAATATAAAGTTTAGAAGCTTATCCTTAGAAATTTACCCAACATGACATAATATGTATTTGCAATTTGCATTCAGGCCAAAGATCACGCTTCAGACAATGACGAGGAGGAGAAGCTTCATGAACGACTCGTATGGTTCAGACGGGAGGATGATCTCAACCAGAGAAACCCCTGGACGATCCTTCATTTCAAAGGACAATCACTTTCATCTCTTCGGTCAGAGCTGACTACCGACAGCTCAGATATCTTGTGCACTCGTGCGGGGCCCTTTGGGCACCTAACACCACTGACAATGGATCTGCCCGACAACGAAGAGCCCATGGATGTCATCATCCTCGAACCCAGATCACAAGGTGAGAACTCTGCAGTTTTCTCATTACTCTGTTCAACTTGTTTAC